>CM041777.1:84918429-85306218 GCA_023374045.1 Limonium bicolor | reverse complement strand
AAGGTAGTATAGAAAATAATATAAGGACTAATTGGTTTAAGTATACTATGTGAAATATATATAGTATTTTAAAGAATATACTAAAGTGAAACAGTTAGAGTCAATTAATTTGATTATACTATAAAACATACCTTTATATTTAAGAGTATATTTAAAGAATAAATTAAATAATTAATGAAAATGGTATAACATGTGAGATGTTATATTACGTGAAGCCATGACATAAATTAATATGCTAGAAGTAAGAGAGCCAACTAAAATACCAGATTAATTAAAGAGCTATTTTAACAGAGCTAGAAATGCTCCATAAAAAAAAACCAGCCAGCTCATAATTGTCCAATTTCCTTAATAATCCACGCCACTATCCTGTATGTTGTAAACCTAACTAGCGAGCAGATGCTCTGCCGCCTCAACCCCATTCTTTTCATTCCCTTCATTCTGCCGACAAGCCTTGTGACTTCTCCTCACCTTATTCTTCTGCATCTTCAAACCCCATTTGACTGAACAAGAAACATCCATGTTCTCTGCCATCTTCATTCTCTTCATGGGTAATGCAACTCAGCGATGCAAGTAACTGGAACTGCCACCAATTAAAAAAAACAGACGTACACGCTCTGCATCCCTTCAACTCTTCTCTTGAGTTGTGCCTCAAGTCTGATAAATCACGGGAACTGCTGCATTTTACACGCCAGGTCGAAGCTGGAGCAGAAAAAAAAAAATAACAACATCTCATTTCCAGAACCGGTAATTAACTTGAACCCATCCTTTCCCTTCTGCCAAGTATAACAAGTCAGTGCTGATTTTCTCTACTGTATCATGTGAATGTGCTGCTGTAGTGATAAATAATCACTTAAAACTACATCACGTACACTGGGTTGAAGGAAGGGCTGAAAGTTTTCCCTCTCTTGAACTGGACAAGCCCTGCCTTCACACATTTCCTGCTTGTGTCTACGCTTCACAGAGATGAATAACTTCTCTGTTGTATTGCAGACTGAAGGAAAACTGAAAACGATCCATTTCAGTAACCGGTACATACTCTTACTTATCTTCTCCTTCTCTGGAAATTGTAACATCGACAATTTTAGTCCTTATGTCCACCAGAGGAGCAACGATAATCAGATCAATAGTGGTGTATAGTCCCTGCATTTTTTTTTTACCCATTCTAACTAGCATTTTTCCTTCCGTTTTGAAGTAGTATGCTGGGGGTGACTAAATTCTGACAAACTAGAAAACTAGGTGATTAATTTAGCCTTGGTATCGGTATACCGAAAGTTGTTAGTTTAGTGAATTAAGTACTAAACTTTTATTTACAAGTTTTGGAAATTAAGAACGTTTCAGCAGTTAAAGAACGTTTTCTGGTGACTGGTGCTGATTGGTGGTGAGGTACTAATTTGGGAGTTGGAATATGTTGTGATGTGAGGTTAATTAAGCTAAAACGAGAAGTGCAGAGTGTTTAATATATAGTTGTTTGGAATTAGTCTGATGTGCAGCAGATAAGGTGGTTGATTGGCATATGGTTAATGAAACGTGTGTTTGAGGCGAGTTTGAGTATTGTAGTGGGCCGTGGATGAATCTCTTGGCTACAACAAGCTTAAATATTTTATTGTCTAATGACTTTAGATACAGAAAAATGCTTGTTCAGATGATACAGAAGTAGTAGTAACTATAGTTTGAGCGGCCATTTGGCATATTGATTAATAAGTTAGCTTATTGTCCCTAATTCATACACATGAATTAGTTTCCATTCGGGACTTGGAAGCTGGAAATATGGTAGAAGAAGTATTTTGGCAACATTCAAGCGTGTGATGTGGCTGGATAAATATGTTGGTCTAGCATTCTTACTTAGAGATAAGGGCTTTGTAAAGCGTGTTGGTGTGGATAGGTTAGTGACGCCAGTTAGTGGGAATACATTTCATGAGTCATTAAGTATAATCGAAGATAAAAGGATACCTTGAAAAGAATTGAGAGTGAACTGAAGTGTTAAGAAATTAATATGTTAATAATGGCTGAGCATATTTTAGGTAGCGATGAGTAAGAAACCCAAACAAAATTTAAGGGTGTCGGATAGTTGTTATAGTTTGTATGGTATTGGTGTGGTACTTTGGGAACTTTAAACTTTAAAATGCAAATGCATTTAAGTTTAAGAAAGGAGGATAAATAAATAGTATATACAGTATACATAGTTTAACCAACAAACTAATATATCCTCTTCTTCGTGTCATCGTAATGTTACAGTCAAACACAAATATATACATATATAAGCTTTCTCATTTGAAAATGACAAATGGAACAAATCTCGGATAATGTTTACATATACATATACATATACATATACATATACATATACATATATGGCTGCACTAATATATAAATATATATGGCCATGTTACATTAAGTATGTATATACTTATATACTTATATGTCTATAGTTGGTAAATTAAGTTAAGATGATTGATAAGCTAATCCCGGATTTGAATACTCTAAGTAATAACCTGAATGGTTATTAATACCTAGCATCATTGTCTAGAGCTAAGATAATTTCATTATACTACCTTAAGCATAATGGACCCTAATGCTTATACCTAAAGTTGGTAGGAAATTATACATATTAAAGTGTTGGAATATAAAAGGTGAGCTTATATACTAAGGCGTTGGAATGAAATTTCAGATCATATATTAAGGTGGGGGATTTAGATTGTGGGATGAGAATGATTAGGGATGAAAATCAAAGCCATTAGTAGGCTATTTAAAGTTGCGCATAAATCATTAAATTAAACGGTTAGTTAATGGTTGGGATATTATATGGTTGAGAAATTATATGACATAGCATTTAGACTATGATCATAATGTCAATTTGTGAAGTTAGTATTGGTTATAGGAATGTTATAATTCATATGGAATATATGAATATATTTACAAATTATATACCAAGGTTGAAAATGTTATTAATTAACATTAGTAATTATGTGGTTGGAAACCATATTAAATAACATTAGATATAAGATCTAAGTGTTAATATGTAAGAATATTACAAACTAAAGGGAGTATGAAGTTCACATAAAATAATGAGGTTATTATGAATGTTGTGAGATTTTATAATTCATACAAGTAGAGTATGAATATTTAGAATGTTATAGGGTATATAACATAATCAAGGAATTGTATAAAGTAAGATGTAGTTTACTATAAGGTGGAGAATCTCATTATGTAACATTACAACATTAAAAGACTTAATGTCCTGGAACAAAAGGTTACATAAAATAGTAGAATCATATAATTCAAATTAATTATATTATGGGCTACAGATAGTAGTGTTGACTTGTATAAATTGATCAAGTCAACCTAATTAACCAAAGAGGATCAAGTTGACTAACTCATAACTTAAAGGAGAAATAAAGGTTATAAGTCAAGGATATAATTAACATATAGTAACAAACTACATGGATGTGTGTATTATATATATATAAATAATAAACCTATGAATAAATGAGATAGGTTATTTGGACTAAATCCTAAGTAGTAAATAAATACTATATGTTAATTACAATATAATTAGAGGATGATTTAACCAATCCCAAACTGTTTAAAACCCGAATGATGAGCGTTGGACAATCACAGGGTAATTACTAGGGGAATTAGTGACTAGTCGGGATACCGATTTAGTACGTATTTCAGAGAGCTAATATGTAGTCTCGTATTCTAGAGTTGAGTGCATTAGAGGACATGCGCTAGAGGACGAGCTATGAGGAGTATCGGGCGAGCGTGAATCTTCACGCTAGCGATTATTACGGTGTACAGTATGTTAATTGTGTGGTCTGAATGTCCTAAGGATTATCCTAAGGTCCAGACATTATGTGTTTAATTGTTTAAGAGCGATATCTGTGATTTTATGTATTTGATATTGTATACTGTATTGCTCAAACTGTTGCGTTGTATTTTATACGCGAACGTCTTATGACTAGAAGTTTATACATCTAAACTGGAACAAGACTAACCGACCTATAGGTATTATTAAACCTAACTGATGGTCAACTGTTATAGTCTTAATTCAAGTATTGGTCATTGTACCACTAACAAAAGGGCTAACTTATAAAGAGAGGAATCCAGACTGTTTCGACTTTCTGGTTGCGCATAGTGATCACTACGAGAGACTTCAATGGGGAGTCGCTCAAGGGAATCCATCAACCACATTCGGGGATGGCGGAGGGCACTGCCGTTGGTGCACAGGTTCGACCGGATCGGTCAATATATTATCCGGGGCCATAAGGTTAGCTGCTAACGGTTCCATTGGAACCCAGGGGACTATCGTCCATTAATAAGTATTTAAGGGTTGTCTTGACATGACGCCTGAGGTGGAATTTAATTGGAAAAGGTTAAGTGATTGGTTTAAAGGATAAGGGCCAGGTGTCCAACTAACAAGTACAGTTTAATACGCGTATCTTGTTTGGTTATCGTGATGGATTGTTGATGTGTGATTATTGGTTTTGCTATGGATTATTGATGTGTGGTTATTGGAGTTGAGTACTATTGTACAGTGATGTTTACAGGTGAATTGTTGTGTGGTTGTTTAATATTTACAGTTATTACTGTTATTGTTGTAAACCGGAATATCTTGTAATGAATCTAATATCAAGATGGCTAAAACGACTAAAGGAATCTAGATGACTTAGGACTACATTTAGCATACCAGCATTTCGATTGTCGAGCCCTTCAATGGGCCAAACATTCCAGGTTATTGAAGAAAACTCAAGCCGGAGAGCGGGGAACTTGGGTAGCTGAAGTGTTTTCAACAAACACCTTTGGTTTTAATTTGTAATGTATTAAGGAGGTTGTTGCATTCAGTTAGTTGCTCATTTAGATGGATTTGGTTTGTAATAATTAGAGTGCTCAGTATCTGTTCATCACAGTGTGAAGAGTTGTATTGTTGGAAAGAGTAAGGATGTCTTGTTACTCGCAAGGGTGAGTAACGGCGTGTGACACCAAGTTAGATAGTTTTATTTTCCGCTGCGAATTGTTATTATTATGCTACGACTTGTGACGTTATTACAGGTTTAGGATTAGGGGTGTTACAATGTATGGAAGACACTAAAATTAAGAGTCCTTATGACATGAAAAGGTGTAGAAACAGACAGTATCTCAAGCCTGATGTCGTTAAGGTTCATTTAGCACATTATTCTATGGGGAAGATAACACACCCGTACAAGCTACCTTGAGCAGCACCACGTCTATAAAGGTTCAACATGTTGAAATGATAGAGAAAATGATTGCATATGTTGGTGAGGTTCCAGATACTCTAAATCTTGATGCTAAGAAATTTTTTGAGTTGATGGAACATGCTAAAAGAAAGTTATTCAGTGGCAATCATCATAGTGTGCTATCTATCACCACTGAATTAATGTCCATTAAGAACGACTTCCAAGCACCTCAGGCGTTGATTGATCGAGTTTGCAAAACCTACTGCGAGCTCCGTCCAGAAAACATTAACATTCCAAAAAACCTCTATGAAGCAAAGAAAATCATACGTGGTCTTGGGTTACCTTATGAAGAAATTGATTGTTGTTTAAAACTATGTATGATTTTCTGGGGAGAAGATAAAGATCTGGATGTATGCAAGTTTTGCACTCGTCCCAGATACAAGCCTATCAAAAAGGGGACAAAAAGGAGAAAAAGTAAGGTACCTTGCAAGAAGATGCAGTATTTCCCTCTCATTCCAAGGCTGAAGAGGCTTTACGCTTCTCCTACAATGGCTGACGATATGAGATGGCACGCCGAACACAAAATGGAAGATGGCAACATGTGTCACCCCTCCGACTCAAAAGCGTGGAAACACTTTGACCAGATTCATACTACTTTTGCTTCGGAGTCTAGGAATGCCAGACTTGGGTTATGTACTGATGGTATCCAACCTTTTATGGCTTCTGGAAGACAATACTCTTGTTGGCCAGTTGTAATTACACCATATAATTTACCGCCTGAGATGTGTATGAAAGATTAGTTCTTCTTTCTTCTAGTACTTGTTCCTGACCCCAAAAATCCTAAAGGAAAGATTGATATGTTTTTACAACCTCTTATAGCTGAGTTACGAGAGTTATGAGCTGGAGTCACAATATGATGCGTCTAGAAAGAAAAATTTTCAAATGCGAGCTGCGTTGATGTGGACCATAAATGAATTTCCTGCGTACGCAATGCTATCGGGTTGGAGCACGGCTGGTAGACTGGCGTGCCCACATTTCATGGAAGACAGCGACACATTCACATTACGTTGTAGCCAGAAGCAGTCGTGGTTTGATAACTCTAGAAAGTTTCTTCCTCCAGACCACAAGTTTCATAATGATGAAAAGTCATTCCGAAAAGGGCACAGAGAGACCAAGGTTGCCCCACATTTTAAAACTGGTGATGAAATACTTGCAAAGTTGAATCGGATGGGTTTAATGAAGGTCACTGAGATTGGTTCGGCTGAAGTAAATGTTCAAATTGCTAAAACATGTAGATGGAGCAAAAGAAGTATCTTTTAGGATCTACCTTATTGGAAATATTTATTGATCAGACATATTCTAGATGTGATGCACAGTGAGAAAAATGTGTTTGACAACATATTCAACACAGTGGTTAATGTGAAGGACAAGACGAATGACACATTTAACTCGAGGCAAGAGTTGAACGATTATTGCCATTGTCCTGAGTTGGCACCAAATTTGACTTCAAACACATTTCCTATGGTAAAATATGTCATGGATAGAGAAAGTATTCAAATCCTGTGTGAATGGGTGAAAATTTTAAAGTTCCGAAATTAAATCTTACGTTGTAGAATGTACGAGCAACAACTACGGCAAACAGAACCAACATTAACAGATGATATAAAACCTCAAGATGGAAAGAGATTTTTCCTTTAGGTTCCGTTCATATGTGAGTGACTGCATACACTATTAACTATATAAATGCCAATACACAATTCAGTACTATGATATTATTTTTTATACTACAGTCAAACGATGTTTCTACACCAAACGAATTTGTTCGTAGCTTGGCACAAGGGCCATTGAACGAAGAATTCTCCTACCCAAGCTTCTATGTGAATGGGTACAAATTCCACACAAAATCTTACTCAGAAGACCGCACAACATACAATTGTGGTGTTTGCATTTCCATGACAAACTATGGTGACTCAGAGTATGATTATTATGGGGTGCTGAAAGAGATCATTAAATTAGAGTATCCTACATTACCCGTGAAGAAGATCGTAATGTTTAATTGTTATAGGTTTGACCCGGAAAAGAGAGGAGTACAAGTACATCCTCGATATAAGCTGGTTGACATTAATCATACAAGGAAATTTGACAAGTATGAGTCGTTTGTGTGAGCTGATCAAGCTGTTCAAGTGTACTATTGCTTGTACCCGTCAAAGAAGAGGGATAGGAAAGATTGATGGGTTGTCTCTAAAGTGAAAGCGACAAGTACTTTGAACATGCCTGACTCATTAACAATTGATGAAGAGGTCCAACCACTACAAGATGAAACCGTAGATCATGTGGTTTTATCACCTTTGGTAGATGATGGAGAAACATTTGTTTTAGTGGACATAATAAGTACAGAAATTTAACAAGTAAACTTACATTAAACTACTACAACGTCAATATATTATTGTTTTTGTTTATTAATTAGTATATAAAAATAGTTATTTTATTAAGTGTTTAATGTGATGTTTGTCATGGGTTTTCATAGTGTAGGTGGTAGGAGTTATTTTAAATCAGGGTGGTCATTTGGTCAAAGCAGGTGCAGCACTTCTACTCTCTTAGCCGATTCTCAGCAGGCTGCTGCTTATCATCTGGATGGATCCAGCCAGGGATCCCAGTTGCGTTCTGCACATCCGCCCCCTTAGCACTCCTTGTCAGGACGAGCACCAATGGGGACCCTTACTTCGATTCTTACCCACACATGTCTACTGTAGTCCCGGATTCACAGCTGGCTGTTGAGAGACATCGATCTACTCCTCCACCTCCACGGCAGCCTACTCCTCCACGATAGCCTACTCATCCACTCCCTGATGATTCACCATCTGATGACGCACCGCATAGCTCAGAGGCTTCACACGCTTCACACGGTAGTGGAGTTGATCCCCGCGTGGTCATCACTATCTTTGACAGGTAAGTACTACTTTGTAAGTACAAAGCAATTCTCAATAAGGTTTGTTTTATATTTATATGATAATTGTCAATTTGTGACGCATTATATAATCATAGGGAGTTACTACCTACAAACAAGGTTTCTCGTGCTATACTTCCTTACTTTGAGACGAGGTGGTTTCCATAGGGTTATAATTGGGATGGTTTGGGTCAGGACAACCTTAGATTCTATTTCAATGAGTTTAAGATACTTAACCATACTTGATCTTTAACTTTTTGTTTGTTTGATAAGTTATGCTTACACTTACTAATTTATGCAGAAGCGCTTCCGTTGGGATCCTGACCTTGAGAGTGTTGTCTATGAGTTATTATGTGAGAAGGGCAAAAGACAATATTCAGACACACTCTACAAGATGAAGGCTGAGAAAATGAAGAGAAAAGTCAGAGATGACGTCTGGTAGGCTTGAGAACAGTAGTGGGCGAATGAGAAGTACAAGAACATCAGTGAGACTAACTCTCGCAACCGGTGGACTAAGCACACACCTGGTGGTGGTCTGTCTACTCATGCGTGTGGTTCTCGCACGATAAAGGAGCATAAGAGGATGCTCCTGAGTCTTTTCTATTGGGTAGTGTTTTTTATTTAGTTTAATGTTATTAACTCTTACCAATACATTGAAAATATGATATGTTTATATGTAGTGAGGTTGTGAAGTGTCTTTGTGGATATGAGTGAATATGAATGTGAATGCAAGTGTATATGAAATTGGATGCAAGTACATGTGAATCTGAATATGAATGCAACTTTGAATGCATGGTGTTAGTTGTGATAGTTATCAGATTCTTATATGTGCAATCTTGGATTGTATATGTGTGGGCAAATGCAAAAACACAGGGGAGGTTACGTCAAAATTTTTTAAGCCTTGATCGATTAATCATTATTTGGTTCTGACTGAACAATCTTGGCTTTTATGTGCATGAAGATGTAAAAAAACAGCGGAGGTTATGTCAAATTTTTTAAAGCCTTGCTTCTAATTTAATCAATTGTTTTTTGGTAGACTAAGAAATACAGTACAGAGCCAGATGCTTACATATTGTTCATACACACTCATTCAAGCAAGGATGAACATGGAAACAGTGTGCAAGTATGCTCCAAGGTCGAGGACACTGTTGTAAGTGTGTTGATTTAACTTATTTAAATGGTGCTACATTATTCAAATTTATTCATTAGCGATGAGTAATTATATCATTGTGTTATGATTATGAAGCATAAATACGAAGAGTTGTTAGATGCTGTCACTCAGGAGTCTGTCACTCCAGATGATCCATCTTTGCAGGCCACACATGTATACCACAATGAATTATTTTATAAGGTTGTTGAAGGGAAATCGAGAAAACAAAGGGTCTACGGTGTGGGCTAGCTAGCACTAGAGTTCTTCCCTGACTCATTTCACAGCACCGACACTAGTTCACGTGCTACCGGCTATGACCAGACTACATACGAGTCCATGAAGTTGGACATTGAGCGAGATCTGATTAGAAGCTTGGTGACACTTATAGGGAGTATATCTGTTCTAAGGAGCAGGAAACAATTCATCAGGAGCTACACAGCGAGGAGATGCAGGTGATAATATAAGCGCAAATCTCCCAGATGTTTCCCTCTTAGCAGGGTCCATACGGTGCTCCTGGCTCTAGTACGGGTGGATGGGATCAGTGGGCGGGAGGTCCACGTGATGGCTCAGGTGGTTCGGGTGGTCCAGGTGATCACACAGGATATCATCCAGGGGATGGGCATGGTTAGGGTGACAATTATTAGATAGATATGACATTTGACTCTATTAGACTATGTTTGTATGAGACTACGTTTATGTGAGACTATGTGTGTGTGAGAATATGTTTGTGTGAGACTATTCGTACAAACTTCGACTATACTACTTTGTACCTTTTGTTGATTGAACATTTATATTAAGTTTGCTTGTATTACTCTCCATAGTAAAATGGTATCTTGTATTAATTGGTACGAGTAACTCTTTATAGGGTTGCATATTACATTTGGATTTGAATAAAATGTAATACAGGTGAAATTATATTAGAAATCTAAATAATATATAATTTTTTAAAATATTAAAACAGATTAGCAACGGAATAGCGACAAAGTTTTTCATCGCTAACCATTAATTAAAAAATACATAATTACGTCGCTAAATTAGCATCGTTTAGCGATGAATTTGTTTGTCGTTAAACGTGTGTTTTCTAGTAGTGACACATTAGAAGGGCAACACCATGGTCCTATGATCCGTAGATCCCACTTCAGAAGCACTACAGAGCGCTATTCAGCCCTGTCGGTGCCTAAATGTCCTGGGCAAAATCCAAGGAACTAATACAGAAGGAATTCCTGCTCAGCATGCAACGGGATAGTCAGACCCAACTATCCAAGGCTCAGAAGCTAAGTGCTTAGGTCCCCAAAACAAAAGCTTTATACAGAACATAATAGAAGGCAGAAGCTTATCAAACGGATCATAAGTCTTACCAAAAAAGAAGTCGCATACTGACTAGCAAAACATAAAAAACTAGGCAGAGTACGGAGGCTCAAACACACTTTCAGAGTAAATTAGAGATCGGAAGCATAACGGTGACTTTTGAAATAAAAATACACATAAACATATGTCAAAAACATATCAAAACGGATCATACGCACTGAAAGGAACACAACACCGCAAACGGAAGTCAAAACAGAGCTCAAACGAAGAAGTTAGGCAAAAATAGAGGCATGTCCGAACATGCATCCGACCTTTCATGTTCGGACGTCGGCCGAGACTCAGAAAGTCGAAAAACAGTCGTGTCAGGGCTTACATGTTCGGACACAAGTCGAACAGTAAATCTAGAGTCGTCCTCGCACCCCGTCCGAACTTACACGTTCGGACGGAAGTCCTCGTAAAACCACCGAACACGACAAATTTTGCAGAATCAGATGCGAAAACCAACCAGAACAGAAGCACAAATCCTCCACAAATTATACATAACTTATCGTAGCAAAATAGTAAATCGAGAACACACTTCCACGGGGTTTTAATAGAACAAAACGCAATTCAAAACAAGTCAGAAACATCATAATCAGATAATCAATCAAACATATACGGAAACAAAACAAAACAGGAAACCCCCGTGGGTGAACACACACAACCGAATCCATCTACCACTACCTCACATCCGAAGCAAAGCACACTCGAAGAACTCTACAAACGCCCTCCTCGAACGACGAACACTCGATCAAATCGAAGAAAGATCAGAAACTGGAATGAGAAGCGAAGAAATTGGGACGAAGAATGGCAACCACACTTGGAATCCAAACGAGAGATCTGACGGTCTCGGACAACGAACACCAAAGCCGGAACACTTGAATAGTTGAATTGTGGAGAGGAGGAGATGAAGAAGAGAAGGAGCAAAGGGAGGTTACTGGAAGAGCAGAGCGGGAGAAAATGAACGGGAATGAAGATAAGGAAGGAGGAGGAAAAATAAAATGATTTAAAAGGAAACCGCTTTTCCTAACATAGAAATAATAAACAAAAATAAAAGAACATATATAACGGTCTTTCCTTCTAACTTAGAATAATATGCCATAAAATGACATAAACCCACTAAAATAAGATCAGAATAACATTAAACTCTCTTTGTGAATCAGAAACAAAATAAAAAAAATTGGGGTACAACAATTCTAGTTAGTTGAGGTAGCCTTCTAGTGCACTTAGGTGCATAACGGCAGTGACATCCCACGGAGGTAGTATTCGTTGTTAGCAAAAAGTTAATCAATGATCCTAATGAGGATTGACGACATAATTAATGGAGTATGTATAAGGGTGTTACAGTGATACACTATAAAACAATAATAATACACTACAAAACAATAATGATTCATATCAGTTCAAAGTTTGTTATTTGATTCATTACTTGTTGGTTAATAAAACATACTATTAATTTTAAGGGAAAATTCACAATATACCCTTAAAATATTTCATAATTTGCTAAGTACCCTAATTTTAAAACTTGTTCTTCACATGCCCCTAAAAAATTTCAAAATTCACAATGTACCTGTACTCCGTGAAATGACCTTGAGTAATGATTGTTTTATCCCTCTCATTACAGATCATGTTTCAAGTTCACAATATGTCACTTTTTAAATTTGGGGGCATTTATGAAATTTTACAATAAAAAGTTAAAAATACGACAAAATTATAATAATTACAAAATATATTTGAAAAACTAATAAAATTATAAAATAACTAAAAGAAGATAAAAATCGAAATAAGCATGAAATAAAACTTATAATTCTTAAATATTAAACATATACAAAAATTCAAACAAAATACTTTTTCTTCTCATTGTTTTTTACGTTTTTGACTATATATCAGACTTATTCTTCATCAAAATATTTACAATTATGGTTAGATAATTATAAAATAGAGTAAATTAGTGGGAACTTCTTTAAGGTTTTGCGATAATACAGTTAACCCCCTTGTATTTATCATAATTATTGGTAACCACCTTGAGGTAGGGGCGGAGACAAGGGGGGCTGGTGGGTGTGCGCCCCCAACTCTCTCGGGTCATACTTATATTCGTTCTAGCTTGATTGTTATATAGTTTATTTATGTTAATATATATTTGTTCGCCCCCATAGCATTTTGTAAAATATTACATGATATCACTAAGTTTTATTTATTATCAATTTAATTTCTATTAATTATGTAATATTTGTTCTAGAATTATGTAGTTAAAATAATTTTTAGTCTATATTAGATAAGAAAACTCTTAATATTCTTATTTTAGCAAGATAATCTAAAGTAAAATGGATTATTATGTCAGTCTTAGTAATCGTATACCCTTTATATCCACAATACAAGTGTTTTTAGTTTTTTATTACAGTTTGTAAATTAAAACAATATTAAAATTACTCAAAATAATTTTTAGAAGAAGTTTTTAGAAAAAACTACTAGTTTAAAACCATTGTTCTATATTAATTTCATTAAGATAAAGTTTGAAATAAAAAAGGTAAAACAAAATTATTTATATGTTAATCTATATATTTCAATTTTATTTTAATTTTATGTCAAATTTAATATCCAGTATCAATTTTTATTAGAATAATAAATATTCAATTTTAAATTAATTTAAAAAATTAAAATTTTTAAAAAATATTAATTAATATTATTAAAAAAAAAATCTTGCCCCCTTACAAATATTTCCTGGCTTCGCCCCTGCCTTGAGGCTAAGGTATCTTTGACTACGAGCCTCTGAACTATAACTATGTTATTAAGAAGTTAACTACATGTTGACCTGTCAGTTTAATCACATTAATAATGTCATGCTATACAACAAAATCACTTAATCAATATCGTCTAACTTTCTCTCATCCCACTTCTGATGCATTTTCAAGGTAGGGTTGACGTTTTTAGGAAAATAACAATGCTGATTAAGCAGTGGTTTTGTCCAGTCTCTCATTATAAATGTGATTAAGCTGACGGATCAGCACATAGTTAACATCTTGATAATGAAGTTACAGTTCGGGGGCTCATAGTCAGAGATACCGTAACCTCAAGGTGGTTACCAATAATTAAGATGAGATTCTTAAAATCATATACAACTACTTCATCTTATATTGGATTAGTTCTGTTTATAAATTAACATATATTTATATATATTCTTTACTATATAATTTTTAATAATCATCTAACCATAACTACGAATATTTGAAAGAATAATAAAACTGATAAATAGTCAAGGGAGGTGAAAAAAGAGAAAAATAATTATTTGTTCCAAATTGTGTATGTTTAATATTTAAGAATTATTATTTCAAATTTTTATATATTTATTGTAATTTTTTATAATTATATTACTATTTTAAAATATTTTTTAATTATTTACATTTTTCAGCATATTAAAATTATTTTTGGAAATAAAAAATCCTAAATAAAAAACGTTGCATATTGTGTACTTAAACATAATCTGCAATGTGAGGGGTAAAATAGTCATTATTCAAGAGTATTTTATGAAGTTGGGGTACATATGAATTTCAAAACTTCTTAAAGATATATAAAGAACGAGTTTTGAAATCGGGATACATGGGCGAACTATAAAACTTTTTGGGGATATTATGGAATTTCGTTTATATTAATAAATTATATCATTCTTTTAATTTATTATTATAAATGTAGTACCTACCTTCATCTCACATCCAGCCCCGACCAATAGTAGATGAATTGTGCTTACTAGATCAGGGCCACGAGACTAAGGGCCCTCCAAATAGTGTGTTCTTTCTGATAATGTTGGAATTCCTTTTTTCTTGGGAAAATAAAATTGGAGATTCTTTTTTGGCAAAATTCACGGATACCACTAAAAATTTTGTTAAATCATAAAAGATCATAGTTTTTAAAAAAGTTTTTCAGATACCACAAAAGACAATTTTAATTTATCAGATACCACAAATTACGAACCCAAAACTTTTTGAGACCTAAATACCCCCACTTGTTAATAAATATAGTTCACGGTATACCACATAAATATTATTAATTCATAAGATACCACAAAACTTAATAAATATATATTAGAAACAGTAAAAAATAATAATAATTAAAGTTTATTATTTTATTGGTTAAAATTTTATAAAATAAAAAAACCACACATATAATTATAAAATTACTATAAAATATAAAAAACTAAAATACCAAGTAGTAAGAGAATGATAATTCAATTTCTTATGATGTTTTTACTCTAATAATTTTATTTATATAAAATATTATTATAAAACAACTAAATTTGTATAATGTAAGATTATGAAAAATAGTATTATCACTCTCTTTGCTATTGTGTCTATTTTTAATCAAAAGGGAAAATTACATTCTCTACCCATGACGTTTGGCGAAATTACACACCCCACCCACGAGGTTTCAAAAATTACTTTGCCCACCCATGTGGTTTCCGCTATTTTACATCCAGCAACTTTTTTAATATTTGATCAACTTAAAAGATGGTTAAATGTTATCCAAAATTGATGAAACTTTACATGGACGATGCTAAGGTGTTATATTTTGATCTAGTGTGAAATCCAATGTTTTTTAAGCTCATACATGATCCGTGGGACCCGATGAAACATGTGACATGTGAACATATTTTCATTGGGTCCCACAGGTCATATATGACCTTAAAAAACTTTGGATTTGGCATTGGACAAAAATATAACACCTTAGCATCATCCATGTAAAGTTTTTATCAATTTTGGACAGCATTTAAGCCTCGTTTAAGTTGATCGAATATTAAAAAAGTTGCCAGATGTAAAATAGAAGAAACCACATGGTGGGCAAAGTAATTTTTGAAACCTCGTGGGTGGGGTGTGTAATTTCACTAAACGTCATGGGTGGGGATATAATTTTCCCTTAATCAAATTTGTGGCTTCTCTAATATAATTATACCTTTTATTATTCTTCATATTTTTAAAGATTTTATTACTGTTATATATATGGTATTTTTTATTTTTTCAATTTTAACTCATATATAAGAAAAAGTTAACTTTGTTACTTACTTTCTTAAAATATTTTTAATAATTTTTTTGTATTTTTAAATTAAATATATATAAAGTGATATTACATAAAAATATTATATACTATACAAGCTAATTAATTTGACAAAAAATAAAACGATAGTTCAGAGTATTATAGTCTAATTTTTTTATAATAACATTTTACATATTTTAATTCAAAACAAAAATAAATAAACATATGTTGGAAAAGTACTAGTAAAAACTATCGTTCTTTATATAAGGGTTAAAATTGAAAAAATAAATATCATATATATAATAAATCTCTAAAGAATCATAAAAGTATAATAAATTAGAGACACCACACTTTTGATTAAAAATATACAAAAACAGTAAAAAAAAGAGAATTTAATTTTTTATAATTTACTTTATATAAATTTAATTTTTTAAATACTATTTTATAGTACTAAAAATATTTTGAGTAAAATTATTATAAAAAATTTGAATTATCAATCTTTGAACTATTTTTTTTAATTAATATTTTTAGCTTTTTAAATTACACATAGTATTTTTTACATTTTTTGAAAATTTTAAATTATATATGTGATTTTTTTATTTTATGAAATTTTAACCAATAAAATAATAAACTAATTTTTTAACTGTTTTTAATATATATATTTATTAAGTTTTGTGGTACCTTGTCAATTACCGTGAACTATATTTATTAACAAGTAGGGGTATTTTGGTCTCAAAAAGTTTTGGGTTCATAATTTATGGTATATGATGAATTAAAACTATTTTTTTAGTATCTGTAATTTTTTTAAAAAAAACTGTGGTCTTTTGTGAACTAATAAACCTTTTATTGGTATCCTGTGATTTTTTTTTTTTTATAATTGTAGAATTTGAGATTTTTTTTTTGATCGAATTTGAGATTCTAATCGGCCGTGTTTAATAAAACAAATCTCATTTGAGGATTTCTTACTTTTTGTTGTGGAATTACTTTTTAGCACCAAGACCTCTAAAAAGTTTAGGATGGGGTGATTTAATTGATTTATAAAACTTAAGAATGATAATTTTAAATCGTTAGTTAAAAATATGTTTATCATTGATTTATCAGGCAATAGAAATTGCCTCATAGATCTAATATTCTAGTGTTTTAAAAGTTTGAATTTATATAAACAATAAATTACAACATTTTTCTTTTAGACATATTTTATAGATTAAAAGTTTAAAGCTCAAATATCACTAATGCGCCGGATAAATCAGCTGAAGCGTCGCTCAATCGACCGAGTGGCAATTTAAAAGATATGCGAGATCTTCATTAATTAGAACCTGTATAGCAACGCCAAGTCCCAACGACTATCAGTAAATGACTGTAGGGCTTCTGTATCTCCTCTTTCTAGTCCGGAGGCTCTGTGCCATACTCATAACCTTTCCCATGCGTGTATAGTCACCAATGCGGAAGATTGATGTAAAAGGGTCAGAAAAATCAAGTACTCTACATGAAGGGAGATACTGTTCTGTCGAGTTACACAACTGGAGATGATCTCCTAATAGGTTTTTTAGAAACAAAAATGTTGAACATTGGACTTCTCGGTGAGAGCTGCTTCATGCAAAACGTAATTATATCGACGTGTTTGATGCTTAGACTATAATATCTTTATCTTTTTAGATAAAAACTGAAATAATGTGAAAATTAAGTGGCCATTAGAAAAAAGATAGAAATAATGTAAAAAGTGAAGGTGTGAAATTAATGATAAAAATTAAAAAGTAGAAGACAAAAGGTCCCAAAAATTCAAAAACTATATGAGTAGGAATCCAGTAGCCTACTCTACTGTCAGGCATCCTTTCAAATTATTTCTTAGTATATTTTTTTTGTTAATCTTAACTTCTTTTCTTATTTTTGTTTATAGTTAATCTCTTGATATTAATATGATATTCTAGTCGTAAGCTAACAATTAGGAAAAAGATTAGTATTTTACTCTTAATCTTTGTATTAGAAACTGAAATTAATTAAGAAGTTGAATTGTACGTGGAAAAGATAAATTAGAGTAAAAAAACTAGGGAAATTTCATGATATACCCCGAGGTTTGAGCGAATTTTACGAGATATCCCCGAGATTTCATTTTTATTATGAGATACCCCGAGGTTTCATTTTTTTACGATATACCCCTGAGGTTTCATTTTCATTATGATATACCCCTAAAGTTTCAATTTTATTACAAGATACCCCTCAGTTTAGATTCGGATATATTATACTTGTCATACTCATTTTACCCTCGCACCATATGTCCCGTAACACGGGTTTATGATCAATTTTTTAAAAAATTAAAATATGAACAAAATGTAATGAAAAATTAAAGATCAATTAAAATTTTAATTAAATTTTAAAAAATATAAATAATAGTCTAAAAATAAATTACAAAAATTAGAATCATAAAATTTTTAAAATAAATAGAAATGACCAAACAAAAAAAAACTATTTAAAAAACTTATATTGTTACATAATTTAAAAACTATTATAGCAATTATATTTAAAGAACAAAAAAGATTTTTATACTATATTTTCTAATTTAAAATAATGATTTTTCTATGTACTATCTGAAATTGTTGCTTTTATTATTCTTCATATATTGTTATACTTTAAATTTTAATACATATCTAGGCAACTCCTTAACAGTTATTTTATTTTCAAAATAATTTAATTTTTATTTTTGAGTCATTTCTATTTATTAATTTTTTTTGTTTATTTAATTATATTCATTTTTCAATATTGATTTCAAATTTTATATGAACTTTAATTTATATGAGCATTTTATTTCAGTTTCAAATTCAAACAAAATTCTGACCATATATCCCTGAGGTTATTGCGAGACATATGATTTTAAGCCACTACTATAATAGTTTTTAAATTATGTAACAATATAAGTTTTTTAAATAGATTATTTTTTTGTTGGTTAGTCATTTCTATTTATATTAAACCTTTTATGATTGTAATTTTTTAAATTTGTTTTTATACTTTTATTTATGTTTTTTAAATTGAAATAAAAATTTTAATTGATCTTTAATTTTTATGTGCATTTTGTTCATATTTTAATTTTTAAAAAAATTGACCATAAACCCGTGTTACGGGGCATATGATGCGAGAGTAAAATGAGTATGACAAGTATAATATATCCGAATCTGAACTGAGGGGCATCTTGTAATAAAATTGAAACTTCAGTGGTATATCGTAATGAAAATGAAATCTCAGGGGTATATCGTAAAAAAAATGAAATCCAGGGATATCTTGTAATGAAAATGAAACCTCGGGGTATCTCGTAAAATTCGCTCAAACCTTAGAAGTATATCGTGAAATTTCTCAAAAAACTATAATAAAAAAATAACCAAAATATGAGAAATGTCAACCCGGTGCTTAAATCTGAGTTATCCCGATCCCAACTCTTTTTTTTATTAAATTAATTGTTCTACTCAAACAAACGAGAGTTAAAAAAAAAACAATCAAACGAAGAGTCATGACCCTTCAATGGAGAGTACAATTATGGTTCTGTACTCTTAGCTTTATAAGAAATTATTATCTGGACTGAACCCTTTTTTTAATAAGTGTGAAAATGTTTATACGATAGACATGAAGATGGGCGGAGCCAGAAATAAAAGTTGAAAGGGTAAAAATAGAATTATAAAAAGTTAGGGGTTTTTTATTAAATTTTTCTAAAAAATTAGACTATAATTTTTTATAATTTAACAAAGTTTGGGAGTGTTCTGCTCCCTCCAGAATATTAAACTAGAAACTGTGACTTAACATGCTACAGTACACTGCAAACGGAGTTTTGCTTCCCCTTGCTTTCATCTCTCTAACTAGTACGTCAAAGATGGAAGAGTACACAGTGATTCCTGAAATTTCCCAGTCTCGCATGGCATCGGCTGGTGCTGAATCACAGCCGATACCTGAGCCCAGTCCTGTTTCCTCCACAATGTTTAAAAAAGATCTAGAATATGTTGCAAGGTCATATAGGTGGCCGGCTGGCATTAGATTGGCATTGCCGACAGAGGAAAGCCATCAATTTCAAAAGTTCGAGGGAGCGGTAGTTGTTCACAAGGGGGCGCTAGCTTGCGGGTTGAGATTTCCAATCCACCCTTTCGTGCAAGACATTCTTGCCCTTCTGCATGTAGCCCCATGGCCCATGCCAATTAACACCCAATTCATGGAAATGGATTACGGATGCGTTCGCCTTGCACTTTCTGTGCATTTTTTGACAGCATAAATATACAGCATATACTGTTTTGGACTCCTTTATTTGTTTTTGCTGTTCGCCTAAAACAGCACAAATGACAGCATAAATGACAGCATAAATGTCAGCATAAATGCCCACATCAAACACTACTTTTTCGTTTTCGTGCTTTCACTTCCGTTTCTTTACTCACTTCATAATGCAATTACTGTGACTATTGATTTTTTTTAAAAAAAGAAATTTTTTACAAGTTACTTTATTTATTACAAATTACATAATACTTTAAATAATTTATAAAAAATAGTACTACATCTTTAGCCAAATTTACAAAAAATCACATTTATAATACAAATCTATAATATACTATTGTAATACCACATAGATTAATAAAATTAAAAAAACGAATAAATATACACACTTGTTGATATATAAATTAAAATATAAAAATAGTATATAGACATATGAATGTATATAAATTTATCAACATACAAAGTTATAAAAATATTATATATTATTAAAAGTTATAATTTCACTAAATAAATTCACATAACATTATCAGAAAATTTGAAACGTTTTTTCTCTTTTTTACGCTTTTATATTTGTAAGAATTATAAAATTTAGATAATAAAAATATATTGTTTAGGAGTTACAAGTTTTACTTAAATAATAGATAAAAATTTTATTGTTTGTGATTTTTTTATTTATTTTTACTAACAAAATAAAGTTACGTAGTGTAATATAATAAATTATAATTATAATTATAATACGAAAACGGTAAACGCATTACATATAACTAACTTAACCAAACATGCTGCATATATGCTGCACTGCCAAACAGCAGTTTTCAAAACAGCTGCATTTATGTCAGCACATTCCTGCCAATAAATATGCTGCATTTATGCCAGCGCATTCCTGCTGTCAAATATGCTGCATTTATGCTGCAAAAACAGCCATGCCGAACAGAGCCTACGTCTTTCATTTCAATCTGTAGAGAAGCAAAGCTCGAACTTAGACTTAATGCGTTCTGGAAAATTCACTGCGCCGTAGAATGCAAGGGAGGGTACATAGCCATTGGGATAGCAGCCGAACGAAACAGGTACCTGAATGATATCCCATCGGGAGTGAGAGGTTGGAGGAACAATTGGTTGCTCGTTCAGTTTGATGAGAGGGTCAACCCAGAATGTGGGTTCGGGACTAAAGTCTGGACAAAATTGACTAGGATTCCCGACACCGATCTCACTGAGGAAGACTGGCAGATTATACGTTATTTCATGAGTAGGGCGCCTGGTTCTTATCAACCTCATGTGGCAGAAGACAATCTATTTGCACTGGGGATTGGTCCCAACAAAAGTCGTCCAGGTTAGCTTTTACTACATACTACTAATTTGTCCCTACAATTAAAAACGGTCGTCATCTAGACTGAATTAAGAGCATCTTTTTTATCTTGCCGATTTCACTTTACGCCATTATTCGATTGTTTTTCAGGGTTTAGGTTGAAGAATTCGGCAATGTACCTTCTACCAGAAACAAATGCCCCCAGTTTTAACCCTAAAATTACTAGGATAAATTATACTCCAATAAGGAAGCAGAAGCGTCCAAGCTCCCCTTTTCTGTCTTCGGATAGTACTCCAATGCAGAAGAAAGGTAGAGGGGAAACATTCTCGGCAAGACCCCCAGGGATTCCAGCTTCTACACGGAAGCAAGAAGAGAAGGAGGAGAGTCCGATCTATTCGTCGTCAGGGGAGAGTGATGATGTTACCTCACCAGGATCTATTGAAGTTTTCGTAGAAGTTCAACAATGACAGAGATGGAGGGAAGAGAGGAGAATCCATGAATAATACTTCGTATTGATAGTATAGGGCTAAAAGCTCCAGCGGAAGAGTTACAGACTCGTATTGCAGTTGCTTATTTATATAGAAAAGAAAAACAAGTAAAACGCAGAGTTTTACTAAACTGCAGAGAAACAGAATTGATTAAACTGTAACGTAGACTAAGGAGCAGCGATTCCAACACGCCCCCTCAATCCTGAACCAAAGAGGACTCGTGGTCTGGATTGGACTGAGCAATAGAACCTTCAAACTTGTAAAGACTGAAACCTGGGAATAGAGGAAGATACTGATTTCCAGGTAGGATCTTAGTCAAAGGATCTGCAAGCTGATGCTGAGAAGCAATATGATTAACACAAATCAAACCCTGCTGTAGTTTTTCACGTACATAATGACAATCAATGTCAATATGTTTAGTACGTTCATGAAAAACGGGATTTTTGGCAATATAGACCGCTGCCTTATTGTCACAGTGTAAAGCTACCGGTTCGATATTGTCTAAACCCAGTTCATAGAGGAGTCTGGTTAACCAAGCGATCTCAGTAGTTATCCTTCTAAGAGACCGATATTCAGCCTCTGCTGAAGATAAAGCAACCGTGTGCTGCTTCTTGGACTTCCAAGATAGAGGACTCCCACCGAGTGTGATGAAGAAACCACAAACTGATTTTCTAGTAGTTGGGCAAGATGCCCAATCTGCATCACAGTACCCTATCAGATCAGTACACTTAGAGTTATTCAGCAGCAATCCATACCCGAGTGTAGCTTTGACATATTTCAGGGTATGCTGAGCAGCTTTAAGATGCAAATCTGTGGGGTTTGTCATGAATTGACTTAGATATTGAACAGCAAAACACAAGTCTGGGCGTGTGTGTGTCATATAGTTAAGCTTCCCAACCAACTGTCTGTACAAAGTTGGTTCAGTCAGTAATGTGCCTTGACCCTGCTCAAGCTTGGCACCAAATTCAAGAGGAGCCCGAACAGGTTTCCAATCTGATTTTCCAAATTCTTTGAGAGTCTCCAGCATAAACTTCCTTTGAGAAACAATGTATCCTTCAGCAATTCTAATAAACTCCATACCGAGAAAGTAGCCAATCTGGCCAAGATCTTTAATTTTAAACTGAAGATGTAAAGCTGTTTTAAGAGTGCAAACCTCTTCAGGACAATTTCCTGTCACCAAGATATCATCGACGTAAACGATTAAGTATGTCACTCTGTCATTGCAGCTTTTGACAAACAACGAATAATCGTTGAGAGATTGAACAAATCCATGGTTTTTTAGGAAAACAGACAGGCGGGCATACCATTGTCTGGATGCCTGTTTTAAACCGTAAAGACTTTTCTTCAGGCGACAAACCCGCATGTCATCCACAGACAAATAACCTTTCGGGGGATCCATGTACACTTCCTCATCCAGCACACCATGAAGAAAAACATTGTTGATGTCAAACTGGGAAACAGTCCATCCCCTCTTGACAACAACAATGAGAAAAGCTTGAACTGTAGTAAACTTGACAACAGGAGAAAACGTTTCCTGATAGTCCAAGCCCTCCTTTTGCGAGAAACCCTTCGCTACCAGTCTGGCTTTGTAGCGCTCAACAGACCCGTCTGCCTTTAACTTCACCTTGTATACCCACTTACTCCCGATGGGCTTTTTGTGAGAAGGCTTGGGCACAAGATCCCAAGTGTCATTAGCCTCGAGAGCAGAGAGTTCCTGCTGCATAGCCTTGATCCAGCAAGGATCAGTAGAAGCAATCTCATAACAGGTGGGTTCAGAAGGGATGGGAGTAGATAAAGTAGAAGGAGAAAAGATAGATAGACAATGAGAGGGAGAAATATCTGTCAAAGTTGTCAAAGAGGTTTGAAGAACATAATCCGACAGATAGCTGGGCAAAGTAGTAGATCGACCAGACCTTCTGATATGTGTTGTAGCAGTAGGAGTAGATGATGTCTGAGGAAAAAGAGGAGTCTCAATAGGATCTGAATTAGTATCAGAAAAGTCATGAACAACTTCAGGAGGTGTAATATTGTCCGGAACAGAAATAGGTAAAATAGTATGATCGAAATCATCAAAGAATGTATCAGCAGAAGGGAAAAGAGACTGCTTTGTGGGATGTATGAGAGGACCAAGATCATGTTGTAGGTGGGTAGGGATGTGTTTGAAAGGGAAAATAGTAGAGTGAAAAGTAACATCTCTGTTAACAAATACTTGACGAGATTGTAAACTCAAGAGCTTATGACCTTTCTGATGCGGTGGCTGACCAAGATATATACACGCCTGACTTCGAGCAGCAAATTTATCACTTTTCTGACCAGTGACAGCAGCATAGCAAAGACTGCCAAATGACTGAAGCAGGTGATAATCTGGTAATCGCCCAAAGAGAATCTGATAAGGGGTTTGCATCTGCAAGACACGGCTTGGCATTCTATTGATAAGATGAGTAGCATGTAATATACTCTCTCCCCAAAATGCCAGAGGTAGATTACTGGTAAACAGCAAAGCTCGAGCTGTTTCAAGAAGAAAACGGTGTTTCCTTTCAACTTTGCCGTTTTGCTGAGGTGAATAAGGACAACTAACCTGATGTGCGATGCCCTTTTCATTGAAATAAGTTTTTCCAGCATTGCTAGAACCCAACTCAAGAGCATTATCACTGCGGACAGTTTTAACAGAAGCATTGAATTGAGTCTTAACCATAGCAATAAAAGATTTTAACACAGTAATAGCATCTCCTTTCCTTTTAAGTAGCTGCACCCAAGTACACCGACTATAGTCATCTACAATAGTGATGAAATAAGCAAAGCCATCATATGTAACTTCCTTGAAGGGTCCCCAAGTATCAACGTGGATCAAATCAAACACAGCCTTAGTCTGACTTGTACTATCAGGAAAAACAAGACGGTGCCCCTTGGCTCTTTTACAAGGATCACAAATAAAATCTGGAACAAGATCAGAATCTTTTAACAAGTTCAGCCTCTTTATTTTTGAAACCGGCATGTGCCCAAGTCGATGATGCCAATCCTCCATAGTAACGCTACAAACAGCAGCCTCCTTATTCGTAAACACTTCAGGATGCCGTTGCTTCAAAATATGCTGCAGCTGATCCTTATTCAACAAATATAAGCCCTTTTCCACATGCCCTACAGCATTATTTCTCATCTGGAAAGGGTCCTGTATATAACACGCATTAGCACCAAAGCTTATCAGGGTGTTCAGCTGCTTAGCTAATTTATTAACAGAAATCAGATTGAAATGAAAGTCTGAAATAAACATAACTTTTTCCAACTGAAAGTTTTCTGTTAAAGCAACTGTTCCAGTAATTGAAACTTTCTGAAAATGACCATCGGGCATCTTGATTCTTCTCTGCTGGAAAGAATTACTAAACTCCTTAAAATTCTTTAAATCACAACAGATGTGGTCAGTAGCTCCGGAGTCAAGAATCCACATATTCTGACACCTTTCTTCAGGAACAAAGGTGTTTAAACAGTGAGAATAATGAACTTCTTCACGATCATTACCTGCAAAGCTGCAGAAAGAAGTTTCTTCTCTCTTTTCTCTGACAAAGTTAGATGAGAGATAGTCAAGTTGTTCCTTCGTAAAACCTAGAACAGAGGGATTCATTCCAGAAACATCTGTGTCCTTAACACCATCAGCATCCGTGCAGGCATTACTGTATGTCACATTTTTCTTATTTTTCCCATGTTTAAATCCTTTGGGAAAACCATGCTTTGTATAACACGTTTCCACTGTGTGACCTCTCTTATTACAGTAGCTGCATCGAACTTCTTTCCTTCTCTCAGAATCATTTTGCCACCTTAGCTCCTGACCAGGCTTGTTTGAAGAAAGGGAAAAACTCATAACATCGGTCTGCGATTTACCGAAACCAGTAGATACTTCCCGCTGTTTTTCTTCATGAACAAGAATGGAGTAGGCTTGTTCCACAGTAGGCAAGGGTTTCATCATTAAAATATTACCCCGGACATTCGTAAAACTCTCATTCAGTCCCATTAAAAGCTCAACCAGTTTCTGATTTTGTAATAGTTTCTCCCATTCCTTTACAAAACCACACGCACAACCTGGAAGTTTGCTCATCAGTCTTAATTCATCCCATAGATGCTTCATCTTCGTATAATATTCAGTTATACTGTCGTTGTTCTGTCTCATAGTCGCTATGTCACGTCTGACTTGGAATAGTTGTGCTCCATTCGCAACTTCGAACCGGCTGCACAAATCATCCCAAAGTTCTTTGGCACTGAGAGCGAACATAACGCTTTGAGCCACAGACGGCTTTAAAGCATTCAAAATCCAGGATCTCACCAAGCTATCGCACCTCTTCCATTTCAAAAGTTTCGACGCATCGTCTCCTGGTCTCTCAACATCTCCGGTAATAAAACCGATCTTGTTCTTTGACTCAAGCGACAGAATTACAGATTGCTTCCAGGTGTGGAAGTTGGATCCAGTAAATTGAGAGGCTACGACCATACCTGGATGATCGCTGGGGTGAATATAGAGAGGATCTGACAAATCTACACTGTTTCCAGCATTCGCCGTGGTAGAGGACAGAATTTGCAGCAAATTCTGCAAGTTCTGCATCATCAGAGTCGCATCTTCATTCGCCATGAATTAACTCTTTGGATAGAAGCGAGATTCAAAGCGCGCAGGAAAAATCCTGCTCTGATACCATATTGAAGTTTTCGTAGAAGTTCAACAATGACAGAGATGGAGGGAAGAGAGGAGAATCCATGAATAATACTTCGTATTGATAGTATAGGGCTAAAAGCTCCAGCGGAAGAGTTACAGACTCGTATTGCAGTTGCTTATTTATATAGAAAAGAAAAACAAGTAAAACGCAGAGTTTTACTAAACTGCAGAGAAACAGAATTGATTAAACTGTAACGTAGCAGTGATTCCAACAGGATCACCGCTGCACACAGGCGCCGGTAGCACTCAACTTCCGCCGGCAATCCCTGCAAGTGAGGTGGCTGAGTTAGCTAAGGCAGAATCCATATGTGAATGGATCAAAAAGATGTCATCACAATCAAGTCGGCTTTTGACCGAAAAGGTGAGTCTAATCAAGGCTCTAGATGCAGCAGAGGCGAAAGCACTTCAGCTAAGAACCGAGAACAACCAGTTAAAATTGGAAACAATCCAACTACGATCAGAAACTGACAAATGGAAGATACGATACGAAAAGTTGCGAGAAGAAGCGGCGCTCCTAAGCAAGGCCAACCTAGAAATCATCGACCGATTAGCTCAGCTCGAATCAGAGGTGTCTCGTTTAACTGAAGAGCGGGAAAACCTCCAGAAGGAGCTTGAGGATTCGATGGCCGAAACCGGCGTCATGAAGGCGGAGAAGGAAAAGGCTGAACGTACAATGAGACGTGATTGTGTGGCTCGAACTGAAGTGGCTCGACGAGATTCTCGCAGGGATCCGACATTGCTTAAGGCGGGGGCAGCTAGGTGTATTATGCAATTGAAGGATCTCATCAAATCTCGGGGTCTTTCCTGCGATTTTGAGGGGTTCAGCTTTGATTGCACTCGGACGATGGGTATATCCATTCCAGAGATATCCATTCCAGAGCCGATACACGAGGAGGATGTTAACGGTGAGAGCATAGTCGTGAAGTTAGAGAGGTCTATTGCGCGCGGAGGCTGACCATCTTTCAACGTCCCTTTCCCTGATAGAGCCCAACCCCTAAACAAGAATTAATTACCCCCTGTAGATTGCAATTACTAGCTACCGTTAGTTAAGCTTCTGGAAGAATCAACGGATACCCCGAAAGGTTTCTTCCCATTACCGAAAAGTTCAGAGTAAATGGGTGGCTGCTTTTGTTAGTTTGTTTAGATGTTAATAGAGACTCATTCAAATTAGGAGTTGGTTCTCTCTAGCTTTCTTTTGAGGATGAGCTTTATTATTGCCTTCGAATTGCTCTGTTATCTATAAAAACAAGTGAATAGTACCCCAGCTTTTATTAACTACTATCTGGACCATATTAGCTTAAAAACAGTGCCACTTTGTAGAACATTGTCGTTGAGAAAATCCTAATTAATACATTGCAATTGGGGAAATCTTAATTCAACATGAAACTTGACGTAAAGGTGTTGTAGTTCACTAATTCTAGTCTAATCGAACGCTAGCTGCTAGAACAGTACAGCAAAAAACTAAAATTTGTTAGAGAACTTGTTTAGACCCATCTCGGAAAGCTACCCCTCAAATGGAGTTGGTTTTAATTAATCAAACATATCGTCTGGAGATTTTTTCATAGAAGGCATTGACTGCTTTTGTTAGTTTGTTTAGATAATGTTAATATCAGTGGCGGATCCAGAAATTTTGTTTAGGGGACTAAAAAAATTTGACACCGAAATTTTGTTTGAGAGGCTAGAAAATTTTTTGACACTAATTTTCTTTTAAATTTAAAATAAGTTGTATTTTTTAAAAAATTTATAAGAATATTTAACAAATTTTCAAAATTTTTGGGGAAACCCCCTAGCCCCCTCCCTGGTCAATATAGAGCCTCATTCCATTTGTTTTAATCCAGACATAAATAGCTTTTAATTAAGCAACAGATGGCTTAAAGTTGGATTATTTAGGAACTGATTGTTGCTCAAATAATGAAAATTCAAAAACCAAACACAAGGAACAATTGAAAAAAAAATAATAATGTGATATTAACAATAAAGTTACTAGATAGGTACTTTGAAAGGATCTAATCTCAATGGTAATATTAGTTAGTCAAGGATGTTGGGTTGTATCAATCATAAGGTGAGGTCAGTTAATTAGCTGGGTTGTATTATTTGTATTTACATTAATAACGTGTGTACTATGAAATCTTTTTTGATTGAGGAGCCCAACTTAACAAAACATCTATAAATTCAATTCCTCATGAGAAATTTACATAAGATATATATCCTAGCCGACATTCGATTGGTAGAATCAGCCACCATTACTCAATTTGAAGTAAAATTAATCATCCTCACCACACGTATAAGCTTTCCGCAAATCATATATACCAATTAAGGGTAACTTCCCCATGGGGTCCATGACTCATCAAATTCAATATCGATTTCCACTCCACTCTCGTCGTCGTCAGCGGAACCCTTGTAGGGGTGAAAATAGGCAATCACCATAAAAATAATCAAGTTAACCGCACTCAACGTTGACAACACCCAGCAATACTTATCAAATCGACTCTGATTTATACTCCCCTGAAACCAACTCATCCTCCCATCTCTGCCACTGACTTTCCCCACTGCGTACACTGAAACCACACTCCCAATTATCCCAACACCAAATACACACCGCGTGAGACGCTTCATGTACAGTTCTGCAGAATCAGACGACAATCCAGGGTGATCATTGAAGAATCGTTGTACACTGAGCCAGAATAATTGGTCAACAGCTCCCAGCAACACATACTGCGGCAACAACGCGAATATGCTCATGGGTATCCGCTCTCCTTCAGCCAGATGGTGAGTCATCACTTTATCCAGCCTGTGTTCCTCCACTATGGCAGCTGCGATGCAGCATAAAGTAGTCAATACCATGCTGATTGCGATTCCTACAAAAGGGACGAATCTTCTTGAGAGTCGGTGGATCCAGGAGGCTCCTGACCCAATCTTAGCGAAGATTAGGAGGATTGGGAGTGGTACTCTTAGCTTCCCGACCATTGGGTTTAAATCCTTTGCTTGCTCCATGAAATAAGTGTTTCCGAGAGAATAGATGATCCCGATAACGATGAATGTTAGCCATATTGGGATCATGCCAATGACTGTCTTGGTTTCTTCCACATCTGTAACGCTGCAAAGTTTCCATCTGTTCTTCTCTTGTTTCTCTAGTGGTTGTTTTGGTGATACAATCGCCGCCTTGTCCAAACAACTGCAATATATATAGCCAATAAAAAAGAGTATGAAAAGAAAAGATCTGTCAATATATAAACATTCAGAAGATTGTAAGAGACTTACCCAAGGCTGGATGTGTGAGACAGTAATCTCTGGTTACCATGAGTTTTGTGGTAAAGCTCGTTGACATTTGTGGGTCGAGTACAGAACAACTTACAAGTTGAAGCCACGATCACCTTAATCACAACTGACAAAAGGCTGTTCCGAGGTGTTTGATCATACACATACCCATAACAGCAGACTCCAGACAAGTAAATGAGCATACCCAGCAGCATGTATATAGCAGGTATACCGTATTTAATCGACCATGGATTCACATAAGACACCACGATTGCCCCAGCTACAGCACACATGGCAAGAAAGATCACTAAAAGGTCTCTAAGGTCACCGTAGCAGTGGCAGTTGGTGCACCCAACCTCGGCTGAGAGAGTCTCTCCTTCCCGGAGTTGATTCTTAATGAAACGCATAGAGAAAGACCAATTCCCCGCCATGCCAACACCAATCAGGACCAATCCAGCATAGAAGAGGTGTTCTTGGTCTTGGGTTATGCATTCTGGTTTGTAATCTGAACAAGTACCATACCTGTTTGCCAGGACTGGTGGGGTTGACATTGCTAATAACCCTAGTCCCTGCATCAAATAATTGATCGATTAGCTAGCTTAATTATATAAGATCAGGCTGATCAGCTATATAAATATTAAGGGATTGTTGAAAAGAAATCAACTTACGGTGGTGTAAGCAACAATGGTGAAGGGATAGAGAATCGATTCGGTAAGGATAGTGTCAGCCAGATGATTCAGAGTCGCATACAGCAACCGGATCGCTCCTGACCAGATATTAATTATGGCAGCAGCTGAAGTTAAGTTCATCCCCCATACAGTAGTCAAGTAGTTCATCGTCAACCATCTCGCCAGCTCCCCCAACATATATCCGCATGACAGGACTGGTGCATGATAATAATTATATAATGACCAAATTAACTTCGATAGATGCCAAGCGAAGGAGAGGTTAAAATCCTGATCCAAAAGATAGAGAAATTAATACGTACCATAGAAAACAAGCTTGATAAACATAGTTGCACCTTGCTCGATGTATAGATAGATAGATAGATGGATGGATTGCCGGACAATGTTCTTGTAGCTATATACTAACTTACCTTCAACCTGATTAACACAACATCTGTGCCATACATATATATATGTAAACACACATTCGTTCGTCAATTGAAAGTCAGCGAGAATAATTAGCTTCCAGCTGCTGCAGGCCACGAATATGTCTCACATTTACCATTTCGAATTCGTTGCTTAAAAGAAAATCTCAAGTCAACCAAACCATCATTGACTTTTTTAGTTTTTTTTTTTAAATAAACCAAACCATCATTGACAAATGATGATTAAGTAGACTTGACTGATTTTTTATGCCTTAATTTCATTGTTGAAATAGCATAATATATTCAAGCTAAATACCAGTCTGTCATCGTTTTAATTAGGAGTCTTTCTTAGAGGTTAATTGAATATATCTTTTTATCCAGACAAAGGTCGATCGACTTTCATTTTCTCTACTAGTACTAGAATGCATTAAACTCTAAACCTGATCTCTTCGCCGAATGAAAACCTCTTCTTTGCAAAAAAAAAAAAAAAAAAAAATGATGTTGAAGAAAAAACAAAAAGAAAAGATGAGATCATTTATTCAATAGGACATAAATATTCAAAGGTACATGGTACTGTAATGTGTTATTTTAACGAAGAATGTCATTCTTCATATGAGATATACCTTCGCAAAGTTGCGAACATTTCCTACTCTAAATTCTTGCTTAAGTTTTTTTTTTTTTTGATAATTAATACTTTATTGAAACATGGAAGACTAAATTCTTGCTTAAGTAACAAGGAATGTGATGACCGAGAGGAATGAGGGGACATATATAATTGCCCTTTTGATATAATGTTTTTAACATAAATGTTAAAAGTTTTAGATTAAAAAAAAAAAGAAAAAACTGCTGTTGGCATGGGAGTTTAAATCATTGACTTTGACTAATCAAACCTGATGGGTCTATAAAATAATGGTTACAACTTACAAGTACAATACCTGTTCATCCACCTCTCAAATTGAAAATTAATGGTGTTCTAATTTACAAACTAAAAATCTATTAATCTTCTCGATCTGCAATTGTTTTGCTCGAGCAAACACAATCTATTAATCTTCTGTATATGTTTGTATGAACAATCGTACAAGTTTTCTCCCTTATATGTATAGGTTTTAATCTAAGGATGTACATATTTAATGAATATTGGTACAGATTTATGTGACTATCTGTATGTTTTTAATGCGATGATGTACATGTGTTTACGTGAGGATGTACATGTTTTAATGAACATTTGTACAAGTTTGTATGACCATCTGTACAAGTTTTTTTTATGTTCTGTACACTATAACCCTTAGCATCATCAGTTTTACCTTTTTCTTAAATTTTTTTTTCTTTTTACTTGTTAAGTCAACAATTATTTGATTGTAGCTCCTGCGTACCAAGTCACATGTAATCATCCTGACTACAGTTGGTTGTAGCTCAGATGGGTTGACCCAATTCAATCTTTTAGAAAGTAGATGCTTCCAAGAATCAACATTTATATAAGTAAAATATTTATTAAGAAAGAGAGCATAATCAGAGTACGATATTTATACGTTTTAGAAGTGATGTTACAAAGAGACCACATCTCAAACAATGTCAAACCATAAAAACACAATTCCAATACATGTTTTTACCAAAAGATACATGTTCATATAAGGCCTTATACATAGTTGTGTTAGCATGGAAGACATATCACTAATTGATGTCTTTCTACATGATTACCAAATTACCCTAATATATTTGTTTTTTAAATGTATTCGATAGCCCAAAAAGCCACTACTAGTCTACTACATTATAGCAATGACACCAAAAAGCCACTCCTACATTAATGTTGGAAAAGGGATACCGGAAATGGACAAAACAAAAAGACATTATACACAGTGCACACAATTCAGTGTCCACCTATGTTGAGGGATCCTCCATCGGCGCCCCTAAACGGCTTCATCCTCGGGCTTCGCCTCTGGAATGGAATGGATATACCCATAGTCCGAGTGCAGTCAAAGGTGAAGCCCTCAAAATCATAGAGAAGATTCCGAGATTTGACGAATTCCGTCAGTTGCTTGAAACACCTAGTTGCCCCTGTCTTGAGCAATATTAGATCCCTGCGAGCATCTCGTTGGGCAAACTCGGTTCGAGCCACGCAATCACGTCTCATGGTACGTTCAACATCTTCTTTCTCGGCCTTCATCAAGCGGGTTTGGACCAATGACTCGAGCCTTTTTTGGAGGTTCTCCCGCTCGTTGGTTAACCTAGACACCTCCGATTGGAATTTAGCTGCTTCGTTGAACAAGTCTAGGTTGGTCTTGGTCAACTTCTGGTTCTTCGTCTTCAACTTGTTGTTCTCTGTTTGTAGCTGCCGTGCTTGTTCCTCTGCTTCATCTCGAGCCTTGATCAGACCTATCTTTTCTGCCAAGAGTCTACTTACTAGGGATGACAACTTGGTTTCCGAGTCACATACGGACGCCGCCGTCTTATCTAACTCATCAGCAGCAGCATGAATTGATGGGCAGGTAGCCTCCTCACTTGCAGCAGCGTTTTCTGGTGAGAGGTTATGTGTGCCGCCGTCACCGCCGCCTAAGTCCGATGATGCTGCAGAGGTAGCATCAGTACTGCTCTCCCCAGATAAGAAGATTGGATTCTCCTCGCTACCATCTCGCGGTGGGAATCCAGGGGGTCTTGCTGGGAAGGGTGTTTCCTGTCTACTCATCTTTTTCTGCTGGGGAGGACAGGACTCTGCTGAAGGAGAGTATGGTCGTTTCTTTGCTTTTGGAGTGTTCTTCCAAGTTATAGATTTCGCCACTTTAAGGTTGAAGCACGGGGAGTTTGGTGCTGGTAGAAGATGCATAATATTTCCATTCGTATTCTTCAACCGAACCCTACAAAACCAAAGGCATGTACAGTCATTTCCAGTTATATATGGTGCTCTGTTTTGTAAAATTAACTAGAAAAGAGAACAGGAAAAAAAAGATCTATTTTCGAAAGGTAATTAACCTGGACGGTTTTACAGGGACCAATCTCCACTGCGAATAAATTGGCTTCTCTCACATGAACTCGATAAGAACTCGGGTCCCTATCTGCGAAAAATCGAGTGATTTTCCTTTCTTCCAGACTGAGTGTGTCGGGATTATACCTAGTTACTTTGTTCCAGTTCGCAGCCCCAAATGAGCACTCTGGTCGACCTTCTCATCGAACTGAACGAGAAACCAATTGTTCTTCCAACCTTGTATTGACGAGGGGATGTCTTCAAGGTACCTGTTGCTCCCAGCTGGTATCCCAATGGCAATGAAACCATTGCGCTCCTGGGCAAAGTGAACTTGCCAGAAGGTTTTGAGTCTTAGTGCCAGTTTGGCCTCCATGCAGACTGAAATGAACCCAGTTATCCATTTCCACGAATTTGGTGTCACTTGGCAAGGGGCTACATTCAGATCAGCCAGAATCTCTTGCACGAATGGGTGGATTGGAAATCTGAATCCGCAAGCTAACGCCTCCTCATGAACCACTACTGCGCCAGTGAACGTCTCAAATTGGTGGTTGCCCTCTGCTGGTAATGCTAATGTGATGCCAGCTGGCCACCTATATAATTTAGCCATATATTTGAGATCTGTCATAGACATCAATGAAGTACATTGCTTAATATGCTCTGGTGTTGGCACCGATTTAGAACCGGTCGATGCTGGCGAGATGAGGAGACTTCGGGAATGACGGTCGTGTGTACTTAATCAGGCAAGAGTCGAGGATGTAGCCACTGTAAGGAAGAAATAGAATCTGGGAGTTGAACAAATGCTGGCTTGCAGCCCGGTAGTAGTGAATCAACAACCTACTTCTGTTCTGTATTTACAAGCCTGCCCGTTCGGACGCGTCGCTCCGTCTACTCATTTTTCACTGTTTCAACTGCAACCCCCTAATATTTTCGGAAAAAAACAATAATACTTTTATACTTATAATTTGTTGACTTTTAAGAACTAGTCAGTTTAACTATTGTTATAGTAATAAAGTAGTCTTGGAACTATAACAAAATCAGAAAGAAGTTATCGTTCTCTGCACAAGTAATCATTTCACTTTCTAGTTGAAAAAGATGTCATGGGATGAAATGAGGTGGAAAATTGCCATGTTTAAAAGTTTTTTAATTTAGAAATATAAATTTTTAATTAAGTAAATCTAATAAGGGCTAAGTGACAGAAATTTTCAGTTTTAGAGCAAAATCTCAAAACTCAAAACAAATAATTCTAAGTTTTTCTGTTTTGTTTTTATAATATGAAATAAAATTTGAACAAAATATTGACCATACCTTTTTCATCTATTTTTTTATATTATGGTTTTTCTTGATATGATAATGCTTTTAGTGATGCACTTTGAATTAAAGATCAAACTCAAAAAATTAGATAGTTTTGATTTAATATAAATTATCTAGCATGTTTTTTGCTTCCATATGTTGTAAGTAGAACTAATAGATCATAGTTTTTGTCAACCATGAAGATACATTTTCTAGCTCAGCACATAGTTATTCAGTGAGATGCTATGATGATTTTAAGAATCAACCTTGTCACATTGAAGATGTTATACACAAACAAACCTTTCAGCAGATTGCAGGTAATAGAATGTGCTTGAAAACTTCACCTGAAGTTATCAAGTGGCTTACATTATAGGCATGTGCATTTAGAGGACACGATGAGAAAGCAGATTAAAAAAATCAAGGAAATTTTCTTGAATTGCTCAAACTTCTAGCATCCTACAACAAAGATGTTAGTGATGTTGTGTTAGCAAATGCACCTCAAAATGTAAAATATACATCACCAGATATTCAAAAGGAATTTCTATGTGCTTTTATATGAGTGTGCAAGATGTCATTCATGGTGAAATTGGTGGTCCAAAGTTTTTTTGATAGTGGATGAGGCTCGAGATGAATAAATAAAAGAACAAATGGCTATTGTTATCAAGTTTGTTGATCGTCATGGATATATTAAAGAGAGATTTTTGGATCTTATTCACGACAAGTATACAATTGCATCAACTTTGAAGCAAGAGATATCTTCTCATTTACTATATCATAAACTTGATGTTTAGAACATTCATGGTCAAGGGTATGATGTAGCTAGTAATATGTGTGGAAAATGGAATGGGTTGTAGGCCTTGTTTTTAAGGGAATGTCCTTATGCTTATTATGTGCATTCTTTTGCCCATAAATTGTAATTGACACTAGTTGCTGCGTCTAAAGATGTGAATGAGGTGCATAATTTTTTTATGAATTTAAACTTTATCGTGAAGGTCACTGGATCTTCTTGCAAACGCCATGATGAACTACCACTCACATTTATAAACAAATAAGGAAGCTTGTGAACATACATGTGAATTTACTGAGCAACTGCAGCTTGTTTATTATAGATCAACCCGTTTTTTCGTAACATACATGTGAATTTACTGAGTAACTACAACTTGTTTATTATAGACCAACCCGTTTTCTGTATTATTTTCAATCTCAGTCCACAACTTTACCTCTATCTCCTAGCTATTGATCCTATTTTCAATCTCATCCCTTAATTCTTACCCTCTCTTCCTAGCTTCTCTTAATTCCCTTTCCATTTTGGCTCGCGACTCTTTCTCTCTCTCCTTTAGATGTCCATGATTCAATCTCCATACTCTCACTTTCTTTGATGGCACAATGTGCCTTTTTCCTAACCCATGAGCATATCCAGAGATGAGTGACCTAAAACCATCTCATACGCATCCTTAATAATTGAATCATTTGCACATTCTCGTCAACCACTTTTGAATGAAGCTCTTTGAATTTGTCTAAAGTCATTACTCCCCCTTCGTTCAACACACCATTCTTGTCCCTATTATAAAAGTAGCAAAGATAATGTTCAAATTCTAGTGTATATAGACTACTCAAGATTTATTCAGTTTGATAGATATTTTGTATATCAATACCGTAGAGAAACATGATAAACAAAGATGACATACATTGCATTGGTTTAGTACATGACCCGATGAGAAAACATGAACGAACCGGAATCTAACTATTTGACAAAACTCGAATAAAAAATGGACTTTTAGACCAACAATACTTCCACCGCACTCTATTAAACAATTTAACAAATAAAAAAGCTCAAAGTTCAATATGATTCTTCCAACAAAGCAAATAGCCAAAAGAATTCCAAAAATAAAACTGTATTTGTTAAATTTAAAAGTGTGAAGGCTTATTTTGTCTTAACTTTTTGTCATTATCCAAGTCGGATATACTTTGGCTGATCTATTTGTGATACATCAGCATTGGATGAGCTAGTCTCATTATTTTCTTCCTCTTCTTCCTAAGAAAAGATACACAAAGATATTTGAGGTTTAAAAAAAACAGTTACAATCTAACTATATGTGAAATCAGAATGGAATGAGAATATGAGACTTCATTTTTTGCATATTGAAGTTTTAAGTAACTTCACGTGGTATAGTTTTCAAATGATCAATTACATTGGATATGTGAATACAAACATAAAATATGATATAGATTTACAAAATTAGTAAAGTAGTGAAATACTTAAGATTTTGAATCTTACTATTTGATCGTGTACTACTCTCAATAATTGATTTTGATATAGTAAAAGAACGAACCTTCATTAATGAAGCATTGAAATGGTTTATTCACTCCCTTCCTACACATCACAAATCTTGTAAGTAATTATCTTATTTCATTAGTATATGGAATAAATACAAGATTATAGGATATTACTTACCCTTTGTTTAGGACAGATCCAATAGTTGTACAAGAGCCATTTCCATTGCTCTTTATTAATGTGTGATGGGCAGCTTTGCTCAACTCTCTTAAGGAACTGTGGTTAAGAAAATGCTTTCTCTTTAGCGTTTCTCTTCATTTTCTATACAAGCCTAAGCATTGTTTCATCAGTGTGCTTGTTACATGTTCCCCTATGATAATTCATTATTACTCTACATGAAAAATATTTTTTATTTTCAATTTCAGCAAGAATTAATGTTAAAACAAAATTTTGTTTATTTTTTGAAGCATCATAGATTATTGTATGTTTCACATGGTGTGTTCATAGCAGTAAGTTTATGAAACAAGCTTATATACAATTGTATGCATAATTTTTTAAATAAGGAAATAAGCTTATATACAAGTTAGAGCAAGATTATGGGACAATAAATAGTATATAAAGATTTACACCTTGATTTTTTCTCATCCTAGCCTATCACGGGGGGCTTGTCTTGTGTGATTTACCTGGTCAACGTGGTTTGTAGGCAATTGCGTCACCTTGTGGTTTACCAACAGTGCACTCTAAAAGTAGCGGCGGTGGATTCCCACGTATACAAACAAAATATGGATAAAAAACAAATATATTTATCTATGAAATCTCATAGCTAGGAACGGCTGTGGATCAAATGAAGTGTACATCTCATAAACTCCATCACCATCTTGATTGTCACGTCTAAAGAAGATGACCACTTGATTTAGATTATCCATTATAGATTGGAACCACCCATGTTACCTCAACTATCCTTCGTCCTAATATGGCTTGTATGATTAATTCATAGTGAACATCTCTGCTTATCTTGCATGTTTTTATATAAAACATGGTAGGCCATTTGAAACTAGTTAAAGATATCCCACCAACTGTTACCCGAGTTTGGATGTCATATTCTCAAAACAGAAAAGACTCAGAATTTTGTATGAAGGAAGGAAGCTACTACAATCACAATGTATTTGTATTTGGATTCGGTGAGAGCAATGTCAAACGAGAATCGAGAGGCTCTGTGTCTGTCTTTATCAAATATGCTATATGGATGAGATTAGGGTTTTCTAATCTATATCGTAGTTAGCTCAAAGGCATAATCTGCTGAGGTTTTGTTTTTACGATATTCTTGTTCCCCCTACCATTGGTTGTGGGCATAGCTAAGTTCATTTTTATATTATTACACTTTCAAAAAAGAAAACTAATCAATGCTACAATAACACAAACTTTTAATAGGCATACTTTATTTAAATATGTTAGGTTATTAAATCATATCTCACTTATTTTCCCCAATCATCATTCCCTTATGACCATTGCAATCCAATTTAGGCTTATCCCTTTTATAAGCCTCAATGTACTTATGTTTCTCTTGGGCAGTTTTTATGGAAGCTAAGAAGTGTTGGTGGTTTTTTGACCCATCCAGAGTCTTTGGCGTCACGCCTGTTGTCAGGTTGCTATTACTCTTTGCATCAGTTGATATCTTAATGGCCTTAGGGCGGTGAGAGATAATTTTTGTGTGCTCTTAGGAATAGGTTAATTTTGCTTCTTTGAGAGGATTGCATGGGAGGACAAGGAGGTGAGTCAGTTCGTATATGGGAGGATCTTTGATTTTTACATCCCTTCACATTTAGGCCTATTAAAGTACAATGCCTAACTTGATGGATCCAACTAGAGGAGGCTAGTTGGTGAAGTGTGTTCGACATTCGTTTTGGCCAATCGATGTGGAGGTTGTATTGAATAGTGCCTTCGATCTCAGGGATCCTTGATAGACTTAATGCAACATACTACAATGGGGAGTATATAGTTAAGTATGGCTAACAACTTCTCTGACCTCCTTGCAGGCTGCGGTAGGTTCTAGCTCTGGACACACTCGGTCTCATTTATTGGGTTATCTATGTCATGCAATATGTTGTCGAGGGTGTCCACTTTTGGTTGGGTTTTATAGCATAGGCAATATTTGTTAGGTCTAATTTGCATCATCGACTTTGGGCATAGGTGCTTGTCCTTTGAAGGGAGTTCCTGAGGAATGGTTGCACACATTCTTATATTGTTTTGGAGGTTATACATGGTGTTGGGTCATCCTTTTTTGCTTTGTTTATGGTGGTTTTGATCTTCAAAGTTGGTTTGAGCGAGTTATAGAAGATGATCCAATTTCTTTTTTTTATTTGTGAGGGTATTGTTATGCGGGATGATCTAGGAATGAGGTGAAGTTTGAATAATGATAAAGCACTATGCATGTGGCCCACTGTTGTAGCAGAAATATGTTACTATCTCTACCTAGGCAGTGTACCTATTGTTTTACGGGTATAATGAATGAGTGGGTTGTCGATCTCAGGGACCTCGTTCAATTAACTGACAAATTATTAATCTAACTAAGAAACTAAAATAAACTAAGAAAACGGGAAATTGTCACTTTTTCAGGTTTCAATTAATTTAAGTTAATAAACAAACATAAAATAATAAAACGATAAGAATAAACAAAACAAATATCGGTTTAAAAATCTAGTGAATTAAAACCGCTCCCCGGGTTATTCCACTCGTCTATTCCGTCGAATTCAGTTAATATCAATTTTCACTATTTTATGCAATAAACTCGGGAATTATAAATAGTTCATTGACCGGTCCTTGTACAATGAACCCTAACTAACTAAAATAACAAGACGCAAACCATGCCCAAGTCAATTCAAGTTAATTGCATTAAACCAAATTCCTATTGGAGACAAATTAACCTATAGGCAAGCCATGCTTCTAGTCATTAATCCGGTTTGACTTCCTATGTCTAGAACTTAATCTCAGCACCGCATTTTGATTTACGCACTACAAAAATCACTCATATAATTGGCCAGAAAATCCAAGCGCATTAAGAACAGGAATCAAAATATTGCAAAATTATAATAATAGTGACAAACTTACATAACAAGAATTCTACGAAAAAGACTCGCTTCCCTGACCTGAGAAACTAAATAAAACTACTCACTCATGGTTTTAACAAGCAAAAACAACGAACATAAAATAACTCGTAACGAAAAACAAATAACAAAGAATTAAGTTCTAGAATTTCACTGTGGTTACTAATATGTACGGTTGGTGTTTGTTCCTGCCTTTCCTCTCGGGCCAACCAACTACTGCTCTCCTTCCCGGTCCGGTAATATTGACAAGCTGGTGATGGTGCTCAAAATCGATGAATGTGGTGTGGAATTATGACGGATGGTTACGACGATGTATGATGGTGGTGATGATGGATATAGTGTACGTATGGGACGAATATTGGATGAATGAATGGGAACAGTGGTGAATGATATGGTGATTCCCCCTCGGGTTGCAGTGTGTGGTTTTATTTTATAGACTTCCCCGTTTATCTTTGTGGCTGGTGAAAATAAAAAGAATATTTTCATCTTTTACACGGTGCATTTGTCACACGATAATTTACTCGCTATGACCGGCTAGGATCACGCCCGATCCCTACAGCCTTCCAACACCTTTGCCACGCACCAACAAACTTCGCTTAAACCAAAAGAGGACAATGAGGAACTTGAATGCAGTACCGCCCTCAGTTTGACTCAGCCAACCATCCACGAGAACCCTTTCAACCACTCAACTCCAAGAGTAGGTTTGGAGCTGGACAACTCATGCGACTTTAGCCTGGTTAGATCTTTGGCACTCCTACATTTCACCAATCCACAAGAACAAGGAGGGAACTTCGGAACTCACTTTCTTGCTCTTTGGACTCTAGCAAAGGTGAAGTCTTTAACCTTGGTCACTTCTGATTTCGAACTCACTTATGGGGCAAGGAGATCAAGAACACCATGTTCTATCTTTCCCCTAACTCTCTTGGAAGAATAAGGAGTAAAGGAAGGACCTTTGATCCTAACTTTGTGAGGAACAGAAGCTTATCTCTCTTTGGTTGCTTAGGATTGATTTTGGATTGCTTTAGGAGAAATGTGTGTGTTCTCCCACGTTCTCCCTCTCCTTATATTTATAAAGGAGTGAGGCAACCCGAATCATAACAAACTCCTAGAGATAAAGCGGCGCCAACTATCACAAAGATAAAGGCACTTTTATCTCCAAGGTTGTTTCCTAAATAAGTGCCACCCACAATCCCTTGGATTTTGGCATCTTATCTCAACCAACTTCCTATATTAGTGCCGCCCCTATCCTCTCTCCTTAGAGATAGGCTTGGCCACTAATATCTCAACAAAGTAACAAGATTCTTCCTTTTTCTCTCTTATGCGCATAAGGTGGTACAAAAGTAGTTAGGATACACCCTTAAAACTAGCTTTGTTATTTAACCAAGAAAAGGAGAGAATATCTCAACCTCCAATGCTTATCGCCACAAGATAATCAAGCCCACTTTTATCTCTAGGCTGGTGAGATTATTTAGGAATTAAAGTGCTTTAACTGATTCCTAAAATCAAGGAAAGGCCTCTAACCTCTTCCCACAAAAATCTCCACCACCTTAACAAGATAACCAACAGCTTTAGATTCTTCCTATAAGTATCGAAACTGACCTTAACCACTTAGGTAAAAGGTTCCAAGGTAATTCCAAAGTTTACCGCAGTAAATACGGTAACAACCCCAGTAAAAATCCAATTTTTACTGAAGGCCTTAACCATTCGTGCAACTACCAATATAACTAGCCAACGGCCTCCCAAAATCAAGGGAGATAATCATGGAAGAGATCTCAACCGAATCCAGCAAAAAAATAGCATACAAAATGCATTTCTGGGACTTTCGGGCAAGCCCTGAAAATTAGGGTTTCTCGGGTGACACGGCGCCTGGCGCCCAGCACGCGCCCTGCCCCTTGCCTCGCTGCTGCCTCAGCGTCCAGCGCTTGCATCATGTCCTAGCGTGCTCAAGCATGCCTTAGCGCCCAGCGCTCACATCTTGGCATCGCTCGCTATTGCCTTTGTCCTCGACGCCACGGCTTTGTGCCCAAGTGTGCCCTACGCCTAGCACTTGAACCTTGGCATTGCCCGTGAAATCTTGACATACCCGTAAACAAGCTCTCGGCCCATGTCTAGGCTTGGCCTGGCATCACCCAGCGCCCCTAGGACATGTCCTTAGCCTTGTCACCGTGTCGTGGCCCTAGTCACTTGACGTTGCCCCGCGCATCAAGCCACAGCCAACGCCCGTGCCTAGCACTGCCAGCGCCGTGTCTTAGGATCCGTGCTTGTCATGACATGTTAACTTGGCCCCGTTGTAAGCTTGTCTTAACCCAGTCATGACTAAGCCACAATAACACATTGGGAAGTATGGCAACTTATGCTTGTGCTTCTCTTCTCTTGTCCTTTGGCAATGACACCCAGTGTCATCATTGGTATTGCTTGTGACTTGCATGATCCCTCATGGACCAACCGCCACATGTCAAACCCCAGTCACAAAGACCGGTTCCACCCACTTGCATTCAAGGTGAGCCTAGCTCACTGCCAAGTGTTGGGCAAAATAGTAGTTAAACTATCTTGCTAACTATGGGCAGTGAACCCAATCTTTGTAGTACAACAAGGTCGTATCCACAGAGACTTCGCAACTATTTAATTAATTATCCAGTTTAGTAAATGTACAAAAAGATAAATAAAAGTGCATAAAATGTAAATTGGGGGTTTAGCCGGAGGCAAGCTTGATTTTTAGGATTAGTACAGAAATAATAGAAACAGTAAAATAAAGTAAATGGATGGAAAAAGGTATCCTAGGATAGCGGGGGAATTTCCTAAATAACTTAAACAAATTTATAATCCTGTCTTAATTATTTATTGTCTATTAGAGTTAATAATTGTCAGTTACGAACTCTTATTAATAGCCTCAGTATTTTCCTGCTCAATCCGGAGTGTAAATACCAAGGTTAATTCCTTTGTGGTACTTTGACTATCCCAAAATCATATGTTGATAGTTACCAAATAAATGCAGTAGTTTGTCACGCTAAAGCATTTAACAATATTTGCTGAAAGGAATTAAAACAAGTTTAATAAGTGAAACAGGTGATAAATATTTATTTGAGTACAGACAATAATTATAATCCTAATCTGCTCTTATTTGTCTGTTTAAGAATTTATCTTGTGGCCTTCCTAAATCATAGATAAGGACAACTCTTAATTAATTCAATAGACTTTTTACAATCAGAAAAAGTCTAAAATCATTAATTAGAATTACGCAAGAATTCTTTTAATAACAGCGATGGATTTTATCTGCTAATCAAGGAGATAATATCTAACGTTTGTCTTTCTTTGTGGTCTATTCTCAGATTTACAAAATCATTGAAATAAGAGAAACCGTAAATGCATAAAAATGATCAGTTCTTAAGCATTTAATAATTTAGAGAGACAAAACAAATATTTATAAGCAAACTTGGTATTAATAATAAGTCTGAATTATTTGGGGTCAAACCCCATCCTAGGATACGAGTAAAATCACTCAGACATTAACAGTAATAAAAAGAAAGCAGAGATAGCCATTAATTTGGAGACTGCCGGCGGAGACTGGACTGCGATTCGCTTCTGCTCCAGCTCCCTTTTCTTCTGTTCTTCTTATCGTGCTTCTGCTGTGTGGTGGAATGAAGAATAAAACTAAAATGGAGAAGTGGGAGATACACTACAAAAAAAACGCCAATTACTGACATACAAAAAGTGTCAGAAAAACCTTAAAAAGTGTCAGTATATGACCAATTGGGATTTACCGACACACAAAAAAAGTATCAGTAACACCGCAGTTACTAAAGGACTTTACTAACACAAAATGGAAAAGTCGGTAAAAGATTTTCGCCTATACTGACACTTTACTTTATGTCAGTGTACCTTTTTTTGACACATTGGTCGGGTGTCACACATACACTTTAGGGACACTTATTGTTATGCCATTTAATTATACAGCGACATATAATGATCATCTAGTTGAATCTTTACCGACACTATTTGTGTGTTAATAAAAAGCTTTAGTGACTCATATCCAAAATTTGATTAATACTCTTTTATGCATGTAAAAAGTTATTTTGACTTTTCGTTATGACAAACAAGTGTCAGTAATATTACATTATATGCCAATACACATTATATACATATACAATTTTCTATTGTTCTAAAGCGGGAGCATATACATTAAATACTTCACTACAAAAGTATGTTTCAACTTTTTTAATTGAATTAAACTTTCGAAAAAAGCGAGATTCATTACAAACCATAACAAATGAACTATAGTCTTATATTAACTTCGATGTTTAAAGTATGCTTTTATCGTTTGTACTCTAACTAGATTGAAAGTAAGAAAGTACTACAAATTGGATACTATCTAGCATAATCCAGAAACTAAAACTAACAGATGAAATCCATTTTTTGAAGATTTTCCAGCCACACTTCATTCGATCACCCCGCTATCATGTTTGTGAAGAACCTGCAATATTATTTGCAAAAGCTTTAGCAAATATGTATAGAGTTATGCATTTGGGAGAGAATAACTAATAAACAACAACAACAACAACAGTAACATAGAATTAGGCCTAATGATGCTCCTAATTCATGGAAACCATCCTTAAGCAACAACAACAATCAAGCAGCAACAACAATTACGCAGCAAGAACAATTATGCAGCAATAGTTTCAACTTAAGCATAAACTATGCAACAGAATAAAAAAAAATAAGCAGGAGAAGAAACAATTATAAGCGGCATTAAGCAGCAAGAACATCATTAGTTAAGGAAAAACGAGAGCAACAACTTAGCAGTAGCAGCAGCAAACTAAGCAGTAGCAGCACAATTAACAGCAGTAGCGGTAGCAATAAACAGCAACAACAACAGGAATTAAAAGCTACAGCAATGGCAATAACTATAGCAGCAGCAATAACTAAGCAACAATTAGCAGCTGCAGTTAACAGCAACAGTAGCGGCAATTAACAGCAACAATGCAGCAATTAACAGCAACCGTAGCAGCAATTAACAGCAATCAACAAGACCTGTAGCAGCAATTAACAGCAATCGACAACAACTGTAGCAGCAATTGACAGCAACAACACCAGTAATTAACACCGAATAACAGCAGCAATGACTAAACAATAGCAATTAACAGCAACAGGATCAGCAATCAACAGCAATAGCAGGAGCAATTAACAGCAACGACAACAAGAATTAACAGCAACAATTAAGCACCAAACAACAGATACAATTAAGCAGCAGCAAAAACAGCGAGTGACAGCAAAAAACAGCAGTAACAACAGCAATCAGTTACACAGAAAAGAATTTTCTTACTTGGCCAATTCCCCTATTCAAAGCAGCTGCTTGATTTACACTGGATGAACGATTTGGAGACAAGAAGAAATATTGGAGGAAGGAAACTGACGACGAGTCTTGTCTGCATTTTTAATGTAATCCATTAGATATACTAATATCTAAACTACACAGTCAAGAAGTTTTCATATCTCACATTATAAATCACCATACCAATTAACTCAAAACATCTATAAACATATCTAAAGACAAAAAAATAGTTATTAGAACAATAAACATCAGTGTTTGCATTTCTTGTAAAAAAAAAACTAATACTTTAGATTTTGTACATCACATAATGAATGAATCTCATTTAGCAGCTCACGGTTTCATTTTATACTTCAGATTTTCTAATCTGTGCAATCATTCTATACTTTTTCTTCTTGACATTTGGAAGATAGCAAAGATTTTCTAATATGTGCGGTCATTCTATAGTTTTACTTCAGATTTTGTACATCACATAATGAATGAATCACTATTAGCAACTCATAGTTTGCCTTCAGATTTTCTAATCCGTGCACTCATTCTATGGCTTTAAATTCTTATTCTATTCCTGAAATGATCAGTATTCCTGAATTCGATACCTTCTGTAATTACACACTAAAACACTTTGTTTACAGTAGGAAGCAACAACACTAATCAAATCCCCAAAGCTTTCTGTTTATGTAATACTATAGTTGAATTTATTTTTCATATACTTACCTACACTATAATGTGTGCCTCTCTATGAAATAGCTGCTCAAGAACTAGGGATGTGGGGCTTTCTACAAGGGTTTTTCTGAGGGATGGCTGAGACAAGCTACCTACACAACAACCAGTCTTGGTAATGTTACAATAGTATAAACCGTGCGATAATAGCTAATGATGGCAAACCTTAGGCTCTGTATAAAAAAACCTACACCATAACCTGAACCTAAAGCTCTCGTTGTCGTTGTTCTTCCAATCCCTTTCTCTTTCTGTCACCATATCCCCTCAGAACAACCATTATAGATCAGTCCATTCTCCACCACAATCCAATAGTACAATGAAAGCGGTCAAGGTTCACCCAAGTTCAACTCTTCCACTAAGTTAGGAATTTTAATTATTGAGTGTGAGGACTTTAATAAATTTGTCGTAGTTCAGGGAAACAAATCTATGTCATATTACTAATTAGGTATCCTTGATTGGCATTTTAGGCTTGCCGAGATTCTTAAAATTATGGGAAACACTAAGAACCCTAAACTTATTAAAACAACAACGGAAGTGAAAAGCGTACCTGTTTGTGGTCACTGCAATCACAAAAGACAGAGGGAGACGATGAGTTTGCTGGAGATGAGGAATGCGCCGATGAATGTTAACTTGATGGAGACGATGACTGATTCAAACAGAAGCCAAAGACTGTTGTCGGAGACAATGGAAGACGATGAATGTTAATTTGCTGGAGAAGATGGAGATGACACGGCGTGATTACTGAAGATGAGAAAGGTGTGCAAGATTTTTACCGGAGAAAGGAAATACTTGCTGAATAAACGAAGGAAGAGTTTGCTAGAGACGAGTCGATGTGTTTGCTGGAGATGATTTTCTGTTCTCTCGCAATTGAAGAAGCAAGGATGTCAAGTGGCGCCACTAATTCCCACTATCATTTTATTTCCCGCTTATATTTTGTAGTGACTTATCTAAAATTTTAGTGATAAACTTGTAGGATTAACACATAGGATGGGTACATATAGTGACTTAATTTTACATAAGTCACTAAAGTTATGTTTATCTCAAATTATGTGTCAGTAAAATTTATATCTATAGTAACACTTTGAAAAATGAGTCAATAAATTTCCTAGTATATTGTTGACATATGTTACGGGTCAGTATAAACTCTTTTTAGAGACACAAAAATATGTGACAGTAATAGCGTGTGTCACTAAATGTAAGATATGTTGTAGTGATAAGAGGATGGAATGGATCGTAGTCTGATGGAGAGCTTTTGAATTATGAGGAAGGGATGATTTTTATTTGAGCAGAAGGACGTGGGTTTTATAGAAGAAAAGAAGAGGAAACAGACAGAGGGAACCAAGGAACACCGCGTGAGGAAATTTAGGAGAGGATTGGGGCGGCTGAACGCGTGAAAGGATTTGCATATTGATTGCTCACTGATTGCTTCATTAATTGCAGGGGACAGAGAGCTGAAACGCGTGAGAGAATTAAGGTAAGCGGAGTAGATGGATATGGCGGAAGCAAGTTGCAGAGAGTCGGCGAAGAAGAAAACTGTCGCGTTAATTTCTGGACATTTACACGAGTCCGCATGTTTGTCCGCTTTATTTCATGCGGACGTCCTCCTCTTGTCCGCCTTATATGGGGCGGTTGCAGGGGCGGTTGCAATCTCTTCTTGTCCGCCTAGCGTCAGCCTGGTTAGACACGGACACAAGTGTGTCTCTCCACTGTGTTGTCCGCCCAGGAGTCCGCCCAGCTAGACGCGGTTGCAAGTAGTCTTGTCCGCCTAATATGGGGCGGTTGCCCATGCGGACACGCCAAGATGCGTGCCTCTCGCGTGCCTCTCTTCTACCGGCTCTAGATTCTTCGTTTGGACTCCGTTTTCTGAGCCGTTTGCGTCTACGCGTTTGTCTATTCGTCTACTTTTCTCCCAGCTTGGTTTTCCTCATGTTAAATGTTGTGCAAAATAATGTTGAAACTATCTTGCTAACTATGGGCAGTGAACCCAATCATTGTAGTACAACAAGGTCGTATCCACAGGGACTTCGTAACTATCTAAATTATAAGCTTAGTAAATGTGCAAGAGGATATATACAAAAGTGCATAATTGTAAATTAGGGTTTTGGGTTTTTGGGTTGTAACTGGAGAAATAAAGGAAAGCAATAAACACTAAACTATCTAATCTAGGATAGGTGTAGCTCGGGATAGGATATTCGCACCCGTCATCCCCTTTCTACCAATGGCTGAACCTCGAACTCATAGCTAAACAACGGAATTTAATTAATAACCAAATCCCGGTCTATTAATCCTAACCAATTTAACGGGGACTGAATGCTCGTTCAAATCCCCAATTCAATTAGAAGCATTAAGCACAAATCTACCCTAAGTTGCAATGAGAACCTCATCTCAAAATCAGTGAAAATCGGCTAACATTGATTTAGTCCCCAACGGTTTAGGTTTCTATCTCAGAATATCATTTTGATAGAATCCCACAATAATGCTCAACTAATCGGTAGGCCAAACCAACCAATTTAACACATAGAAGACAAATTGAGCAAAACCCTTAACAAATCCCCAAATCATGAGCAACGAGTTTAGAAGTCATAACACTCAATAATCATCTTCATTAAGCTCAAAGACTAAAATAAACCATAAATGAGTTCAAGATTCAACAATGGAGTTTAGGGATTTTGGGACAAAATCCCCAATCCCTAGCTACAAATGATTCTACACAGCCATAGAGAAAAGAAAAGCATAAAAGGGAGAAGAAGAAGCCATTAATGGAGCTTGGAAGCTTTGGAGAAGGTGAGCTCTTTCTTCTCTTCTTCTCTCTTTCTCCTCTTCTTTCTCCTCTTCTTTCCCTTCTTTTTCGCCTTCTTTCTCTGTGTTTTCGACTGGTGGAGTCGTGGTTGAAGAATGGGGAGAAGTGTCCCCAAAATTCCCGTTTTAAAACTCAATTCTGGGCAAATTTTACGACCGACCGGACTTGCGACCGGACTTGCAAGGTCGGTCGATTCCAGTAGCTTGCAAAAACGCAAATCTGGGCAAAATTTCGACCCGACCGGACTTGCGACCGGACTTGCAAGGTCGGTCGGAGTCAGTATAACTTCAAAACGCTGTATCTTCTTCGTTTTAACTCCGATTTTGGATCCGTTTGCGCCCACGCGTTCCTCTCTTCGTCTACTTTACTCCTAGCTATGTTACTCCTCCTGTTTAAACAATAAATGTGAAACACCAATGAAACACAAAACTAGAGGAAAACAAGCTAGAGTGGAGAAATGAGCATGAAAAGTGTTGATTAAACATATGAAATACACCCCTAAAACATGCTCATTTGGACACTCATCACACCCCCACACTTACCTTTTTGCTTGTCCTCAAGCAAAACCAAGCACCCATGCAAGTAAGGAATGCTCAAGACTAACAAACACTAACATGAATTGTAGGATAAAAGAAGAAGCAAAAAGTGATTAAAACCTTTGAGGAGTGTGAACCATCTCTTAGTGGGCATGGGTGTGCTTAGGGCAAAACAAAATCTAGAGTTTCGGGGTATGATCCGAAGTGCTTCAAAGTTCTAAAGATTAGGTGACTTGGAGAGCTTTTACCATGTCCAACTTCTCTCAAGAATGGGCATTGAGAAGAAAACAAAAGGAAAAATAGATTTATGCATTTGTTTCACTTTTGCATAAGAGATGAGAAGATAAAATTTTGGCATCATGCCTTTGCATTTAAGAACACTCAACTCTCATTGTTGGTTAACAATGGCGTCTCACAAGTCCCTTGATGGATTTTCACAAAGAAGCACCCCTTAGCAATCCCTAAGAAAGAAGACAGAAGGAACCCCAAAGCAATAAAAATCCAACCATACAAGATCACTTGGCCACACCGCATGTAAAATGCTCCTCAAAAGCAATCAAAATGAAAAATTTAAGCATTTATCCCACAATTCATAACAGTATTTGTTCTTAATGAGAACAACTCACGACAGGGTCCAAGTTTTTTATTTTGGACAATCGCAAGATAAGCATGAAGTATTAAGCATTTAAGCACACAATTCACCGAAAAGGTCACTCCCCCACACTTAAATTGAACAATGTCCCCATTGTTCACCAATCAAAACCGGGGAAGGTTCCAGAAGACCTTTGCGGGAAGCAGACAAAAGGAAAAGCACACGGACAAACAAACAGTATAGCACAGAAGCTATCCCCAGATTTGCAGATTCAAAATTAGAGAAGAGAGAACGAAAACTAAAAGGAACTAGACTCCCCTGAGATTGCTATTGCTATCAGTTTGTAGAACTCCCCCACACTTGAGCTTCAGCCTCAAGTAGCGTAGCTTGTTGCGGTGTGGAATTGAAATTGCACCGCATAAAACACTAGAAGCAACCAAACTACAACTGGAGTTAAGGGTTAGCAAAAACAAAACCAAAGGAGAACGAAAACAAAAACAGGAAATAAATAGTGGAGTCGTTGTGGGCAAATATTAAAGGAAGGGTGAAACGAGTACTCCCCGATAAGATGCGGATGGAAGATAGGGTGCCCGCACAATTGCTAGTGGGAGGGGTCGTTGAGGTGCTACCTTCAATCGTTGGAGATGAAGGTCCTCTTGGAAAATTTCGCCAGAGGTTCCTTTGTAATTGTTCCTAATTCCATCCCTTTTTCAGAGGGGCTTACCTGTTTCCAAAATATTCACAACACAAACGCCACCTATTGGGCGTAAAAGGGCAAGTCCAAAGAATGCCAAAATAGCCCATTATTGAAAACAATGCAAAATCTAAACTGACAGAATTTAAAAGACAAGACACGAAATGAAATCCGGGTTGCCTCCCGGTAAGCGGCCCTTCTTTAAGGTCTTTGGCTAGACCATACCACCGTGAAGTCATCCGGGATCGAATATGAACGTTGAAGTCGGCTTCAACGGGTGGGTTGGGCGGGCATCATCTAGCAATGAAGAACGACCCGGATCAAAAGGAAATGTGGCCTCAACACTTAGGATGTGAAAGTGTAAACTCCACCGATCGTTCATCAGGTGGAAGTGTTGAGGTGGGTGATCCTTGGTACGAGGATCAAACTGTGGTGGAGCCTCCTCTTCAAATTCAAGGATGTAAACATCCTTATCTTCAGTGAGCGGTGCAGGGGAACTCCGGAGCGGACTTTGTCTTCAATCTTTGGTCCCGGATCAAATGGGAAGGTGGCCTCCACACTTAGCGGGTGTACGTTGAGCTTCCACCCAACTTCATTAGTGCACGGGTGGGGGCCTCGATCCTTCAAGTGAAGATCAAAGTTTGATGGCTCCTCCTCCTCCTCAAATTCGAGGATGTAAATGTCCTCAACTTCTTGGTGAGGCTCATGGGAAGAGCCTTGATGAAAATCAACTTCAGAGGGAGGTGGCTCCTTGAAGTTGATTATAGCACTCTCCTCTAATGGCTCGGAGGGAGGCGGCATCTCCTCCTCCTCCTCAAGGTTGAGGATGTGTCCATCCTCATCTTCTGGGTGGAGCACAGAGAAGGAGGGGAAATAACGGTAGTTGACTTCAGAGGGAGGAGACTCCATGAAGTCAAGGTGGAAGCGGTCCTCTGATGGTTTGTCTTCGAACTCAGGCAGATGGTTGAATGACGTTTGCTCAGGTTCGAACGGGGGAGGTGATAGAGAGCAACTCAAGTCCTCAGTAAGGTGATCCACTTTATGAACCATTTCGCTCTCCGGTTGCTGCGATGCAAGGTTTAGTAGACCTTCCATCATCGCGTTCATCTCTACTAATTTGGCATAGAGCTTCAGTTGGTTCATGTCGAGGTCTTTTTCCTTAGTCCGCTGCTCCACTTCATGGACCATTTCACTCTCTGGTTGTTGCTCCCTTGAGCTAGTGTAATGAGCTGGTTCATGTCGATGGTGTTCATTCTAGCACTAAGATCCTCCAGAGTGGGTGAATCTACCCTTGCCGTGATCTCAGAACAATAAGCACTCTTTTGGTCTCCTCCACTCTCTTGGCACCTGATCCATCGACTGATGTCTTGTTCAGTGGGGTTTGGATTGACAGATAAGAACCGGTTCTCCATGAGAGTCTCCGATCTTGAGATTAGATCCTCACAAGGAGGGCACATATGAAAGGATCCACACCCTTGACAATCAATGTATTGGTCGTAGGTTGCTCCAGAGGTGTAGTCGTAACAATCTTCTGCTTGATCATCAAGACCATCCATCAGAGATAGGTTCCTAAAAAAAAAGTAACACAAATTTATACACAAAAGGGGGAAATAAAGGAAATGAAAATTATGCACAGAAACTAAACAGATAATAAACCAGATAGTTGGACCGAAGTCCCCGGCAACGGCGCCAAAAACTTGTTGCAAAATAGTTGAAACTATCTTGCTAACTATGGGCAGTGAACCCAATCATTGTAGTACAACAAGGTCGTATCCACAGGGACTTCGTAACTATCTAGCTAATTATAAGCTTAGTAAATGTGCAAGAGGATATATACAAAAGTGCATAATTGTAAATTAGGGGTTTTGGGTTTTTGGGTTGTAACTGGAGAAATAAAGGAAAGCAATAAACACTAAACTATCTAATCTAGGATAGGTGTAGCTCGGGATAGGATATTCGCACCCGTCATCCCCTTTCTACCAATGGCTGAACCTCGAACTCATAGCTAAACAACGGGAATTTAATTAATAACCAAATCCCGGTCTATTAATCCTAACCAATTTAACGGGGACTGAATGCTCGTTCAAATCCCCAATTCAATCAGAAGCATTAAGCACAAATCTACCCTAAGTTGCAATGAGAACCTCATCTCAAAATCAGTGAAAATCGGCTAACATTGATTTAGTCCCCAACGGTTTAGGTTTCTATCTCAGAATATCATTTTGATAGAATCCCACAATAATGCTCAACTAATCGGTAGGCCAAACCAACCAATTTAACACATAGAAGACAAATTGAGCAAAACCCTTAACAAATCCCCAAATCATGAGCAACGAGTTTAGAAGTCATAAACACTCAATAATCATCTTCATTAAGCTCAAAGACTAAAAAAAACCATAAATGAGTTCAAGATTCAACAATGGAGTTTAGGGATTTTGGGACAAAATCCCCAATCCCTAGCTACAAATGATTCTACACAGCCATAGAGAAAAGAAAAGCATAAAAGGGAGAAGAAGAAGCCATTAATGGAGCTTGGAAGCTTTGGAGAAGGTGAGCTCTTTCTTCTCTTCTTCTCCTCTTCTTTCCTCTCTTTCTTCTTCTTCCCTTTTTTTCGCCTTCTTTCTCTGTGTTTTCGACTGGTGGAGTCGTGGTTGAAGAATGGGGAGAAGTGTCCCCAAAATTCCCGTTTTAAAACTCAATTCTGGGCAAATTTTACGACCGACCGGACTTGCGACCGGACTTGCAAGGTCGGTCGATTCCAGTAGCTTGCAAAAACGCAAATCTGGGCAAAATTTCGACCCGACCGGACTTGCGACCGGACTTGCAAGGTCGGTCGGAGTCAGTATAACTTCAAAACGCTGTATCTTCTTCGTTTTAACTCCGATTTTGGATCCGTTTGCGCCCACGCGTTCCTCTCTTCGTCTACTTTACTCCTAGCTATGTTACTCCTCCTGTTTAAACAATAAATGTGTGAAACACCAATGAAACACAAAACTAGAGGAAAACAAGCTAGAGTGGAGAAATGAGCATGAAAAGTGTTGATTAAACATATGAAATACACCCCTAAAACATGCTCATTTGGACACTCATCATTAAACCAATAAATTTGTGAGATAAACAATAAAACATAAACTAGAGGAAAACTAACCGAAGTGGAGAAATGAGCAAGAAAAGTGCTAATATTATATATGAAATACACCTATAAATCATGCTCATTTGGGCACTTATCACCAAGTACCTGGGCCTCGAACCCATTACTTGCATAACCTCGTCAGGTTACCTCTGCGTTTCGACCAAGTGCTAGGGCCTCTAACCCATCACTTGTCTCCCGCGTGTCACGGCCAGCTCTCAGTGACATAGCCCGCACCTTAGCGTGCGTAGCCCCAAGACACCCACATGCTAACTTGGCCAGCCCAACTTCCAAGTCCTCCTTGCATTGAGCAACACTCGGTGATCACCACAACCAATGAGTTCCTTTGATCATTGGCGGCGAGGGTTAAGCGCTATCAACCCTGGAGTTTGGATTGTGGCAGTGTTCTATGATGTTTGTAGCGTCCAATATGTAAAAGATAAATAGTAAAATTCCCCTCTCCTTGTTGTTTAAAGTCGGCGCTGCTCAGTTCCTCTCAAAGCCGAAGTACAACCTTCCTACTTCAAGTCCACGAGCAGTAGGGATGACAATGGGTCGGGTTTGGGTCGGGTGGACCATCACCCGCACCCGTCACCCGACTTCACTCGTTCCACCCGTACCCGACCCGTCACCCGTTATGTATCACCCATCACCCGTTTCACCCGTCACCCGCGGGTGAACCCGTTTACTCGTTTATTTTTCTTTTTCCTTGTTCGTCAGTTAGGTTTGCAAATTACTGTGAGTGGAGAGAAAATAGAGACGCAGAGCATGTATGTTCTATGTTCGCCGGTTAGGGTTGTGAAATTTACTTCAGAGAAAATAATGAAATATTGCACAGAGCATGTACGTTCCATTTTTCGCCAATTATGGTTGCAAATTTACCATGAGTGACGAGAGAAAATAGAGGCGCATAGCATGTATGCTCAATGTTCGACTGTTAGGATTGTGAAATTACCTTCAGTGAAGAGAATGAAAAACTTCGCAGAGCATGTAAGTTATTTGTTTTTCAGTTAGGGTTTCAAAATTACCGAGAGTTAAGAAAGAAAATAGAGGCACAAAGCATCTTTGTTCCATGTTTGCCAGTTAGGGTTGTAATTACCTTCAGTGAAGAGAATTAAAAACTGCGTAGAGCAAGTATGTTAGGGCTGTAAAATTACCGAGAGTGGTGAGAATAGAGAATGACGTAGTCACCCAGAGCATGAATGTTCCTTGTTCACTAGTTAGGGTTACAAAATCGTGAGTGAAGGAGAATGAATAATAAGTAACAATTTAACATATAATATATATATATATATAATCTATGCGGGTGAGCGGGTCGGGTGATGGGTGAAAAATGTTCACCCGACCCACACCTGTTCCACCCGTCACCCGTTTTTCACCCGTTTTATACGGGTTTTTCACCCGATTTAAACGGGTCGGGTGACCGGGTGAAATGGGTACCCGCAGACCTAACGAGCAGCCCCTCTTTTTTGTCAATTCAGCCCATGATTAAGGGGGCCTACAATAAAAAAAATGCAGCCTTCAAATTATAAGAGTAATAATGAGCCCATAACAATTATTACGTGTGTGAATGAGTGAATAATCATATATGCGGCAGCAATAATAAGATAATGATGAAGGATGATTATTAGTAACCAATTCCCATCGTAAACATTGGTTTTTGCATGACTGATTGGTGACGATGTGGTATATTTTTTTTCTTTGCAACAACGGTGCACATATTATATATATATATGTCCGTTTGTTGTGTTGTAGTCTTTAAAATATGAAGAATATAAATTTGAGATTTTTTTTGTGCATTTGACAAATAAAAATATCAACTCTCATCTAAATATATATATTCAGAGAAAAGATAAGTGTAAAATATAAACCAATTCATTACGAATATTAAATCAAATAAACCGTTAAAAGTATATATATTTTACACTTATCAACGGTACTCTTGTGTATAGGGCAACGGGGGATATCGACATATAATTGAATCTATGGGTTCCTGCTTTACCATGCTGGGTGAAGCTGAACAAAGATGCGGGTGCTATGGGTGCAAGGTGTTGGCAAGCTACAACATTGGTATGGGGTGAGATGGGTCTTCTTTTGGTAGTATGTCTCCACATTCTTTTTTAAGTGTGTCACTCTATATCATTGCAGAAGTTATAGGGATCAAGTTGCAATATAGACTCATGATGATATGTTATGTCAAATTTCCCTTCATTGGTGGAGGTTTTAAGGCGAGTACGTTAATGGTGGCCACGGGTCCGGTTCCACCGGTTCCGGTTCCAGAAAATGTGTATTCGTATTCGGAACCGGTCTGGGCGGTTCCGATTACGGTTCCGGTTCCGGTTCTGAAATCTGGATTCGCTTCGGATTCGGTCGAAAAACCGGTTCCGGCCGGTTCCAGCCGGTTCCGGTTTCGGTTCTGATCGGTTCCGACCGATTCCGGAAAGATTCAATCGGCCCCAGTTGCTTCGTTTTAGCTCCGATTTGAGATCCGTTTGAGTGCACACGTTGCTCTTTCATCCACTTACTCCTAGATAGATTATTCTTCAAGTTTATAATCTTAAATGTGAAGAAACAAAGACTTAGGAATTTTATTGAATTTACAAAAAATAAGGAACAAAGAGAATTTTATTATATGATTCACTGCCTCATTAAAACCTTATTAGGTAAAATCCATTGGGAAAACCATAATAAGGAAAAGAGTACAGCTACTAAGAGGTTACATTTTAAAAACCCAACGGTAACTTCAACCGGTTCCGGGGCGGTTCCGGTTCCGAATCCGACGACGGTTCCAGGCGGTTCCGGTTCCGGTTCGGGCCCGAATCTCAAAACATGTATTCGTATTCGGAACCGGCTGAGGCGGTTCGGTTCCGGTTCCGATTCCCACCGGTTCCGGGCGGTTCCGGTTCCAATCGGTTTCGGGTAGAACCGCCGGTTCCGGGTAGAACCGGACCCGATGGCCACCATTAGAGTACGTACAATCTTACCTAAGAAGCATGTGGCTTTGGATAAGATGCGAGATGAGTTATCTAATGTGGGTTAGTTAATTGAATTTTTTTTCATTTTGATGAAAATCTTGTTGTTTACAATTGTTTTCATTTATTTTTAATTGTCAATTATTTTTCATTGCGGTTTTAACATTTGGATTATTTGGAGACATGTTACTAATTTTTTTTAACTTTCATACTATCAACTAAAATACACTATATTTAAGTATTTACTTCTCCACTTTTAGCTAAGCTTGTATTTTTTAATTATTTTCATTATTAATTTGTTTTTTTAAAGCAAATACACACACATATATATATTAATCACTGTATAATCTTACAATAAATTCGGGAATTTGACCCAAACACACTTATCCCTACAACCCCTTCCTAAATTAGCCAACACATGTGCGCACTTGTATTGTCAAACCTTGGAACATAAACCCAATTAATATCATGAAGCTTTGAGGCTACTGATAAAATAACCTCATCAAACAAAAGCCTAGACTCATAGTCTAGATTACCAACACCATTTTCATAGTCTATTATAGACTTACAATCTGAAAAAACACACACCTTCCTATAACCTAAGCCATCAGCACATGCAAAACCAAGCTTGATTGCCTTAACTTCAACCAATTGCGGATTGTTGATACCCACCCACCTTCCATGGCTGCACCAAGCAGATTACCATTATATTTTGGCAAACAACACCAAGACCAAAACGAGCTACATTGTCGTAGCTACCATCAACATACAATCGAAGAACATCATGCAGTAAATTATTTCGGTTGTATAGATCATCTATACCTGCAGATTTTTGCTTCCAAGCAGTATATATATCAGCCTCTGCATGCTCCCAGCCCCATCGCATGTCTTTCACCTCCCCATGCATTACTTTGCAACGTGAGAACCAAACCTTCCACAAAAAAACAAAAAAAATGACATAAGTGATCCAAAGTACTATGTTGCACTTTATCCAATACCCAGTCCCTAAACTCATGATCATTTATAACACCCTTGCCCCAAGCTAGCCCTTCCTGCTCCAAAACAACTTTGCACCCATGCAATCATAAAAACATGTTTGAGAGACTCCACACCAACGCATGGACAAGTGCTCAACAAACCATTTTTCCATCTAGCAGAGTCGGAATAAAATTATGCAAGAGACGCCATGCAAAGAGCTTGATTCTATTAGGAAGATTAGCCTTCCAAACTTGACGAACTGCACGTCCTACCACACCACAATCTGAAGACATATAAAATTTAGATATCTCATGCTTAAGATCAAGATAATATGCAGAACGAACACTAAACTAACTAGTCTTCGAAGGCCGCCAACACCAACTATCCCCAGTCTCATTGGCCAACAAAGGAATAGACAAAATATATTTAACATCTCATCAATAAACGAGGACTTAATCAAAGACTCTCGCCATACCCGCCGAACTGGATCAATTAACCATGAAACTTTCCCCTCGTCACACACAATATTAGGCAGATTATATATAAGGTCTTCCTACTGTTTTAGAACGTAACCTCTTATCGGTGATTGAGATACTAGTTCTCGTAACAACCCCTCTACATACACCATATTTAAGAAGATCAAGATAACCCCACAAAGCACGCTAGATCAGGCTTGGTCGAGACCCTAACTTAGCATCTAAAACATTACCCGAAGGAAAATAACGACATCACACCACCATATTTTGCATGAGCTATTCCTTTGCTCATATTTTGCCGGTTAGACCTAGCTTAGCACAAAAGCCTGGTTATTCTCCGCTTGATTCCAAAAGCTTTCCTCTTGTGCATGCACGTCTGTTTTCTTTGTCCACATCCTTTCCGAGTTTCCTGGGTTTGTTTTCTTGCTTGTCATATATTGAGGATAAAGGCAAGGCTATTGATGACCTTGTGCTTCAATGTCAAGTAATGTCTCTCACGGCAGAAGAAGAAGGCAATATGGAGGTGGACGATCTTCTGGAAAATCAACTAATTATCCCTTTCTCTTATTGCTTGTTGGGGAAGTTGTTCACGGTCGTGTGGTGGATGCTGGGGTTCTAGAGCGAACTCTTGCTCGTGTATGGCAGTTGGAGAACCGTTTGCATGTGCATGCTGTTGGTACTGGTCTCTTTCTCTTTGAGATCAGAGATGAGGAGCACTTGTCAGCCATTTTGGGTCGAGGTTCATGGACACTAGATGGCACCAGACGAAATCCCCAACCGAGCACTGCTTCAAGTGGATTCCAATCTGGGTTCGTGTGCATGGAATCCTAATAATGTTTCTTCATCGAGATTTTGCGCAATGGGTTGCAAATCGTATAGGAGTTTTTATGGAATACTCGGAGGAGAGCAGAAGATTTGGAGGTGATTTTCTTCGAGTTAAAGTCAAGCTTGATTTTGAAACCAGTTTTGAGGTGTTTGAAGATTAATGTTGGTGGTCGTGCGTCTATATTACATATTACTTACAAAAGGTTATCGAGCATTTGATTTTTCTGTGGGAAGTTTTCTCATGGTTCTAGGGAGTGCCCAAGTAGGTCAGAAGTTCTTGCAGCTGATCCACCGTATGGGCCATGGTTACGTACGGGGCCACCAGGGTTTAACCGTGTTAATGTTGGTGTGTATGAGCTCTTAGGCTCAATCTCGAGGTTGCCCCCATAAAGATTTGTTCAAACTGTTTAGGGGACTATCTTGCATGGTGATTCTTCGGTTGTGGTGCCTGCGGAGGACAAAGCTGATGATGTGGGTTGTTCTACAAGAGTTCAAGTAATGCCTCAAGCTGATGGTAATGTTCGGCGCTCAGGTGATCCTGTTTTGGCAAACGTAAATGATGAGCTAGTTTTCCTTTCTAAAGAGCAACCGTGTCCTGGGCGAGATGAAAAGAAAAAAAGACTGATGTAGTTGAATACGATGCTTCTCTATCTGAATTTATGGAGCGTAAGGAGCAAGAGCTTGCGGCTAAAAATGCTAGATCGGAGGATTTGTTTGAGAATATGACGGCCTCGGAGGAAGCCTGGGGTAAACCTGGCAAAGGTGACCCGAACTAGAAAAACCGACCCGATCCGAACCCGAATTTGAACCGAATGATGTGACCCGAAATGTGACCCGAAAATCCGAACCAAACCAAATCAAAACCGAATCAAACCGAAATTTGATATACCCGAATCCACCCAAACCGAATTGACCCGAACCGAATTCACCCGAACCGAATTCACCCAAACCACACATGAAACTAGACAAACTTCCATTATCCTTCTGTTTATTATTGGCATGTACGCACACATAATTTCCATGAACTGGAGTAAAATAAGAAATGTTTTCATTCCATTTTTACAATTCTTGCCATCTTTTGCCGTGTCCAAGGAAATTGGTTCAAAAGAATAAAGAATACAAAACTTACATCTCACATAATATATTTGTATGAATAATTAAATTAAATTAGGGTTAAAAATGACAAAATAAGAAGATAAATGGACAACACCTGCTTTGGAGCAATAAGCTACTGAAGGACGCCCGCACGAGGCGCGCACACGAGACGGTGATCGGTGGCGCACATACAACATGAAGTCACGGGCACGAGGTGATGACGGACGCATAGGGGCACATGCGTGAGGTGATGATGGATTGGCATGGGCGCGCAACGCTCGCTCGAGATGACGGGCACTGACGCAGGACGCGCGGGGTGTGACAGACCGGGATAGCGGGAGGAACAAGCACAGCGTCGGGCGTGGGGGGGGTGGGATAGACTGGGCGTCGAGTGCCGAATAGTGACCGATGATTCACCAAATTTTAAATTTATACTTGGTCGATACAATTAATGAATCTATAGTTAAAAATTAATATTAAAATATTGTCATCCAATTTGATTATGTATAACCAACAAATACACAATATCAATCTTCATCAAGAGTAACACTATATTAGAGAATTTGGATCCAAATATGAAAATCAATACAGGTTACAAAGGTTGCTTAAATTTGTGCTTCAAAAGTTTTGTCAATTAAGCATAACGCGGTAAGTCACCCGAATTTGACCCATAACCCAAAAAAACCGAAAAACGTAGAGGCTAACCCAAACCAAAAGCACCCAAATCCGAAATCAACCAAACCGAAGTCACCCAAATCTAATTTTAACCAGATAATCCAAGCCGATCCGAACCAAACTGAATAGTGAATATCTACAAATTGATCCGAACCGAACCCGAACCGAGTGACCCGAATTGCCAGGTCTAGCATGGGGTAGCCAAGAATAATGGCGTGCTTGGTAGCGACTGCCAAGGTCTGGGTGGTCCTCGAGCAGTTCGCTGGATCCTAAACACTATCCGGGGTAAATCACCTGATCTTTTGTTTTTGATGGAGACCAAAATCTCCTCTTTTGAGATAAGGAATTTTGGAGCTAGACTGCATGGATATCATTGGCTTGCTGGGGATAGCGTGGGTCGTAGTCCAGGTGTAGCGCTTGCTTGGAAGGAAGACTTGGATCTTAGGGTTCTTTCTTATTCAAGTCTACATGTTGACTATCTTATTTCGGATTGGTGGGGGAACACTTGGAGAATGATGGGTGTATATGGTTGGTCTATTGCCAGTGATAAGTAGAGGACATGGAGGTTGTTACGGTTTTTGCGTGCACACTGGGGCCCGTTGCTAGTTTGTGGTGACCTCAATGAGGTGCTCTACTCCTACGAATATTTTGGGTGCCCTCGAGGGCGCCAAGGTATGGAACAGTTTAATAGTTGCTTGTATGATTGTGGTCTTTTAGATCTTGGTTTTATTAGGTTTATATTACTTACACTAATAAGCAATGTGGAACAGCTATAATGCAAAGAGTCGACTTGACGGTTTTTGTGTAATAATGCATGGTTGAACATGTTTACCTCTGCTGTGAATTATCATTTAGCTTGGGGCCGATCCGATCATCGGCCGTTGAAGTTAGTTTTGAGGTCAGACACTCGTAGGGGTCCGAAATCATTCCGGTTAGGACTGTTGGGTTGATGATGAAGAATGCAGGCACATCATTACTCGAGTTTGGCAATCTAATGATTCAGGGTCAAGTTATCAAGAAAAGGTCCTAAAGTGTGGCTATGCGTTGCGTAATTGGGGGAAACATAGGGTTAAGGCTGAAGATGCTCAGGTGAGATCCCTTAAGGTTGAGCTTGATAATATTTCTCAAAGTGATCCTTCGGGAAAAAATTTAAGTCGATGGGCCAGTTTCCCCTATCAGCTGGATTTGTTATTGCATAAAAGGGAAGTCCGACGGGTGGAAAGATCAAGGGCACAATGGTTATCTGTTGGGGATAATAATACATGGTTTTTTTATAAATACTTTAAGGTTAGGAAATGAAGAAATGCTATATTGCATGAGATCTCCTGCTGGTTTGGTTGTGTCTGATTGAAATGGAATTGAAGGAATAACTGAGGGTTTTTTTGAGAATCTTTTCACTATTACTAATGCTATGCCTAATCATCATTTGTTGGCATGCGTGGAGAGACGTATTCGTGATGATGTTTCTTCTTCTATTGACCAGCCGTATACAAGTGAAGAGGTTGTTGCAGCCCTCAAGAGTATGAATCCTACAAAGGCGCCAGGACCGGACAACATTAACGGTACATTCCTTAATAAATATTGGCATATTATTAAGGATAATTTTTTATCTATGATTCTTGGCTTTTTGAATCATTGGGTCTTGCCTGAGGGGGTTAACCATACTTATATTGTTTTAATCCCAAAGAAGAAGGGTGCATGCTCAATGAGTGATTTTCGGCCGATGTCTCTTTGCGATTTATCGAGTAATTGCTAAAGTTCTGGCCAATAGGGTCTGTGATTATATGCATTGCATAATTTCTCCTGAGCAAGCTGCCTTTGTTAAAGGTCGTTTAATATCGGATAATATTATTATTGCAAATGAAGTATTGCATATGATGCGTAATCTCAAGCGGTTCATCAAGGCTTGTTTGCTTTTAAAATAGACATGTCTAAAGCTTTTGACCGAGTTGAATGGAACTTTGTTATTGATGTTTTGCTCAGTATGGGTTTTCCATGTGGTTGGATTGATCTAGTTTGCAAGTGTTTAAATACAGTTTCAATGTCGGTCCTTATTAATGGGTATCCCGGACGTGTTTTTTGTCCACAGCGTGGATTGCGTCAGGGTGATCCCTTGTCGCCTCTTCTTTTTAATTGTTGCATGGAAGTGTTAATCTCTAGTCTAAGGTCTGCTTCTGAGGTTGATATGGTTCGTGGTTTCCATATTCGGGGCATGCCTTATGATCTTACAAGTGTTATGTTTGCTGACGTCTGCATGGTTTTTGGTGTGGCAACGTATGAGAATGCATGTGCAATGTTGAATGTTATTGATGATTTTAAGGAATCATCAGGGCAGTGTGTTAACTATGATAAATCTAGTATCATGTTCTCTCGAAGGGTTCCGAGTTTGACAAGGAATAATATTTGCGATTTGTTTGCAACAAAGGAAGTTACGGATTTTGGGATGTACCTTGATTTTCTAAGTTACATAGGGAAGAATCGGAGGAGGTTGTTTGATTATATCAAGGATAAAATTATTTCTCTGGTTAATAGCTGGTCACAAATGGTTTCACAGTTTAGTCGAGGTATTTTAATTAAGAGTATTGTACAAGATATCCCTATTTACGTCATGAGCGTTATTCGGTTGCCTAAACTTATAACCGAGCTTACTCGTATCATCTCAAGGTTTTGATGGAGCGGAACCTTGGTTAAGCGTAAGATGCATTGGAAAATATGGTTTGATTTGTGTAAGAGCATCAAGGATGGTGGTCTAGGGTTTAGAGACCTGGCTTGTTTCAATCGGGCTCTTTTGGCTAAGCAAACTTGGAGATTTTTGACTAGGCCAGATTCATTGGTTACATGTGTTATGCTGTCGTTATTTTCCTTCGGGCAATGTTTTAGATGCTAAGTTGGGGTCTCGACCAAGCCCGATCTGGCGTGCTTGTGGAGTTCACTTGATCTTCTTAAATGTGGTGTATGTAGAGGGATTAGTACGGGAACTAGTATCTCAATCACTGATAGGTGGTTTAGTTCTAAGCTGGGAGGAAGACCATATATATAATTTGCCTAATATTGTGCGTGATGAGGGGAAAGTTTCATGGTTAATTGACTTAGTTCGGCGGGTATGTCGAGAGTCTTTGATTAAGTCCTGGTTTATTGATGAGGATGTTAATATATTTTGTCTATGCCCTTGTTGGCTAATGAGACTGAGGATAGTTGGTGTGGGGGCCTTCGAAGACTGGTTTGTTTAGTGTTCGTTCTGCATATTATCTTGATCTTAAGCGTGAGATATCAAAATTTTGTACGTCTTCAGATTGTGGTGTGCTAGGACATGCAGTTTGTTGAGTTTGGAAGGTTAATCTTCCTAAAAGAATCAAGCTCTTTGCATGACGTCTCTTACATAATTTTATTCCGACTGGGTCTGTGTTATCTGCTAGATGGAAAACTGGTTTGGTGAGCATTTGTCCATGCGGTGTTGTGGAGTCTCTCAAACATGTTTTTTATGATTGCATGGGTGCAAAGTTGTTTTGGGAGCAGGAAGGGCTAGCTTGGGGCAAGGGTGTTACAAATGATCATGAGTTTAGGGACTGGGTATTGAATAAAGCGCAACATAGTACTTTGGATCACTTATGTCGTTTTTTTGTTTTTATGTGGAAGGTTTGGTTCTCACGTTGCCAAGTTATGCATGGGGAGGTGAAAGACATTCGATGGGGCTGGGAGCATGTAGAGGCTTATATTCGTACTACTTGGAAGCAAAAATCTGCAGGTATAGATGATTTGTACAATCGGAATAATTTACCACATGATGTTCTTTGATTGTATGTTGATGGTAGTTGCGACAGTGTAGCTCGTTTTGGTCTTGGTGTTGTTTGCCGAAATGATAATGGTAATCTGCTTGGCGCAGCAATGGAAGGTGGGTGGGGGGGGGGGGGGGGTATCAACAATCCGCAACTGGTTGAAGTTAAGGCAGTCAAGCTTGGTTTTGCAAATGCTGATGGTTTAGGTTATAGGAAGGTGTGTGTTTTTCAGATTGTAAGTCTATAATAGACTTGCAAATGGTGTTGTTAATCTAGACTATGAGTCTAGGCTTTTATGTGATAAGGTTAGTTTATCAGTAGCCTTAAAGCTTCATGATGTTAAGTGGATTTATGTTCCAAGGTTTGACACAATACAAGTGTGCACATGTTAACTAATTTGGAAGGGGTTGTAGGGATAAGTGTGTTTGGTTACGTCAATTCCCGAATGTATTTATGCGGTGATTTATATATATATATGTTTACTTTAAAAAAAATTAAAGCCTACCTAATCTAACAACTACAACTTCACTTAGCTAAAATAATACTAAGATTTTGAGTTTGTTTGGTGATAGTTGTTCTTTTAGGTGTCGGATCAGCTACTAGAATAATGGAAATGATTAAAAAAAGCAGCTATTTTATGAGAAATTGGTAGAGAAACAAGTGTAGAAGTGACATCACAAATAAACCTTTTATGTTTAGCATCGTATACAGTAGTACATTAATGAAGGAGGTTGTTTGGTATGACACATGCTGTAATTTTTTTAAAAAAAAGACACATGCTATAAAATTAGTTACTACATTTTGCAAGAAATTATTATTTGTAAAAGTGTAATAACATGAGAACGAATCTTCTTTAACCTCCCATATCCCCGTATTGAATTGTAAATATTTATTGAGAAAGAGCATAATCATAAGAATATGATATTTATAGGTTCCAAGATGTTATACAGAGACACATCTCAAATAATATCATACCATAAAACACAATTCCAAGACATGTTTTTAGCACAAGATACATATTTGTGTTAGTATGAAGACATGTACTAATTGATGTTTACTAAATTACTCATATATATTTTTTTAAATGTATTCGATAGCCCAAATTAAGATAAAGTTATTGTATTGTAAGTGAAACAATGTAAAAATAGAAAGAGAAAACGCTCTCTCCTCTCTTCTCTCTCCTCCCTCTTCTTCTCTTCTTTCTTTTTTCACCATTTCTTCTTCCCCCTCATCTTTTCTCCTTCTCTTTTGCTTAGTACTGGACTAGTTTTTATCTTACTTTGTTGCTCTACTTTGTTCTTAGCTTCTTCTCTAGTGAGAGAAGTTTTATCATTTTCATCCAGCTTGTTTTGTGTTTTTGTGTCTTGTGAGCTTTGGGTTGGGGTTGGTTTCTAGGTCTTTCCACCGGTAATGTTGTTGCATGTGCAAAAAAGACTTATCCGAACTCGATTGAGCCGTTGAATCCTCGTTCGACTTTGCTAGCCGATTACAGTTGGTATTGGATCCACAACATTTGAAAAACCGCAGCAGCGGCGATGGTGGTGGCGGTGCTAGGACTGGCCATGGTAGATGCTTACTTTGATGATGAAGCTTTTCATACAAGTTTTCTTATCTTTAGGACACATGTTAGTAGATAGGTATATCTTTTATACAAGTGTCCACCTACGTATAATCTTTTCATATAATATAAAAACTGCTCCGCACAAATTTTATACCAACAATAATATAGAACCTTTTAACTTATAAATACCAAAAAGCCACTCCGTAGGAGAAGGGATACCGGAAATGGACAAAACAAAAAGACATTATACACAGTGTACACAATTCAGTCTCCACCTAAACGATCGGCCTCAAATCCTTACTAGATCTCTCCAATTTAACGACTACACTCCCACCGGCTTCATCCTCGGGTTTCGGCTCTGGAATGGATATACCCATTGTCCGAGTGCAGTCAAAGGTGAAGCCCTCAAAATCATAGAGAAGATTCCGAGATTTAACGAATTCCGTCAATTGCTTGAAACCTACCCCTAGTTGCTGTCTTGAGCAATGTTAGATCCCTGCGAGCATCTCGTTGGGCCAACTCGGTTCGAGACACGCAGTCACGTCTCATGGTACGTTCAACATCTTCTTTCTCGGCCTTCATCAAGCGGGTTTGGACCATTGACTCCTCAAGCCTTTTTTGGAGGTTCTCCCGCTCGTTGGTTAACCTAGACACCTCCGATTGGAATTCAGCTGCTTGGTTGACCATGTCGAGGTTGGTCTTGATCAACTTCTGGTTCTTCGTCTTCAACTTGTTGATCTCGCTTAGCAGCTGCCGTGCTTGTTCCTCTGCTTCATCTAAAGCCTTGAGTCGACTTACTAGTAGTGATGATGACAACTTAGTTTCCGAGTAACATACGGACGGTGATGACAACTTAGTTTCTGAGTCACATACGGTCGCCGTCTTATCTAACTCATCATCAGCAGCATGAATTGATGGGCAGGTAGCTTCCTCACTTGCAGGAGGGTTTTCTGGTGGGAGGTTATGTGTGCCGTAGTCACCGCCGCCTAAGTCCAGTGATGCTGCTGAGGTAGCATCAGAACTGCTCTCCCCAGATAAATAGATTGGATTCTCCTCGCTCCCTTCTCGCGGTGGGAATCCAGGGGGTTTAGCTGGGAAGGGTGTTTCCCATCTAATCTTTTTCTGCTGGGGAGGACAGGACTCTGCTGAAGGAGAGTACGGTCGTTTCTTTCCATTTGAAGTGTTCTTCCAGGTTATAGATTTCGCCACTTTAAGGTTGAAGCACGGGGAGTTTGGTGCTGGTAGAAGATGCAAAAGATTCCCATTCGTATTCTTCAACCGAAGCCCTACAATACCAAAGAGGCATATACAGTGATTTCCAGTTATATATGGTGCTCTGTTTTGGGAAATAAACTAGAAAAGAGAACAGGATAAAAAATGATCTATTTTCGCTAGGTAATTAACCTGGACGGTTTTTACAGGGACCAATTTCCACTGCGAATAAATTGGTTTCTGCCACATGAACTCGATAAGAACTCGGCTCCTTAGCTGCGAAAAATCGAGTGATTTTCCATTCTTCCAGACTGAGATATGTGTCGGGATTATACCTAGTTAATTTGTTCCAGTTCTCAGCCCCAAACGAGCACTCTGGGTCAACCTTCTCATCGAACTGAACCAGAAACCAATTGTTCTTCCAACCATTTATTGACGAGGGAATGTGTTTAAGGTACCTGTTGCTCCCAGCGGCTAACCCAATGGCGATGAAACCATTCCTTCCCTTGGCAAAGTGAACTTGCCAGAAGGTTTTGAGTCTTAGTGCCAGTTTGGCCTCCATGCAAACTGAAATGAACCCAGTAATCCATTTCCAAGAATTTGGTGTAATTTGACAAGGGGCTACATTCAAATCGGCGAGAATCTCTTGCACGAATGGGTGGATTGGAAATCTGAACCCGCTAGCTAACGCCTCCTGGTGAACCACTACTGCGCCAGTGAACGTCTCAAATTGGTGGTTGCCCTCTGCTGGTAATGCTAATGTGATGCCAGCTGGCCACCTATATAATTTAGCCATATATTTGAGATCTGTCATAGACATCAATGAAGCACATTGCTTAATGTGCTCTGGTGTAGTCACCGATTTAGAACCGGTCGATGCCTGGCGAGATGAGGAGACTTCGGGAATCACGGTGTACTCTTCCATCAGGTACTAGATATAAGAGAAGTAGCTAAACGCAGGCAAGAGTCGAGGATGTAGCTGTAAGGAAGAAGTTGAATTGGGAGTTTAACAAAATGCTGGATTGCAGCCGGGAAGTGAATCAACATCAGAAGTATTTAAGAGCTCTCGCTCAGTGAATTCATTTGTCACTTTTGAACTCTGCAATCATATCAAACTTTTTTTTGGAGTAAAAAGAATTCACCCCCGCATATCAAACTAGCCGAAGGAAGCGTATCCAACACACCACGGAGAAGAAGCAGGCAAACGCAGTGGTATGGTAGAAAAGTACTTTTAGTGGGAAAAAAATAGTAATTCGTGAACAGGAGTCTCAAAAAGTAATCCCGGCTCTTCGAGTTCTTCTCTGACAAGTTGTATTTCTCTGGCTCTCATTCAGAAACGAATATCTATCCGGTATCCATCCCATCATGGAAATTACGTGGATGCTTCATTTTGAATATGGTTAAAATCTGAATTTAATTTCTTAATTAAATTTAATTAGTTAATTTTCTGATACAAAATAAAAAATGTTAATCTATAAACTGTCAATTAGTTGTTATCAGCTGAAAGTTAGAAAAAATAGAAGAGAAAAATAGTTGATATGACAATTGATGTATGTGATATACAGAGACAATAAACTAACTGATCAAATAAACCCGATGCAAAAGAATGGGACCTTAAATATAAAGTTTATCAAGTATATCAATGTATATAAGTAAAGATGTTTAAAATTTTAGTAGTATATCTTTTAAAATGGTGAGTGTACAAGTGTATAAATTACGTATACTTACATCCTCTATCAGTCTTGTTTACTTTATTTTATGTTTTTACACTTCAATATTAACATATAAATAAATAATTTCATAAAACTAAATTTGGTAATATATAGTTTATTATGTAAAATAATTTGGCAAAACTTAAATTTTAAAAATTATTTTGTCTTATATGTTAAATATTGAAGTCAAACGACATATCCAAATAGTGAACAATACGGTCAAATCATGACGGAGGGAGTAGTTTTTTTAAGGGAAATTTCATGAAATGTCATTATATTTTGGCTAATTCATGAAATGCCACTAAAAAAATCACAAAAGTCATATATTTTTCGTAAAAGTCATGAATGCCACTATAGTCATTGACAAGATAAAAAATACAAAGTACCGTACTAATTAACAAAATAATTTTAAAGTTCATAATAGGCCCCTAAGTGTTAAAAAAATCACAAAAGAAATATTATGTTCCAAACAAAATAAAATATCATAAAATATTAAACAATAAATATTTCATTTTAAAAAAATTATTTCAGTGCCACAAAGGAATATTATGTTCTAAACATAATAATTTTACTAATTTTTCTACCAATTTGTACCATTAAGTACCATAATTTATATCAAATAGTACCATACATTTTTTAATTATTATTTTCTATCAATTTAAATAATTTCTGCAAAGTAAATTATTTTATATTTTTCAACTTATATTTTGAAATTTTAATTTAAAATTTTTGTTCTACTTTGGAGATAACTTTAAAAACATAATTTAAATTGATGGAAATAATATTTAGAAAATAGAACATAAATTTTTAAAACTAAAATTTCTAAATATAAGTTAGTAAAATATAAAATAGGTTACTTTGTAGAAATAATAAAAATTGATAGAAAATAATAATTAAAAAATTTATGGTATTTTTGGGTATAATTATGGTACTTAATTGATATAAATTATTTGCTTAGAACACAATATTCCTTTTATGGTACTAAATAAATTTTAAAAAATGAATTTTTTAATATTTTATGATATTTTCATTTTTTATTATTTTTATATATTTATTGTATTTTGAATTTTTTGTGAACTTTTTAACAGTTAAGGGTATCCACAATGGTAAAAGTGGATTTCACACCCACCAACAAATATTATTTTATTATCTCCTCTCACAATCTCTTTCTTACTTACCTAGGTTCTCTAAAAAGAGGATGTTTTAGTTAAGAACCCCTCCCACATCCTCTCTCATCCACCTCATCATTTTCTTTTTTCTCTTTTAACATTATGGGTGGAATCCACACCATTGTGGATGCCCTAAGGGCATATTATGAACTTTAAAAGTACTTTGTTAACTAGTACGGATATTTTTGTCTTTTTTTCCAACTGGTCAATGATTATAGTGGCATTTCATGGACTTTTACGAAAACATAGTGACATTTTGTGACTTTCTTTTTTTATTGACATTTCATGAATTAGCCAAAAATATAGTGACATTTCATGAAATTTCCCTTTTTTAATAAGTATTTTGATTATTAGACACTAAGTAACAAATCTGTATAAATAAAGTATACAAACTTATTACATACAAATTATCAATGTTTAAAAATTTCATATATTTTTTTAAAAATTAAGTGTACGAGTTTGCTATAAATTAAGTATACTAGTGTTTTTATAATTAAAGTATTCGACTGGTTAGATACTAAGTATACGAATCTATATAAATAAAGTATTCAACTGATTAGATACTAAGTATACAAATCTACCTATTATACTCACAATAATGTCACAACACAAATACCTGAAGTACTATATTCATACACTGTACATACGATCTTTCATCTACCACCATTGCAAACTAAAATCTTAAAATGTAAAAAGTAGACAAAAAAATAATTTGAAAATTAAAACAATAAAATTCTAATTGACACATAAACACTAAAGCAGTACTAAATCCACTGCTCATAATAGTATTTTGAAGCACTAACGTGTCATACACTTATATACCAGATATCAAGCGACTATTAAACTATCCCATAATTATTACTTCTACTGTATTGGAAAACGTGAATAGATTTAAATATGATAAAGTTTTATGATATAAATAACTTTTTAATCCCAAAACATATACACCTGAAATACTAAACCAGTACTAGAGCAAGTACTCATAACACTATCTTGAAGCAGTAACATGTCATACACTCGTATACCAGATATCACATAACTATTAAACTACAGTATAATTATTACTTCTGCTATATCGGAAAATGTGAAAAGATATAAACTTGATACAAATTTATGATAGGAGTAACTATTTAATTATTACTCTTTTCGTTCAACAATATCAGTCATTTTAGAAACTTTCACACTTATTAAGAAAATAGAGAATGACACATGTACCCTTACTTTTTACTTTTCTATCTAGATAATAATTACGTTTATATTGAATACTAGGATCAAAAGTGGAAAAAATGATGTCAAAAAGCTAGAATAACTTTTATTTTTGAATGAGATTCAAATCCTAAAACCACAGATATTAATTAACAAAGAGATCAATTAACTAAATCAACTAATCATTTATATAATAAAAAGTCAATTCAACCAAACATATTACGTTCAACGAAATCTAGATTACTTGTGACCAAGGGCGGACCGAAGAGGGGTCATGTGGGGTCATGTGACCCCATGACTTTTGTAAAAAAAATTAATTATTTTAAGTTTTAATGTAGTTTTTTTATAAAATAGTAGATATTTTATGTCTTAGTGACCCCACAAATGTCATAAAAAATTTACTATTTTATTAATCAGTGACCCCATAATTTCAATCTCTGGGTTCGCCCCTGTGTGAAACTAGTCCTAAGCCAAACCCTTCATTTTGGCTACCCATAACAAAACTTATCATGGCTCTGCACACAGTGGGTTTTAAGTACTACTGATTTTTGTGAGCTAATTGACACCATATTTGCAGTTAAAATTTTGATAAAATAAAAATAACCCACCTTAATTATGCTAACATGTTTTATTTTTTAAAAAAAAACTATGCTGAACATGTCAAACGAGGCTAGTTTAGGAAAAAAAACATCAAAGTAAACATTTTCATTTTACTACAATTAAAGACAAGATATTTATTTTACTTATAAGAATTACATTGTTTTAAATTTGCACAATGACTTTTTCTATTTATACTGCACCAAAACATATATCTCCATAAAATTATAATAAACCTTCAAGATGTTGAATTTGCGAATTGTACGTCATTTTTATAAAATAAAAGCCCTTACTAATCCATAATTGAAAGCGGCTGGTCCTTATTTTAAAGTCGAAAATATTTTATCCCTAATATTATATCTAGTCTTATTGGGTCTGATACGTAGAATAAGAGGTTTCTGCAGTATACATGAAATACCCCAAACCTTAATATATTGTATAAACACTTAAATATGGTGTATTAAGACTAAAAGAGTCTTAGAAACATTAGTAAACAAATTTAAACAAAAGGAAACACAAAATGTGCTTTAAAAGTCAATAAGAGCCAAAATGTGCTCTAAGCTTGGGATAAACTTGGTTAAGACCTAATGAACTTACCAAGACCTCATTTATACAGTAATGAACATATTAAACCAATTACCAAAGAAAACCAAGCTTGAAAACAAGTTTAAACACAAAATGTGCTTTAAGGAGTCTTAAAGCACATTTTTGAAAAAATTGTCTTGTAAATGAGTTTTGAGTGGCTAGATGTCCATCATTACTCTTAAATATATATGTGTCTATATAATATCACATTTGGGTGTCTATATCAATGGGAAATCAAAAATTTCACTTCTATGTGCCTTGTTTTCATGAATAGTGATTTTTATAACTATTTTGTAACATATGTTTGTATAAGTAATTAAATTGACAAATAAAGACTATATTACCCTCATACTACTATTTGGGGCCGGTTTTTAAGGTTGGTGACACACCACCTTTGTTAGCTTGTTAAGAAAATAAATAAGACTACTTAAGTACCTTTTTACTTTATTAGTATAAATATCTTCAAAAGCAAATTCTATCTCATTCTCTCATTTCTTTCTTTCATTTCCCACGGTCTCAACCTTCTTCTTCCTTCTTCTTGCTGTTCTCTCACGGTAATACCACACACCTCCATTTAAACTCCACTTTGATCTCTTGTAAAATCTTGCTCACTTGTCCAAATCAAAAACAACACACCACAATCTCTTCCTCTCATCAAGCTCTTCCTTTCTATCTTCTTAAAAGTCCAAGACCACCATTTCGGTGCCATGGAGTTCCTCCATTGAAGGAGCTTGAGCTTGTATTTTTACATATTGTTACTCTCCTTTGCTTCTAGGTAAGGAATCTCAAATAAAAACTTCATTTCCTTCATGTTTTTGTGGTAACCGAAAATACATATTGAAGGAGCTCTTTGTGTGACCTTGTTCTAGCTGCTTCATTCCAACTCTTCATGGACTAGGTGGAGTCCTCTCTTGCTAGATATTCAAACTCTCTTCAAAGAGCAAGGTAAAACAACTACATTAATGTTTTTGAAACAATGTAAAATTAGGGTTTACAATGAGATGGAGCTTATAGCTTGAATACTCATTATAATGTTTGTATATTGTTTAGAACTTGTCAAGAATCAAATACCCTACCGGTTTTCTAAAGGAAACAAGAAAGAAGTTGTTTGGGAAAAGAGGTAAATCTACTAACCAAATGTTGTTTAATGCCTTAGGAGAAATGAGCTTATAATGCTTGTTAAAACTACCTAAAGAGCAAATGGTGAATGACTTAGTAAAGTGTTCTCAAGAGCTTAGTAAAAGGCATATGTGTTGTTGAGTGTATTTGCAGGTTAAAGGCAAATATATTGTGGAAATTCAGTGTTTATGATTTATGCATCTTAAGGGCCTAAGAGCCATGTCATTTAAGGGCCTAAGTGCCATGCAATTTAAATTATGCACTATATTGTGATGTAGTGCTTTGTGAGTGGAGTTTGTGTATAATAAGTACTTGATGGATTTTTAGTGTTCTTGGTTGCTTGTTGGTAAAAACAATGTGTTTTGGTTTAGCAATGTTCTAGGAGAACCTATGTCGAAATTTAGGTAATAAATGAGAAGTTCTAAGTGTTAAAATGAGTTTGATAAGTTAAGGAGTATTTAGAATGGTTAAGTGTTGTTCTTGTGTAAGAAACATGCATTAAGGTGATTTGGGATGTAACAAGGACTTAGGCATGAGCTTGAGGTTTTAGTATGTACCAAAGTCATTTTGGACTTAGGTAAAGACTTAGGCAAACTTTGGTAAATTAAGGAGAAAGTGTGAACTTGAAAAAGAATTTGAAGTAATGATATAAGGACTTAGTTGAGAGATGATGCTTGGGAGAGGATGTTAAAACAAGGAGAAAGCATTTTGGGATAGTAGTTACCATAGGCGAGAAACACCATCTAGGAACCTAGTATAAAATAACATAAGTGTTAAGGAATTTTACAAGGAAATAAGTAAAGGCTTAAGGAATTAGAAAATGAGTTTTCATGGATGTTGTATGTGGAATAAGGGTACCAAATGTTGTTAGGAATCATAAGAGGCTTTAGGAGAAGTTTGGTGAAGATTTGACAAAATTTGGGTAAGTTTAGAAGACGTCCGACCCAGGGGTCCGACCCAGTTTTGGGTCGGACAGCCTCTGTTAGACGTTAGAAAGTGTTCTGTAATGGTCCGACCCAAAGGGGTGGGTCGGACATGGGTCGGACGGTCATATTTCAAAGGAGGAAAATGTTTCTGGAATGGTCCGACCCAGTCGAATGAGTCGGACGTGGGTCGGACGGGCATTTTTGTAAGGCGGTGGAAGGTTCTGTAATGGTCCGACCCAGAAGGGTGGGTCGGACATGGGTCGGACGCGTATGTTCTGAAGTCGAAGAAGTTCTCTATAATGGTCCGACCCAGTCTAGTGAGTCGGACTTGGGTCGGACATGTCTCTGGAATGGTCCGACCCAGAAGGTTGGGTCGGACATGGGTCGGACATGGTAAGGTTTTTCAGACCCGAAAACCACTGGAAGGGTCCGACCCAGTTGTGGGTCGGACGGTGGGTCGGACATACCAAAACTTGTAAAAAAAAAAACAGAAAAGAATGTGACTTATGTAGTTAACCCTAGGGTGTATAATGAAGGTAACCTAGGGCAAAGTTAGACATTAAACATGTCAAATAATTATGTTAAACACTTAGTAAATTTGGAGGTTAAGTAAGTTAATTAACCGACATTCTTGAATCATGTATAGGAGTGACCCACGGTGGAAACAAATCAAGGCAAGGACCAAGGTATGGTTTTCTTGCAGTCTGTTGTCTAGCGGTTTACACCGGTTTGTGTGTTGTATGTTTTTCTGTGTGTTTACAACGTATAAGATTTAACATGTAATGAGTTTACAGTTGTTCATATTATTGTGATGTGATGTTGTGACTCATTTCCCTTGTGTGTGTCTAACATGACTTACCACCTATTGTGTGTTGGTTGTTAAGTTCCACTATGAACTTCTAACAAGTGTTAACTGGGAAGTGAGGAATCCGGTTGTCCGGTCATGCATGTAAGTTAAGAGTAGATATCTGAATCAGATTCGACTCTTATGTTGTTAAGATTGTTCTCCTTAATTTGGCGTTCGATCTCCCGCTAGCTTCTTCCAAAGCTTACCTATTCTGACTTATGATCGGTTAGTGGGAACCTGTGTTTGTGTGGTGTGTTCGGGTCACTAAATCCGAACCATCTGTGACTTAAGTTACTCGTTCGTCTAACAGAACGGTAATGAGTGTGTTTAACGAGCTTAATATGAGAGTGAATCACTCTCTAGGCTCTTGTGTTATTTGACCCTTGTGGTTTGTTATTGTGGAACGAAGATCCACTGTGTATGTGTTGTGTGCTGTGCACCATTGATGCTAAGCCATATGTTAAGTTATTTTGTATATAAATGAATGCCATGTTATCATGACAAGTAGCTGCGCGTATCCGGTAGCCGATGGGCTGCGCGTTAGCCATACCAGCCAAGGGTTGCTGACCCCCTCGGGGGATCCATATTTCTTTTACTGCAGGATGAGGATCGAAGAAGCGGAGTGGCTCTAGATCCTAGGATGTGATTTACTTTGTATACTTTTGGGATGGTGGCCCGGGATGCGCCTGTGCTCCTGTGGCGTTATATACATTTGGTTGTTGCAGTTTACAGTGATGTTATACAGTGAAGGATATGTAAACACTCGGTATTGTATATGATGTATTTATGGTTTAGTTTTATGCTCGGGAGTCTGATCATCAGACCGGTACACTTGTATTTATTCTGCCTTGTCAACCACGTGGGTGGTTGACGGCGTTGTAGCACCGAAGCGTTAGTTACTGTTTAGTTATTTATTCCGATGCGATTTCATTTAGTGATATGTGCGTAGTAGGGGTGTTACAATACATTTTACTAATGAATTACTGTAGCATAAAACTATTTAAAATCATATTAATGTTACTAACATGTAACGATTTGTTATTATAATTTTTTTCTTCATGAAATGATATCTAATAGTCCGCATAATTAAGAAGTTCATAGTTGGTGAATAGTAAATTTTATTATCTATAAAATAAAAATTTTATTTCACTAAACTATCTAGAATACAATATTGAAGTGTAATGGCACGACCTTTTTTCTGGAAAAATGATTTTATACACCACAAAATAGCTTAAACACTCATTTTGGAACCATTTTTGCACACAACTAACATACATATTACAAGACCATGTTTGAGCCAAAATTCCTACCGCATCTTCATGGTCCATCTATCTAACCATGATTGTAATGGCTAAATCCAATTTGCAACAGTGTTTAGATTTCTATAATGCAACCATTGTGGATAAACAGGGGGAAGTGAAGAATTTTGAACCATACAAAATCTAACAAAATGGTCATGACGTCGAACTCCAATATGAATCTTTCCTCTAGGATGACCATGATTATTATGATCTTTGATTGGAAGGTATGTACCACATCCGGCATTCCCATACATAGCAGTGTAGAACATTACTATAGATGTGTATCGTGTAGCGTTTACCAACCCCATTTCAGAACTCATCCATTTATTTTGAGGTACTGGGTCATCTTTAGTGAACTATATCTCCCGTAGCATCTCATTGTATCTTGTCTAATTGAACATGGTCTGGTAGGAATTTTTCATTGATTATGTATGCTTCATACTCCCTCCGTCCCGCTTTGACTGTCTCGTTTACTATTCGGATATGTCGTTTGACTTCAATATTTAACATATAAGATAGCATAATTTTACAAATCTAAGTTTTACAATAAAAAGCTTATATGAAAAACTATATGTTGTAGAAATTTATTTTATAAAATTATTTTATCTTATGTTTAATATTGAAGTGGAAAAACGTGCCAAAAAGTAAACAGGACACTCAAACTGGGACGGAGGTAGTATCAGTGTACATCGTTTTACGTGCTTGTTTCTACCAATCATGGTTCATATACAGATAATCAACTACTACTCTGAACCCACGATTACCATCTCCCATGACATCAATGTATCCAGTGATATACAGAAGTAGGTTGGGCTGGAAATCCCTCATATACGGAAAGGTATCCATATACATGAAGCGTTCAGGAGCTGATGATCCAGTGTTAAAGGATCTTCCACTGGATGATGCTTCTGTGCATTGACTCACCCGTGGTCGGTTAACACTACAAGAAAACTCAGATTTAGCTACCGCTTATATCAATAGCTAGATCGTCGATTTTGGTAGCTAAACAGAACGGGCTACTGCATTTACGATCTGCCTACTAACATATAGTGGTAGGAAAGACTCTAGTGGCTAATTAAAAAAGCTAACGTTTTGAACTCGCTACTACTTTTGTAATAGCGAAATACTGCTACGGAAGAAGCTGAAGCATTAAGTGGCTACTGTTTATACAGTAGCAAAAATTAGCTTCTGCCTGTTGTAGCGAAATCCCTACTAGCACAGTAGTAGCAATATACCTTATGCCCTGTTGTAGTTAAATCCCTACTGGCACAGTAATAGCAATATTGCTACTGGCCCTGTTGTAGTTGGATCACTACTACCACGACAGTGGCAACATTGCAACTACCGCAATAGTATCAAAATTACTTCCGACTCTATTGTAATAGTGTCGCTTCTGCACCTTGTGTAGTAAAAATGCTACTAGAAAAACAGTAGCAGAATCATTACTATCAAAGCAAAACAAAATCGCTACTAGCAAAGCAGTATTAAAAGTGATACTGCTACCCAGAACAACTACTATCTTACTCTACATTAATACATTATTGCTACCAACATATCCGTAGCAAATATAAGAAATCAATGCATTATTTTGATATCTAATCTGTATTTTCATGTATTGAAAAAAAAGCATAACACAACAAATTTGGATAGTTGTTTTGGAAAAAAGCATGACCAAACAAATTTTGATACATGTATTTAACAAAACTCATAACCAAACAAATTTTGATTGAAGTATGTATCCGTACAACCAATCCATCACTTAAAGTGAGTGCATGTATCCGTACTATTGTAAAAGGAGCTAATCACAAGAATAATAGCATATGATAACCTAAACTAAAATTGAAGACCCAACTAAAAATTACTAGCTTTTAGACAAAGCACAAACAAATTAACTATGTAGCCTCAAAAGTTTGCTTCAGTTAGCTTGTATTATCGAACCGTCTTACCGGTCGTCTTCAGCTTGACACCTCCGAGAAACTGCAATAGACGAACATGTGTTACACGAATAGAAAAAGCAGAGCATTATGTAAACACACGAAGAAAGTGACCACGAAGAAGAACAAAAGTACGACGAATGAGATCAAGAGGACGATGAAAGCAAATGAAAAACTTAGTGTTATCTAAGATGCAAAACAACGCAGACTTAAATAGTAGTAAAAGCTTAGCATGGTTTATAGACTGTTGAATTAGATACTATGTAGCAGCGGAATTTAGATATCAAGTGAGTATACTTAGACCTACTGTATCAATGTTACATTTCAAGGTTTATACTCCCTGGCTACTGTCTAGTTTGTATACCATTAACCAGGGGCGGACCCAAGGGTGCACCCGGGGTCACATGATCCCATGACTTTTGAGAAAAAAATTAATTATAGTAAGTTTTAATGTAGTTTTTTTATTATATATGGTAGATATTTTATGTGTCAGTGACCCCATAAATTTTAGAAAAAAATAACTATAGTAAAATTTTATTTGTCAATGACCCCACAACTTTCAATCTCTAGGTCCGCCCCTACCATTAACAGCAACAAGGTTGATGAAAAAATAGTATTATTGAGAGTTTTAAAGTTTCGTGAAAACCAGTAACAGAAAAGGAAGCATATATACACTACGTTCTTCTCTGTTAGAAAAATACTCATGACCGTTGTACATTACCATAACAATAGGCCTCTCCTCCTTAATTCTAGGCCTCACATCTCTTGTAAATCTATTATATATATATATATATCTATGTATACAATGGAAATCACGGTTAATCATTCTCTCTATTTTACATGGTATCAGTTTTTTATTTTACCGATCCTCTCTAATTCTCTGTACTCTCTCTCCTCCAACAAATCTCCCATTCCACTCTCTCTCCCCCCAACAACTGTCATGGCTGACAATGTTACCGTCGATCCTCCCTCTCCCATTGCTAATGAAAATATTGTTGATCCTCCATTCCCCAATGATAACGAAATATCCCCACCACGCTCCGAACATACTGTCTTAGCCTCTCCGTCCCGTCGCCATCCAAACACTCAACACGGCATCTCCTTTTCTCCCTCCCCGGGCGCCATTGTTGTCAACCAAGCCCTACATGTCAACTCTATCTCCCAACTACCATTTCAAGATGGTTAACTAACCAAATCAATCACCATTTGTTCCTAGTTTCTCCAATTCATAAAGTCACCTAAACCACTTAATTTCTACTAAAATTTTGCCATAGTTTCCCCACAATTCTAGCATACCCGAATTCATCAATTCTCACCTAAACCAATTCTAAACTAACCACATCCATAGAGGATCCTACCAGCACACAATTTTCAAATCAAAACTCATCAATCACAATATACTGCACAATCTCAAATTGCATGGCACTTAGGCCCTTAAATCAATACAATACTCAAATTCCTCTTGATCACAATCAAACACATTTCTAGCACAATTTTGGTTTCATTCCTTTTCAATTTTCCCATCCCAAAATTCTAAAACATATAAGGTTACATTAAGGTGGGTTTCTTACCTTAAATTTTCCAAGTTCCCTTTTCAATTATCCTCTTCTCCTCTTCTTCCCATTTTCGGTCAAATATGTAATGTAATTGCCAATGCTCCAGCCCAACATTAAATAAGGAAATGAGATTAAGTAAAGACACTTAACTCATTAATTAACTCAAGATTACAAGGAAATGCTTAAAACACTAAAATTGAGCATTACCTTGGAAACCCTAGAATTTTTTTTGATCAAAAAGGGGAGGCCTAAACTACACTCTTGGAGCTTGGAACAATGCTCACACAAAACAAGAAACACCCACCATAAGAAGCCAAAATCGGCTGAAAGAAGAAGTAGGGAAAATGGTGGATTTTTGTGACTTTTCTTACCTTAAAATGAAGAGGAGACTCCAAGCTTTAAGAAGCCCCAACTTTTTCTTCAAATGGGCTATACCCATGGAGCTGAAATTTCTCCATTTGAGATTTTGAAAAGAGAGAATGATAGAGCTTGGTGAGAGGAGCAAGAATATGTACTTATTTTTGTGTTTGGAGCTTTAATGAAGCTTGTACAAGAGAGAGAATGACAAGAAGCCATGGGAGAAGGAGGGAGAAATCGCCAGCCATGGGAGAGGGGATGAAATCAGCAGGAAGAAGGAAAGGAAAGAGAGGGAGAAGAAAGAAAATGAGGGAGGAGAGAGAGGGAGAGCACCTTTTTTACGTTTTCCTTTTTTCCACTTTTGCTTTTTGACTCACTTTACTTATAAGCTAGTCTAGTGTTTGTGAGAGAGTGTTAACACTCATCAAAACCGACCCCATTAATAAAATAAGCTGGGGGCATTTTTCGTCTTTTAGCAAGAACCGCTCGTTAATTTACTCGGTTTTAGCACTATTCACTAACCGGGTCCATTTTCTAGATTTTTCTCGTTTCTTTAATTTTAATGGTTCTTAAGCTTCCATTAATGTTTAATTATAGTTATTTGATTGACTATAATTTTTACGGGTTCATTTGACCACTCAAAGTCACGTTTCCGGGTTTTCTCGAAAAACATGCTCTAAGCTTTATTAGCGTTTTTAATCCATTTTATGGATCCGTTTCCTTCAGGAACTGTTCCCGTACATCAATTAGGCATTACTAAGCCTTGGGAATCCATCTAGGACCCTAACCGAGGTCGTATTCCTTTGATGGTCACATAACGCTCATTTTTGCGTTTTATGCTTTTTAGGCGTTTTCTCTTTTCTTTTGGATTTATTTTCTTCACCAAAATTCTTTAGGCACTATTAGGCCTTCAAATACCATATTAGAATAATTTAATCCCCATAATTAAGTTCGGAGTATTTCAGTTTTCCTATATGCGACAGGAGTATATACCATGGTTTTCAACCGTGATTTTTGAGCAAAATAACCGTGGTATAAAAGCTTTTTTCTACTAGTGACACACAAGAGGATGAGACAACGAAGAGAAATCCTGAGATACTCACTCTCCTTCTTCACTTGTACTCACACGATTATACTAAGAGCCTCTGTCAAACCTTCCACTAGATCATTCAAGATCAAACTACGTAAATCCCGGTGTCTTCTTCTTTGCTACTCGTTACTACGCTCAAATCACCATCATCACCAAAAAAATTAATTTCAAACTAATCCACAGGTTACACTCTAACATGTAGATCACCATATCTAAAAGCTTCCTTGATAATTTTCCCTCGTCACCGTTTCATTCAAGAAACCTAGGTTTTTCCTGGTCGTCATGCCGACTTCAAAGTTACGTTTCCAGCTTGAAAACCTGAATCCTCAAACTTGTTGGCAAAAACCATCCTGGGATTATCTGAAGCATGGAGATAAAGTTCGAGTTGTTGACCGATAATGGAATCGTCAGAAGAAGAAGGTTTTTCTTTTCCTTTCTCTCATTTGGCGGTGTTCCTTCCTTTTTTTCCTTTGAATTGTGATTTCCTCCTTCTTCATTAATCTTTCTGATAAATGCATTGGTGTATCAAGAACAAGAAGACAAAAAACAGAAGAAAAACATGAATGTATTTGATTTGAGTGATTGTTTATAGCGAAAATTTTGTGAGGAATTGATTCATATGTTCTCATACCATGTATGAACCAAGAAAGAAGAAACACTTTGTTTCTACAAATTAGAGATATGAGGTATATGATCAGTGAGAGAGGCTAATCTCTATTACATGAGAATAAACTAACTAAGCGGGTCTTAATAATATGTACATTGGACTAAGCATTGGGCTTTCTAACTAGTACCAAATGCTAGTTATTGGAGAGACCGAGAGAAGTTGTCCAGAGATCAAACATTCAAAATCCCGAATAAACAAAATAAGTATAAAGTAAAAATTTATGTTCTGTTTGTGCTTTTGCTTGATATGGTCCCATTTGTTTTTCTTTGAATGCAATTATTGATTGTCTGCTGTTGGAGTATAAGGACTATCGTGCTAATTAAGGCTATGTTAAAGTTACATGTAAGAATAGTTGTGGCTTTTGATGTCATTTATTGAATTATTTCTTTTCAGTTAAACATTAGTTATAATGGGTCATGAGTTAATTCTTGAAAAGAAGTTGTTGGGAGTTCAACAAATTAAAGAAGGAAAGTTAGGAGAAACATATATGCATCGATAAAAATGATGAGAGGGGTCAAAATAATGTTACTGTAGTGGTGAAGCTGTATATATGAGAAGGAAAACTAATAATAGACGTAATCCAGTACTATTATATAGAAAATTAAAATCAATAGGCATACTAATATAATTAGTAATACTTGAATTTTCCTCTCCCTCTCTCGTGACAATAGAACACAGCTGCAATATCCGATGTTTGCTCGACCTAATCACACTGACCGCAGGCGTTTAATCACCAGAAACCCTGTTACTGCTTCTACTGTCTGCTCAATCCTTTGGCAAGAAATTCAAGTAGCCAGATATCATCGACAGCACCGGAGAATGTCGAGGAACATACCATCATCGCAAGGGATACAGATTAGGATCAAAAGTGGAAAAAATGATGCCAAAAAACTAGAATAATTTTTATTTTTGAAGGAGATTCAAATCCTAAAATGATAGATATTAATTAACAAAAAGATCAATTAACTAAATCAACTAATCATTTATATAATAAAAAGTCAATTCAACCAAACATATTACGTTCAACGAAATCTAGATTACTTGTGACCAAGGGCGGACCGAAGAGGGGTCACGTGGGGTCATGTGACTCCATGACTTTTGTAAAAAAATTAATTATTTTAAGTTTTAATGTAGTTTTTTATAAAATAATAGATATTTTATGTCTTAGTGACCCCACAAATGTCATAAAAAATTTACTATAACAATTTTTATTAGTCAGTGACCCCATAATTTCAATCTCTGGGTCCGCCCGTATGAAACTAGTCCTAAGCCAAACCCTTCATTTTGGCTACCAGAACAAAACTTATCATGGCTCTGCACACAGTGGGTTTTAAGTACTAGTGATTTTTGTGAGCTAATTGACACCATATTTGCAGTTAAAATTTTGATAAAATAAAAATAACCCACCTTAATTATGCTAAGCATGTTTTATTTTTTAAAAAAAAAAACTATATGCTGAACATGTCAAACGAGGCTAGTTTAGGAAAAAAAACATCAAAGTAAACATTTTCATTTTACTACACTAATTAAAGACAAGAATATTTTTTACTTATAAGATTACATTGTTTTAAATTTGCACAATGACTTTTTCTATTTATACTGCACCAAAACATATATCTCCATAAAATTATAATAAACCTTCAAGATGTTGAATTTGCGAATTGTACGTCATTTTATAAATAAAACCCTTACAATCCATAATTGAAAGCGGCTAGTCCTTATTTTAAAGTCGAAAATATTTTATCCCTAATATTATATCTAGTCTTATTGGGTCTGATACGTAGAATAAGAGGTTTCTGCAGTATACATTTTACTAATGAATTACTGTAGCATAAACTATTTTAAATCATATTATGTTACTACATGTAACGATTTGTTATTATAATTTTTTTCTTCAGAAATGAATATCTATAGTCCCCGCATATTGAAGAGTTCTAGTTGGTGAACTAGTAATTTTAGAGTAAATTACTCAGAACCCCCTTGAGGATTTAGGATATTACAGTTAACCCCCTTGTGTTTATCATAATTACTGGTAACCACCTCGAGGTGAAGGTATCTTTGACTACGAGCCCCCAAAGAATAACTGAGTTATCTGGAAGTTAACTACGTGTTAACCTATCAGCTTAATTATATTAATAAGGTCATGCTGGACAAAAAACACTACTTAATCTGCATTGTTATTTTCCTGAAAATGTCAAACCTTCCTTGAAAATGCATCTAAAGTGGGATGTGAGAGAGTTAGATGAGATTGATTAAGCAGTTTTGTTGTCCAGCCTCGCATTATTAATGTGATTAAGCTAATAGGTTAACACATAGTCAACTTTTTTATCACAGAATTATAGTTCGGGGGCTCGTAGTCAAAAATACCTTAACTTTGAGGTGGTTACCAATAATTATGATAAACACAAGGGGGTTAACTATAATATCCCGAATCCTCAAGGGGGTTATGAGTAATTTACTCTAAATTTTATTATCTATAAAATAAAAATTTTTTATTTCACTAAACTATCTAGAATACAATATTGAAGTGTAATGGCACGACCTTTTTTCTGGAAAAATGATTTTATACACCACAAAATAGCTTAAACACTCATTTTGGAACCATTTTTGCACACAACTAACATACATATTACAAGACCATATTTGAGCCAAAATTCCTACCGCATCTTCATGGTCCATCTATCTAACCATGATTGTAATGGCTAAATCCAATTTGCAACAGTGTTTAGATTTCTATAATGCAACCATTGTGGATAAACAGGGGGAAGTGAAGAATTTTGAACCATACAAAATCTAACAAAATGGTCATGACGTCGAACTCCAATGTGAATCTTTCCTCTAGGATGACCATGATTATTATGATATTTGATTGGAAGGTATGTACCACATCCGGCATTCCCATACATAGCAGTGTAGAACACTACTATAGATGTGTATCGTGTAGCGTTTACCAACCCCATTTCAGAACTCATCCATTTATTTTGAGGTACTGGGTCATCTTTAGTGAACTATATCTCCCGTAGCATCTCATTGTATCTTGTCTGATTGAACATGGTCTGGTAGGAATATTTCATTGATTATGTATGCTTCATATCAGTGTACATCGTTTTACGTACTTGTTTCGACCAATCATAGTTCATATACAGATAATCAACTACTACTCTGAACCCACGATTACCATCTCCCATGACATCAATGTATCCAGTGATATACAGAAGTAGGTTGGGCTGGAAATCCCTCATATACGGAAAGGTATCCATATACATGAAGCGTTCAGGAGCTGATGATCCAGTGTTAAAGGATCTTCCACTGGATGATGCTTCTGTGCATTGACTCACCCGTGGTCGGTTAACACTACAAGAAAACCCAGATTTAGCTACCGCTTATATCAATAGCTAGATCGTCGATTTTGGTAGCTAAACAGAACGGGCTACTGCATTTACGATCTGCCTACTAACTATAGTGGTAGGAAAGACTCTAGTGGCTAATTAAAAAATAGCTAACGTTTTGAACTCGCTACTACTTTTGTAATAGCGAAATACTGCTACGGAAGAAGCTGAAGCATTAAGTGACTACTGTTTATACAGTAGCAAAAATTAGCTTCTGCCTGTTGTAGCGAAATCCCTACTAGCACAGTAGTAGCAATATACCTTATGGCCCTGTTGTAGTTAAATCCCTACTGGCACAGTAATAGCAATATTGCTACTGGCCCTGTTGTAGTTGGATCACTACTACCACGACAGTGGCAACATTGCAACTACCGCAATAGTATCAAAATTACTTCCGACTCTATTGTAATAGTGTCGCTTCTGCACCTTGTGTAGTAAAAATGCTACTAGAAAAACAGTAGCAGAATCATTACTATCAAAGCAAAACAAAATCGCTACTAGCAAAGCAGTATTAAAAGTGATACTGCTACCCATATCCCTAGCAAATATAAGAAATCAATGCATTATTTTGATATCTAATCTGTATTTTCATGTATTGAAAAAAAAAAGCATAACACAACAAATTTGGATAGTTTTTTTGGAAAAAAGCATGACCAAACCAATTTTGATACATGTATTTAACAAAACTCATAACCAACAAATTTTGATTGAAGTATGTATCCGTACAACCAATCCATCACTTAAAGTGAGTGCATGTATCCGTACTATTGTAAAAGGAGCTAATCACAAGAATAAGCATATGATAACCTAAACTAAAATTGAAGACCCAACTAAAAATTACTAGCTTTTAGACAAAAGCACAAACAAATTAACTATGTAGCCTCAAAAGTTTGCTTCAGTTAGCTTGTATTATCGAACCGTCTTACCGGTCGTCTTCAGCTTGACACCTCCGAGAAACTGCAATAGACGAACATGTGTTACACGAATAGAAAAAGCAGAGCATTATGTAAACACTAGAAGAAAGTGATCACGAAGAAGAACAAAAGTACGACGAATGAGATCAAGAGGACGATGAAAGCAAATGAAAAACTTAGTGTTATCTAAGATGCAAAACAACGCAGACTTAAATAGTAGTAAAAGCTTAGCATGGTTTATAGACTGTTGAATTAGATACTATGTAGCAGCGGAATTTAGATATCAAGTGAGTATACTTAGACCTACTGTATCAATGTTACATTTCAAGGTTTATACTCCCTGGCTACTGTCTAGTTTGTATACCATTAACCAGGGGCGGACCCAAGGGTGCACCCGGGGTCACGTGATCCCATGACTTTTGAGAAAAAAATTAATTATAGTAAGTTCTAATGTAGTTTTTTTATTATATATGGTAGATATTTTATGTGTCAGTGACCCATAAATTTTAGAAAAAAATAACTATAGTAAATTTTATTTGTCAATGACCCCACAACTTTCAATCTCTGGGTCCGCCCCTACCATTAACAGCAACAAGGTTGAAAAAAAAGTATTATTGAGAGTTTTAAAGTTTTGCGAAAACCAGTAACAGAAAAGGAAGCATATATACACTACGTTCTCTCTGTTAGAAAAATACTCATGACCGTTGTACATTACCATAACAATAGGCCTCTCCTCCTTAATTCTAGGCCTCACATCTCTTGTAAACTTATTATATATATATATATATATATACAATGGAAATCACGTTAATCATTCTCTCTATTTTACATGGTATCAGTTTTTTATTTACCGATCCTCTCTAATTCTTGTACTCTCTCTCCTCCAACAAATCTCCCATTCCACTCTCTCTCCCCCCAACAACCGTCATGGCTGACAATGTTACCGTCGATCCTCCCTCTCCCATTGCTAATGAAAATATTGTTGATCCTCCATTCCCCAATGATAACGAAATATCCCCACCACGCTCCGAACATACTGTCTTAGCCTCTCCGTCCCGTCGCCATCCAAACACTCAACACGACATCTCCTCTTCTCCCTCCCCGGGCGCCATTGTTGTCAACCAAGCCCTACATGTCAACTCTATCTCCAACCACATCAAAATTTAACTTACTCAATCCCCGCCGAACTACGCAATGTGGCGGCATCTCTTCCTCGTCACACTCGGTAAATTCAATCTCCTCAATCATCTCGACGGTACCCCTCCCACCAACGAAAGCTGGTCTCTTCTAGATTTCACCGTCCTGTCCTGGATATACGCTACCATATCCAAGGAAATTTTCAGCTTGATCATGCGAAATAACGCCACCGCATATGAGGTTTGGCTAAATATTGAAGATTGTTCTGGGACAATGAAAAGGCCCGTGCAATTCAACTCGAGGCCGAATTTCGCGGCCTCCGCCAAGGCGCCCTCACCATCAAAGAATATTGCGGTCAATTAAAAACACTGGCGGATGCACTCACAGATGTAGACAGCCCCGTCACCGATGAAAATTTGGTACTCCAAACCATCAGTGGCTTGAATGAGTCCTTCTAACCTTCGTAGCATAATACAATTTCAGAGGCCCTTCCCCACTTTCCAGCAGGTCCGCAGCTCCTTAATATTGGAGGAGACCTGCCGTCATCAATCTCCCTCCAATGCCACAACACTTATCTCGGGTTCCCCTCCACCCGACACACCTGCTCCTCCCATCACCTCCTCGACAGCCGTGTCTTCCTAGTCCTCACATTCCTGCTTCAGTGGTCACCAAAATTCCAATTCCAACCGGCGTACACGCGGCAGAGGCCGTGGTCATGGCTACAATAAAGAAAATCCAACTTCGCTTGATCCACAGGGGTGATCTCCTGGGTAGTTCGGACTTCATAGTGCTCTATATTTATCGTTATAACTCAGAATTTTGGATCTGTTTACGCCCACACATTCATCTCTTCGCCTACTTTATTCCTAGCTATGTTATTCATCATGTTTCAACAATAATTGAGTAAAACACCAAAAACAACTATAGGATCGGGTGGCTAACTCAAACCAACCAAAGGTGTGAGTCTAAGAGTTGGTTTAACTCAATCAGTCTTTGTGGGTGAGAAACACTCTGTGATGTAGAGGCACTCAATCGAATTGTTTAAACTAAGGGTGCGGAAGACTTTGAAGTAATTGAAATAAAATGATGCTAGAAAGATAGAAGGACTCTGTGGAACTCAGCAACACAAATAAGCTATTTGATTTCCTGGTCAAATAAAACAACTTACAAATGCCCACTAAGTAGAAGGGATCTACTTAGCGGTTTTTCACTCTCTCACCCAATACACTTTCTGATCAGATCAATGGTAAGCGTAGCGAAACTAGGATCTTCCTAGGCAGAGTCTATCTAGATGCACTAACTAACTTGGTACGTATTCTCTCTCTTTCTTGCTTACAAAGCAGTTCTTTCTCTCCTCTCTAAACTATGAAATATATCTCAATAAAAGCACACTTGAAACTAGCTATTACATAACCTATTTATACTAGCATTACAACCGGTAGGTCGAGGGAGTTAGTTCCGAAAATACCGGAACTAACTTAGTAGGCAACGTCCAACGTCTTTGAGTGGTCTTCTTACTTGGGTCGCGAACTTCAGGTGTTAAGGGAGGATTTTATGACCGTTGTGGCGTTGAGGCATTCCCGAGTTGACTCCTTATTATTCGCAACAGCACGGGAGAGTCTGTGAAGTCTCCTTAGTTGTGGACTCCATTGAAGTGGCTCACTCTTTGTGTCTGACTAAGGGTGATTGACTCTGTCGAGGTGATTGGCTATCTCTGCAACACTCTGATGTCCCAACAGTTTCCCCCTTGTTGCTGATGATAGCAAACCTCCGTGAATCCCCATGGAGTCAATCCTGAAATAGAAACACAAAGAACTGGGGGAACCGACCCTGTCAAAGTTCCCCCTTAATAGCAGCAGTAGTAATTGAGTTCAAAGACTCCATTTAGGTTCCCCCTTAATCGTAGAAGGACTCCAGGCAAGCGAATAATGAATAGGCAGTGTAACAGGCATGATAAGGCATAGTATATAAAGCAGTTATAGTACTAGACCACACGGTCCAGCAGCAAAAATCCGAAAGCAGTTTAAAGCAACAACAGAGTCACCCGTACACCAGACGGGATTCACCGCTTCCCCCTTTTGATTTCATCAGAGGGAAGCCCAAAGTCACGAAAGAGTTAGTCCAAAAATTCACACACAAACCAGCAAAAAGTGTTTTGAACTTAAAAACAGCCTAAGTCCTAATACTACACACACGTCATGGCTAAGGGGTTGGGGTCAGGGAGGCTTGGATATCAAGGAGTTGTTCTTGCAAGGCCGTCACAGTCGTCTCGATCCCAGCGAGTTTGTCCATCATCCGCGATTGGCCCTGAATCAGCTCTGCTGCCTGTGCGAGGAGTCGCTCCACTTTCTCCAGGAGGGGTAGGAGAGTATCTTGAGGGACTGCCTCGTGAGAAGTGGAAGTGCCCACCGTTGTTGGAGTGGATGGAGGGGGCAGCAGCTTGGATTTGTCGATAGACGTCAGCCGATTCAAATAGCGGAGGTTGATGGTGTCTGCCTCTTCGATGGACTCTGGTGTTGATGTCGCAGGGGTACCTGAAAGAATTTGAGAATTCGAGGCAGCCAGACACATACCCCAGGGAGTGTTTTGGGGGTGTCGACAGACTGGGCTAAGTGATGGAGAATGATGTGGGCCAGATTGATGGAATGACGGTTGATTATGCAGTACATTATGGTGAGGTCCAAGCAGTTGACCATGAGATTTCCTTCTTTTCGGGGGACAATGTTTTTGATGACAAGTATGTGCAGGAGTTGGTGTAGAATTGAGAGATCGCCCCGGGGTATTGGGGAGCCCACTTTTTTCTTTGAGGAGAAAAAGCGGTAGATTTTATTTTGTGGGACCCCGGGGATTTCTGGAAGTACTCCTTTTTCATAAAAAGACAGACCAGTATGAGGGACTCCAAGAATTTGAGACAACTTTTCAAGATTAAAGAAGATGGGAGTGGAATTGACAAAAGATTGGGCTGCACCATTGTGGATAACGAGATTTTGATAGAAATCGACAGACTCTTGGGGATACCACTCCGTTATCTCACAGAAAAGGTGTTTCCACCCTTGAACCTCTAGCATTGTCACTAACTCCCCTAGGTTTGAAGACAGAGCCCATGAGAAATCGAGGAACTTACCCCTGACAATGTTGCGTTCTAAAGCAGGGTCACCGAGCATGTAGCGCTGGGTGAAGGGGTAATAAGTGTGGAATTTATCTATATTTCTATGCTTAATGTGATTGATATTTTATTGGTTTATATTATAAATTCCTTACTTATGTGTTTTATATGTTATATTGGAAGAACTCCCTTATTTGTTGTTTTTATTGAACAGATAAAAATACAGCAAATAAAGGATTATATATATATATATATATGCACGTACAAGAATGGAAGGCCAATACATGCAATACATGCACGTGATGTAAGCCATGGATGGATTGATCCATACAATAGTGCTGCAACAAAACATTATGGCCTGCAAATATATTCGGAAGAAGGCTGTTACGATCAGCCGACATGGAAATTGGAGATGGGCCGCGACCAAATAAGATAGGCGCCGAAATATACAGAGGCGCAGTCCAAATTCTTCCCTGGGCCGCCATGTTGGAAGGCGCAGACATTTTTAAGCATGGCCATGGGACATCTATGCACATCATGCATCGGATGGAGTTTGGTGAAGGATGAATTATCTCCATACGGACCAAATCTGGTCCCTTGATCTCACAATATATGATAGCAGTCACAAGAAAAGCATGCACAGCAGAATACTTGTCCTCACAAATCCCACTCCGTCCGAGAATGTGACACTATACACTATTTTGTCTATTTTTCAAATTATATATTTTTACCTTTTTTTTCCAATACCTTAATGGTATATTTATTTATATTTATTATAGAATATGTTGTTAATTACATTAACTAAAATTGTTTTTTATAAGTGTGTCTATAAACTTCTCGAAGGGGCTTTGGTGACCAACGATCTATTTCCCTCCCTGACAGATTAGATCCAGGTCATTCATATTAAAAATAAAATTTAAATCCCAGTCGTCAATAGTAAACTCTTATTTTTTCTTACTGCTCAACACCACAGGATGTTATGCATATATGTCATTTCTCGTAGATGATGAAATGTCCAAAAACATGATTTATTGTTGTATTTTAATAAATCTATATGATAATATATAATATTATTACTGTGTATTTGAAAACTTCATTATTTTAGTGTTTATTTAACAATTAATAGTTAAACAGTATATTTGCATTTATATTCATAATTAAGAAGATGATTTTAATTAGCAATTATTTTAGTAGTACTATTTTTAGATAAATAATTAATATTATCTTATTTGTATATGTATATCGTCCCCATGTTTTTCTATATTTTAATAAATGGAGTTTCTTCGTCTCTGAACTTGTCTCCGTCCCCGCGTCCCTGTACCTGTCCCTGTGCAATATAGACGACAATTTCTTCCACGCAGGGGCTTTCGTAATGAACGACTCATCTCCGTTCCAGACGGATAAGATCATGGTCGTCCATATTAAAAACAAAATTCCAATCTAAACCGTTAACAGAGTCATTGTGACTTTTTTCCCTTCTAACGGCTTCAGTGATGCACCAATGTCATTGAAATGTCATAAACATGAAACACCGGAAACATGGATTGATTGCATCATATATATTTTATAAATGGTGTCACTACTTTTGTTTTGTTTTTTAAATATTTGTCTTTTTGTAAAGTTTTAAAGTGTCATAATCCATTAAATATAAGTTCAAATAACATTAAATTTATACCATTGTTCATCATAAAGGTGTCCACGAGTTCATATAAACGTTTCCACGTTTATGTTTATACGTTTCCATATTCTTATATATATGTTTTCATGTTTCTACGATTCCATTATTATCTATAACGTTTCCATGCCACGATTACATATAAACGTTTCTACGACATAATTACATATAAACATTTTCATTATTATATATGAATGTTTCCACACTACAATTATATATAACGTTTCCACGATGTATATATAAAGGTGTCCATGTGTCCGGATAAACGTTTCCACCTTTTTATTTAAACGTTTCCACTTTATTAGATATGTGTTTTCACATTTTTTTTATATAAACGTTTCCATGTTTCTACCATTCCATGATTATATATAACGTTTCCATGCCACGATTACATATAAACGTTTCTACGACATAATTACATATAAACATTTTCATTATTATATATGAATGTTTCCACACTACAATTATATATAACGTTTCCACGATGTATATATAAAGGTGTCCATGTGTCCGGATAAACGTTTCCACCTTTTTATTTAAACGTTTCCACTTTATTAGATATGTGTTTTCACATTTTTTTTATATAAACGTTTCCATGTTTCTACGATTCCATGATTATATATAACGTTTCCACGCCACGATTACATATAACGTTCCACGACCTGATTACATATAAACAATTTTCATAATTATATATGAATGTTTCCTCTCGCCACAATTACATATAACGGTTCCACGATTTATATATAAAGATTTTCATGTCATTATTGCATATACGCTTACACAATTATATATTCATGCCACTATTATATATAACGTTTCTACGCCACGATTATATATACACGTTTCCACGCCACAATTAAGTATAACGTTTACACCGTTATGCATAAATGTGTCTACGAGTTTGTTTAAAACGATTCCAAGTTTTTATATAAACGTTACCATGTTTCTATATTCCATTATTATATATATACGTTTCCACACCTTCGATCCTCTCTCTGCTAAAACCAAAGAATATAAGCTTTTTGTTTGAGGAACGTAAGTTAGGATATGTTTTGACAACTTTAAAAAAATATTTTTACATGTATATGATGATACACTAAAATGATAATATGATTCATTAATTTTGTATTATGATTCATTAAAATTGGTATTATGATTCATTAAGTAATAAGTGGTGAATTTGATTACAAACTTCGGAACCGATAAAAAATCATTATTGTTTTGTAGTGTAGTATTATTGTTGTATGGTGTATTTTAAACCTAAACCACCCTAAACCCGCCCACTGCAAACCTAAAAATGCCTTCGACGTTTTAGCTTTCCTAGGATGGGTTTTGGGGTGTTTTGGGGGTAGGGTAATCTATTTGGAATTTGTTCTGTACTTTATATTGTAGCAGCTAACTCGACAGGTTTTTAGACCCTAAACCCTCCCACTACAAACCCTAAAAATGTCTTCGACGCTTTAGCTTTCCTAGGGTGGGTTTTGGGGTGTTTTGGGGGTAGGGTAATCTATTTGGAATTTGTTATGTACTTTATATTGTGCATGAGACCTCGAGAGTATGCGATTTCTTTTATTTTCTTCTGATCAGTATTTAATTATCTTTTCTAGACTATGCATTTCCGAACTTGTATTTTTGTCTCTTTATTTCTTTTTTTAATCAGCCATCTACATATACCAACAAAATGTAATTGGTTCTAATTAAAGAGGTAACAGTAACATACACTTAGCTTTAATTTATAACTTTCCTTTCTTTTACAATACTTCAATAATATAATTGCTTATAATTGTCATAAAATAAGTCACCAATTATATAGTAAATTATATGACTACGCACATATATATGATTACTAAATAATACTTGCTTAATCTAATAATAGTATTTATCTTTTACACATCTATACAAAAAAGTTAAGTGTATATCAATTCAATTATTCAGTTGATTAAGTCATGTATTTTGAATTGATATATACTCCGTTATATATATATAAACGACAAATATTATAAGATTTTTGAATTATTATACAATAGTAATATATGCATATATATAGTCATGTAAAAACTTTGTATAAGTGATATTTTTCTATAATTATTTAAGACATTGTAAAAGGAAAAAACCAACACAATATTGCATACCAATTTGATTTAAAAATTACCGATGAGATTGTATTTATGATTTCTAAAACACTAGTAAATAGAGGATTTGTTGCACAACATCATTGTACACAATCAAATCTGACCGGCATTGATATTTCAACGCTCTTCGCTTGCATGTGCTATATATTATATACAGATATATATTAAAAAGAAAATACTGAACCATCCAAAATACTCATCCGTCAGGGACGGAGAATACGTTTCGGTCACAAAAACCTCGCCCATCATGCATGGGCTGGATTGTAATGCACGGAAAAACTGTGGGCCGCCGCTGGATTTCATGAAGAAGCGCAGACAATTGTTTTGACGTGGAGCACTTGTGTTGGATTTGACGGCTGCAATCATATACTCCTATGATATTAATATCATTCAACCGCATACATGCACATACACGAGGAGCTTGGGCCAGTCGACAAAGGAAAGGAAAGAAACAGGCGCAAACCATGAGTACTGGGCCGACATTTTCTTGCAGAGGCGCAGACCTGGTAGAGGAACGACCAAAGTATATATTTGACATTATGATACACGAGACATTCGTAACCGAGAGCGGCACACTGGATACGAAACCCCAGGGGACAGACCCTAGCAGAGCGCCGTACCAGCTCGAAAGGAAAACGGAGAGAGCGACGAAACATTACAGTACGAGTCGAGAGAGAAGACAACAGAAGAAGGAGATGTCAGTCACTTCTGACATACCGGAGCAGAAGACAATGACCAGATTTGTCATTGGTTCTACAACAATTAGATGACGTTTTATAATCTCTTTAATATCGTTATTATTTATTTGTCTCCGATGTCTGAGTAGTCGTTTAGAATTCTGGTTTAGTATTTCAACTAGTTTATTAATTTGCTTCTTGAGTTGTCGAATATAAATTCTATACAGATTGTAGTTTTGTTCCTAGTTTATTATTGAATTCTCTTGTGATTATTTATTGCTTGAGTTTATTTGGTATGAATTGCTTATAAGTGAGAACTGCGGCGTTCATTAGACTATAGGAATATTACCAGTGAAACTACAGATGGAAATTCCTGGGGATTAGCTGACTAGAAACCAGATGAATCGTTAACGCTATTAGTTAATTTGTAAATTCATAACGAAAGTTAGGATTTGGGAATTGCTAGTAAGAATCTATCTTGTGGGAGACCAGTTTTAGATTAATTTAGATCTGAGGTTGCAATCTAGAATTTAGAAAACACTCAGAAAGGGAATTAATTAACTAGGGAGAAATAGTAAACCAGGATTCACCCTTTAAGAATTGTTAGAGAAACACTTTTAATTGTTTTTGTTTTTATTTTAGTTTATTTAATTTCTGCAATCAAATCCCCAATTTATCATTGTTATTTTTCTATAGTTTATTAGTTATATTAATTTAGAGATTAAACTAGACACTGCCTCCTTGGTTCGATAGCCTAGGGAATACTTTCTAGGAAAACTTGCTACGACCGACCAGTACACTTGCTGATAATACGTTTAAACCCGTACAAGGGGTCTATCTTCGCACATCGTCGGTGCGGCTTGGGAGGTTTCTGGTCCCTGGTGGAGGTGGCACCAGTAGATGTATCGTGACTGACGGTGGGCAATTCTTGTACCGGTGAAGATTCGCCGGAACCAGAGGAGACTGGTTGGGCCTTGACAGAAGAACGGAGAACTCTTTTGGCTGTGGGTCGAGTGGAGGTTTGAGCTTTTCTTTTTCGGGGTTTGGGTTTAGGAGATTTTGGAGGTGTTGCGGATTTTTCGGGAGATGCGGGTGGGGTTGGTGTGGGAGATTTTTTGGGTGGGGCTTGCGGTTGATCAGTAGCTTGGGTGTCGGCAGTAGGGTTTTGGTCTTGTGGTGGTGGAGATGGTGGCAGGGTTTGTAGCGGGGTGACTTCTTCAACATCCGTTTCAAGAATGTCGGTTTTTGCGGTAGAGGGTGGTGTTTGATGGGGGGATGTATCGCGGGTGGTTGGTGGTGGTGTGGCGGAGTGTGTGGGGGATGAGGTAGCAGTGGTTTTAGTGGGAGAGTGAGTGGTGGTGGTGGTGGTGAGTGGAGATGGGTTCGGGTTGGCCATTGATTGAAGGTACGCCTGAAGGCGGATGGGATCTTGGAAAATATCGGCCGGGATATTGATACCGTTGAGATTAATGCCTGCCATTAGAGATTGTAGTATACTTGGGTGTAAAGAGGATGTAAGTGAGAGAGATGGAGTAGACGGATGATGGATATAAAGGCTGAAATGTCTGCGGAAGTTGCAGGGATTGCTTGTGTCAGGCGAGAAAAATAAGGGGACGTTAGGGGCTAGCGAGATTAACGGCGTGGATTTAGGCGGGGTTGGTTTGGATAGATGACGTGGGTGTATAGCGCCAGAATTATAGAGACGTTTTAAGCAATAAAACACAATTCACAGATTCAAGTGCAAACCAAGACAGACTCGATGAGACATAAGAGAATACCTGCTGAAGATTGCGGTAGGGGCAAGGAGATGCGACCGTCTAGGTAGACGGAGTCAACCCGATTGCTGATCGCAGTGCTTCAAATCGTGTTGTAGACAAGGGTTTAGTAAAGATATCTGCAAGTTGATCTTCTGTGGGCACAAAGTCAAGTTGGATGAGCTTTTTCTCGACACAGTCTTTCAAGAAGTGAAAACGAATTTCAATATGTTTGGTTCTTGAGTGTTGGACTGGGATCGGATATTTTGATTGTGCTTTTGTTGTCACAAAAAATTGGGATTTGTTCTTTGGTGACATGATAGTCTTGAAGTTGTTGTTTCATCCAAAGGAGTTGGGAGCAACAGGCTGCAACAGAGACATACTCTGGTCCGCTGTAGAGAGTGCTACGGAGTTCTGTTTTTTGGAGGACCATGAAACAAGGCAAAGACCCAAGAACTGCGCATTACCTGAAGTACTCTTTCGATCTTGGAGGGAACCAGCCCAATCAGAGTCACTATATCCAGAGAAAGTGAAAGTAGGGGATCGTTTATACCATAGATAGAGTGTACTTGTACCTTTAAGATATCGGAAGATACGCTTGACTGCTTTGAGGTGAGACTGCTTTGGTGCTGCTTGGAAGCGAGCACAGAGACAGACTGCGTGAAGAATGTCGGGGTGACTGGCAGTCAGGTACAAGAGGGACCCTATCATTCCTCTATATTCTGTTGCATTGACACCGACTCCGTCCATCAAAGATGAAAGTTTGTGCAATTACAACTTGGTGTGGACATACTCTTTTGCGCCTTTTTGAGTTTGTACTTGTCAAGGAGTTTTCCTTGATGTACTTTTGTTGATGGATCTTAATCCTTCCTTCCTCCTCCTCCTGTTGAATTTGTAATCCTAAGAAGAACTTGAGCTCACCTAACTCATTCATTGAAAACTCTTGCTTCATGAGGTTAGCAAAATGGTCACAGAGGGTGTTACTTGTAGAGCCATAAATGATATCATCAACATAAATCTTAATACTAGAGTAAGTCATGGCGAGAGTGAAGAATGAATAGTGTTTTTATAACTCTACGTTCCGTACCTCGAGAGAAACCATTTTGTGCAACAGATATGTAGATAGTCTTTCATACCAGGCACGCGAGCCTGTTTTAGTCCGTAAAGAGCCTTACACAGTTTGTAAACGTAGTCGGGATGGACGGAGTCTGTGAACCCTGGGGGTTGCTCGACGTAGACTTCTCTATCAATATAGCCATGGAGGAAGGCTGTCTTGACATCCATTTGATATAATGTGAAACCTTTGAATGCAGCAAACACAATTAACATACGAATTGCTTCAAGACGAGCTACAGGTGCGAAGGTTTCATCATAGTCAATCCCTTCTTCTTGATTGTAGCCCTGAACGACCAATCTAGCTTTATTCCTGAAACTTGTCCTGCATCATCAGTTTATTACGAAAGACCCAACGAGTACCAATGGTTTGTTGATGTGTGGGTCGAGGAACTAACTCCCAGACAACATGTCTTTGGAGAGAATTTAGTTCCTCCTGCATTGTAGTGACCCAATCACTATCAAGGAGTGCTTCTTTGACATTTCTTTCTTGGTTCAGTGCTGGAGAGAAAACACCAAAGACACAGAGGTTTTGCATAGCTTGGAGGCGTGTTTGAACACCTGAGTTTGGGTCAGATATAATGTTGTTAGGAGGGTGGGCTGATTTTTGTTGGAACTGTCGACGTGAAGCAGGAGGGGTGTGTCTTTGTCAGAGGAGTCAAAGTTCAAGTTTGTGGTAAGGGTGTCTCAGGGTTGTTCTCAGAGTCAGTAGAGTCTAATGCATTTTTTTTTTGTTTTCCGGAGAGGCATTAGGTGTGATGGACTGGGAATCATGGAGTCTCCCTATGGGTACAGTGATGAAGTGTGGATCAGTGAGGATATCGTATGGAGCAAAGTCAAGTTGATCAGAAGATGAGCCAACATTGTGGGACTCATCGAACTTGACGTGGGGACTCTCTTCTAAACATTGAGTTCTCAGATTGATAACACAATACGCTTTGCTTTTAGAAGAGTAGCCAAGAAAAATACCTTCATCACTTTTAGGAGAGAACTTACCCAAGTTGTCCTTACCATTATTGTGGATAAACACTTACATCCGAAACGCCTGAGATGAATGAGACTTGGTTTAATGGATGGATCAACGCACGGTTTAACACATAGCATGCTGTGTTAACAGCTTCTGCCCAGTATGATGAAGTTAGTGAACTGTCAATGAGTATTGTGCGTGCCATTTCAACCAAGGTTCTGTTCTTTCGTTCAACCACTCCGTTTTGTTCCGGAGTACGTGCGGATGAGATTTGGTGATCGACTCCGTTGTCCCTGCAAAACTCATCAAACGACTTGTTGCAAAATTCAGTACCCTGGTCGGTTCTCAGGGTTTTTAGTGTAAACGAAAATTTGTTGATAAGCATTTTATGGAGTTTGACGAACTCCGTAAAAGTTTCATCCTTAGTAGATAGAAAAATGACTCAAGTCCACCTAGAATAGTCATCGACTATGACCAGAATATACCTCTTACCACTTCTACTTTGTGTACGCATGGGGCCAACAGATCCATGTGGAGTAATTCTAACGGAGAGCTAGTAGAGAGAGTCACTTACTTTTGAAGGAAGACCGGGTGTGTTTACCTTTTATACACGCTTCACAGACGGAGTCTGTGTCAAAGTTTGTGTCAGGTAAACCAATCACCAAGTCTTTGCTTTTCAGTTTATTCAACAGCCTGTGATTTGCGTGACCAAGTCTGGAGTGCCACACACAATGAGTTTGTGGAATGCACGTTGAGACAGACTTGATCATCTGGATTAATGGAGTTTAAGCACATTTTGTAGAGATTTCCTTTTCTGCGTCCCACAACTTTTAAGGAACCTGTACGCTCATTATAAACCTTACAATCCGAAGAGGATAAAAGTACCAAATTGAATCTATCACAAATTTGAGAAATGCTTAATAAACTATGTTGAAGTCCAGTGACCAGATTGACTCCATCAATTTTAAATTTTGAGGGGTTACCTACAGAGCCAACTCCCACGATTTCACCCTGGTTGTTGTTTCCAAAAGTAACCTTACCTCCTTGGTAGGATGAAAGCGAATTGAATTGATTTGGATCTCCAGTCATGTGACAGGAGCATCCACTGTCCAAGTACCAGCTGTCTCCATTCGCCTTCACCTACAAAATAAAAGATCATTTGTTAGATTTGGGAACCCAGATGTACTTGGGTTCCCTTTTCGAGCCAGATCTTTTCAATTCTTCTCGTGCTGCAAGTATCATTTAACACGTTTGACATTAATGAAAGATCTTTATTTAATTTATCACATGCACTGTCCTTATGTCCAAGACTCCCGCAGTAGCCACAAATTTTAGTTGGAGGAAGATTGACGTATTTCTGTTGTCCTTTCCACCAGGAGTCAAACTTCTCCTTTTCTTGATATCGTTTGGCTCTGTTGTCGGACTTGGACAATTTTTTGGGATATCGAACTTACCCTTGTGCCACTTGGGCTTTGATTGAGTGGATCGAACTCCGGATTGTAAATTCACAATCTCTTGAGAGAGTTGTTCTACTTTAGAAGAAGATCATCTCGATCTTGGCTGACTTCCTTGATCTTGGAGTTGGCCCACTCAGGTAGTTTGGAGGCGGTGACTTGTTTGATAAATGTGACTGGCTTGAGAGAGAGAACATGCTCCTTTTCTTCAGTTTTTGAGTGAGGTTTTTGATAGTGGTGTTCAGGGATATGTTTTTGGATTCAGAAGCATTTAGATCATTTTGAAGAGAGCAGCACTTATCAATAAAGATGGTGAGGTCTTGTTTGAGAGAGTCGATCAGGGTGAGAGACTCTTTCTGGTCGCCCTGGCTAGGTTGATTTCGTTCTAAGGTATCATGGAGTTCCTTTTGAAGGGAATCACCATGACACCTTGATTCTTGAAGATCTAGTCTAAGAGAGCAAGAGATGCTCTTGTGTTCCTCAGCTTCATCTCTCAGGGCATACATAAGACCTCTTGAGATTTCGAGTTCCTCAGATAACTCAGTTATTTTGCTGGTGAGACTTGCTTTGAGGGAGTTAGCCTTGGAGACGATTTTAGCAATTAAGGTCATAAATCCCATAGGAGAAATACGGTAAAGGCCTGTTTCAAGGTGAGAACGAGTTACCTCATTGTCGGGAATCATGGATTCCGTCGTATCATGTGCCATGAGACACACCAGGCCTCTAGACTCTGTGTCCTGATCGTTGGAGTCTGAATCACCCCAACCAACAACTGCCATCAGCGACCTCCCTTGGGATTTTCCATACTGGTTCTTGAGTAAGGGGCTGTCCTTCTTGAAGTGACCGGGTTTATTGCAGTTGAAAGGTGACAGAGTTGAAGACTTGTTTGGAGGTGTTTGAGAACGACCGACTCTGTCAATTTGGTTGGTTACGCATGAATTTTCGGAAGTTCTTGACTATGAAGACAAAGTCTTCCATAGTCTCAGCCTCACTTTCTTCAACAATAATATCCACCAGCTCAGCCTTAGCTTGTCTGATTTGAGTATCAGTGACATAGGCTCCTTCGTGAGTGTACTGAGTTGAATTAACCTGCAAGGCTAGGTCATTCAAAGTAGTAATCTTACTAGAAGAAGGAGAAGATGTATTACCACATTTCTTTCGAACATTCTTCTTATATTTATCTACGGATTGTAGATAGGAACCTAGGTCTTGACAGCTCCATTTGGATAAATCCTTGCATGCTTTGGTGGAGATTACCGTTTCCGTTTCTGCCCATTCTTCTCTGAGACTGTCCAGCAACTTGTGCAAGACACTCTCTCTATCCGGTAAGATGCTAACGTCCTGCATAGTAGTAGTTAGTAAATAGAAACGATCAAGCACTTCTTCCAGAGACTCACTGGGTTTTTACAGAAAATTTTCATAGTCCATTCGAAGTTCTTGAGCTTTGCATTTCTTGAGTTCAGTAACTCCTTCGTGAGTAGCTTGAAGGAGTGTCCATATCTTGTTTGCGGACTTACAGTGATTGACTCTCCTTTGTTCTGGGACGGACAGGCAAGTGTATATTGCGTGTGATGCTTGTCGATTCAGCTCGTACCTTTTGCGATCTGCAGCAGTCCATGTGGATCGATCTGGATTGACTGCAAGATCTCCTCCAGTGACTATCTCCCAAAGCTCAGAGTTGACTGACTCAATGTGTTGCTCGATCTCATTTTTCCAATGGTCGTAGTTGGTGGAGGTGAGTCTGGGGGTGCTCGAAGTGCATTTTGTTGTTTTGATTGGCGAAGAGGTCTGCCATTGCTTCGTTGATTGACCGTTAGCCTAAGCAAGGCTCTGATACTGATAAGTGCGAAACATATAGACTTTTAGGGTTTAATTACCTTATTATTTACAACATTTTAAAGTAATGTTTCCCACTTACTATATGCTTTTTCCTAGATTTATGTTTGTTATGGACTAATGCATTTTATATGTTAAGTGCAGGAAAAAGCCATGTAAATATGTAGAGTTCTTCACAGCTTCGCAACGCAACAAACGGGGATCAAATCGAGCTCAAACTAAGATTTTAGAGGCAAAACAATTATCGTCCGAACCACCGTCCGGACAAGCAGGTTCGGACGCACACACGTGGAGCGCGCTCCGCACAATGTCGACATGTCCGAACTAGCTGATTCGGACACTGGTTCGGACACGTCAAATTTGACAGCGTACAGAGCAGAATCGACATAGTGTGAAAGGATAAATTAACTTTATCCTTTCACACGCCTAATACACCGACACCCCCTTCATTTCTACCCCATTTTCACTATACATACACCTATTACCCTCCATTAATACATATCTCATTCCACCCCAAAAACCATGTCAATTTTCCTCCACAAAAATCACCATCTCACTCCATTTTCATCCACAAAAACCACTGCGTTGTTATTCTGTCCAACCTCTAACCAACATATTACCAGTTAATATGTCAGGCTAAAGAGGATATACTCTGGGTGAAGGTTAATTTATAGTCTGTTTAATTATGTAATTATGTTTTTACCGGTTTAATTAAATACAGTTTGTTACGATTAAAGCTTATCTCTCGCCTTTTTAATAATTTCATGAATTTATTAAAATGCTTTACTAAATCTATTTTGATCAGATCCGTGATAAATAGACAGGTTAATTAAGCCGTAAATCTGTAGAAAGCTTATTATGATTTAATAAGTTAGTATTTTCAGACGCAAATATAATTTCTCACACTTAATCCATTTACATGTGTTTTGCTCAAATCTGGATTAGACCGAGCATTTTCTGGTAAACGAGTTCTTTTGAGTCTATGATTTAGTCCTTAAGATATTAACAGATTTTGCCAAACTATTATAATAAAACCGGTAGACATAGCATAAAAGAGCAGACTATATAAACCTGAACCCAGAGTCCCGTGTAATTTACCTTTTTACTCAGTTTATTTATCTTTCTTTTTTATTTATAAATACAAGTCAATTAATTCCCCCCCTTTTTTGTGACATCGTTTAGGAATTAGATAATTCCCCTTTAGTCCCACGGTTTGATATCCGGTCGCCTCCACTTTACTATACTACTGCGACCGGGATTTGTTTGCAGCCCGTAAGGTATTTTGAGTTTTTAATTTCTTTTTCATTTTTTTTAAATACGTCAGTTCCAACCACTCGCGATATATTGTCTGCAAAATGGCGCCGTTGCCGGGGACTTGATTTATTCTAGTCCTTAAGCCCGGATAATTCACTTGCTATATTATAATATTCTGTTTATACTATTTTTTTTGTTTGTTTATTTTATTTCTACTAATTCCTGTCATTTAATTATTGCAGCAATTTAAATATCGCATTAATTACAGTTATTTATTTTCCAGTCATTTACTTTACTGTCATTTAATTCCCAGTCATTTAAATTTCCTGTCATTTACTTTCCAGTTATTTAAATTTCCAGTGTCCTTTAAATTTCAGTAATCTAAATTCTGTCATCTAAATTCTGTCATTTAAATTTTGTCATTTAAATTTTTCTGTCATTTAATTTCAGTCAATTAAATTCCAGTTCTTTATTTTCTGTCATTTAAATTACTGTCATTTAAATTCCCTTATCATTTTAATTCCAACAATTTAATTCTGTCTTTTTTCTTTATTTTATTTTATTACTTTCATTTACTTGAACTGCATTTATTTTTATTCCTTTTTGTTTATTTATTTTCGGTTTTATTTACTCTTGTTAAAAAAAGTAATCTTATTTTATTTTATTGAATTGTTTCTTTTTAGCTGTTTAATTTCCCCCTCCCTATTTCTTTCCATTTCTATTTATTTTATCACATCACAAGTTTCTTTTTATGTTTTGAGTGGTGAATGCCTTTTACCAGGTCACACAGCCTTCCGGACAATATTAATAATCACACGGTTAGCTTCATCTCCCTGAGATCGAGAGAACCTTTCTGCGCACTCTAAGGCAGAAACGATCTCAACAAAACAACCACCACGGTGATAGAATCTAACCCGGAAACATATATGACATCTTCACCACCAGCTACAGTTCGAAACATCAACAGGCCATCTAATCAAGGACAACAGCCCGCCACATCCTTCCCCACCTTACCCAATCCGAATACGATGAGTGGCAAAAACTGAAGCCTTATCATCAGATCCAATGTGTAAAGGAGTTAGACATGTTCGATGGCTCTAGTCCTGACGAAGCTCTGCTGCATGTCACCAAGTTTCTGCAGCATGCCAACAGTCTAACCGTGACCAACGCAGTACTCCAATACGCGAGACTGTCCATGTTCCCTCACAGTCTGATGGGAAATGCGAGTAAATGGTACCACAGACCTTACACACAAGTACCATTGGTACTTGGGATGAAATGGCCACAAAGTTCTATGACAAGTTCCTGCCCCCGAGCCGAACGTTAGAAATGATTGATGAGATCTACAATTTCAAGCAGCCAGGGTCAGAAAACATCTGTGAAACTTGGGACCGTTTCAAAGGACTGTTGCTGATGTGTCCTCACCATGGTCTCACTAAAGAACAATTATCTCAATTGTTCTACAAAGGCTTAATCAATCAATGCAAAACAATGGTACTCTCCTCTTTAGGTGCTAATATTTTGAAAAAGCCAGGGGAACAGTTTCTGAATGGGATAGAGTCCCTCTGTGAAGAGATCAGAGACTGGGCCACAGGTGGATCAAGAGGAGGCACTCCAGGCTTATACCACGTAGAAGAAAGTTACAATAAGTTCGACCAGCTGATGAGAAGCCACGAGCAACTCATGGAGAGCAATGCGCAGCAGGCGACAAAAGTAAGCACCCTGCAGAAAGTAGTTGAGCAGATGGCCATGAACTCTTACCCCCAACAAGCTAAGTCGATGATTTCCCGATCATCTACAACCCCTCCAGGCTATGCTCCTCTATCCCTATCATCTCCTAATGTTTCTTGTACGCAATGTGGCGGGCCACATGATTATGAACAATGCCCCAATTACAAGAATTAAAAGCAATAGAGGAAGCAAACTTTGTTGGCAACAATTTAGGGTACAGACAACCATGGCAGAACAACATGCACCCCAATTTTCAAGGAGGCCAAAGGCAGTATCAGCAACCGCCTTATGGCAATAATGCTTCTTCAAGCCGACCGACTCACCCTCCTTCAAATCCCGACTCTGGAGTGTCCCAAATGCAGGAGATGTTTAAAGCAATGATGAGTAAGACCCGAGACACGCAAGATGAAGTCACAGCCCTTCGTAAAGACCAAAGAGCCTTGCAATCCCAAATCCAACAACTTCTCATCCAACAAAGACCTCCTGCCCAACTCCCCTCACAAACCAATCCAAATCCACGAGAGTATGCAAATGCAATTTATGTAGTGGACCAGCCCATCACACTAGCTCAAAGGGAGCAACAACCTGAGAGTGAAATGGTCCATGAAGTGGAGCAGCGGGCTGAGGGAAGAATACCTCGATATGAACCAATTGAAGCTCTATGCCAATTAGTTGAGATAAATGAAATGATGGAAGGTCCACTAGACCTTGCATCGCAGCAACCGGAGAGCGAAATGATTCATATAGTGGATGACTTTACTTAGGATTTGAGTTACTCTCTATCACCACCCCCGTTCAAACCTGAGCAAACGACATCAAACCTTCTGCTTGAGCTTGAAGACAAGCCATCAGAGGACACTTCTACTTCTACCTAACTTCATGGAGTCTCCTCCCTCTGAAGTCAACTACCATTATTTTCCCTCATTCTCTGTGCTATACCCAGAAAATGAGGATAGTTACATCATCAAAAATGAAGAGGAGGAAATGCTCGCTCCCCCCGCCAGACATCCAACAAAACGCTACAATCAACTTCGATGAGCCACCTCCCTCTGAAGTTGAATTCAATCAGGGCTCTTCCTATGAGCCTCTCAAAGAAGACGAGGATTATTACATCCTCAAATTTGAAGAGGAGGAGCCATCCAACTTTGATCTTCATCTGGAGGATCACGGCCTTCCCCTCTTGTGCACCAAAGAAGTAGGGTGGAAACTCGAAGTCAACTCGCTAAGTGAGAAGGCCACCTTTCCATTTGATCCAGGATCAGAATTTGAAGACACAATCTGCCCCGAAGTTCTCCCTGCACTGTTCAACACAGTTAAGGATGTCTTCATCCTTAAAATAGAAGAGGCGTCTCCACAACTAGATGATCCTCGCACCAAGGGTCATCCATTGAAAAATCTAGGCCTTTCTCCAAAGAAAAATAATGACCGCCTAACCCACCCATTGACACCCACTTCCACCTTCATTTTCGATCCAGGGGAGAAAATTTACATCCTCGACTCTGAGAGAGGAACACCACTACCACCTTGCCTCCTACCGGCTCAACAAAAGGAGGATAATGTTTACATTCTCCCAGTTTGAGGAAGAAATAAAACCATCACCCCGTTTTCAGTTCAAGATTAATTGCAGCAAACAACTCATTCAAAACCAGGTTTTGTGGAGTTTGTATTTTCCTAATTTAATTGCTGCAATAATACTTTATTTTGATCCAGGTGGTTCTATCCTACTTATTGGCCATTTCACATTCTCGTTAACACTGTTGTCCACTTTCATTTTTGATCCAGGATAATGAAGAACATGCGTCTAGCTAGAGACGTTAAACCCGGGCAGCTTGGTGGGAGGCAACCCACTATCTACACTTTGCCCTTCCTTTTATTTTGTTTTCTCTCTTTGTACTATATTTCCCTTTTATATGTTATAATAAAATTAGGGTTTTACTTGCGTTCTTCTGGCTGTGTAGAATTATCTTTACAGGTACATTTCATGTAATTCTACAGCTGCACTCAAGTGTGGGGGAGCTCTGCACACTCTGTGAACTCTGGGGAGTACACTCTTTCCTTCTGATATTTCATATTCCCTTTTGCTTTTCTTTGTGAAATTTCCATGTTCAGATTGCATGCCATGTTAATTTAATTCTTTCTACGCAATGAGGGCATTGCTTGAGCTTAAGTCTGGGGGAGTACTCGTACCCTTGTAGCTTGTTCTTAAGTTTTCTCTTTTGACAATTTGTTTAGATTTGTTAAGTTTGAAATAGTCAAAAGGGAGCCATACAGGAAATATTGCAAACCTACAAACATTATGGGGTACTAAAAATTTTCAACCATTTTAAATTTATTGTAATTAGAAATTGCTTAAAGTTTAAGAATAATTATCATTTGAGCCCTGTTTTTAGCTTTGAGCCTAGATTTGAATTGGAATGAAAAGGTGGAAAAAGAACAAGGCAAGGTACTCCTCTGATCCAAACAGGCATATTCTAAACCTAACCAGGCCTCGTCCACTCGGTTATTAAGTTCTTTGGGGTGCTTTATCACCTAGCTACCTAAGGTATTTTATATTTGGGATAGTTGACCCAAAACCGCTACAAGGGTGGAGAGAAAAGTCTGAGGTGAAAGGAATTGAACTTCAATTGTTGAAGTATTTTGCATTATGTAATTTAAATGATAAAAACTTCATTATTATGGATCATGAGTACGTGGCATTGAAAGGTATAATGGAATAAGATTTTACTTCATGCCCCTTGTCGTTTCAGGAAATGTGAAAGAAAATAGTGGATTGGCTTAGGGTTAAAAACTGGATTCTTATGGTTCTACTTCAACTTCTTAATAGTTGTTTGTATGATTTCAAGGTTCTTTTCAAAAACTAAAAAAAAGGAAGTTTCTAGTACCCTTTAATCTAGAAGTTTTGTAACAATCTTTTAGGGTTTAATTACCTTATTATTTACAACACTTTAAAGTACCTTATTATTTACAACACTTTAAAGTAATGTTTCCCACTTACTATATGCTTTTTCCTAGATTTATGTTTTGTTATGGACTAATGCATTTTATATGTTAAGTGCAGGAAAAAGTCATGTAAATATGTAGAGTTCTTCACAAGCTTCGCAACGCAACAAACGGGGATCAAATCAGAGCTCAAACGAAGATTTTAGAGGCAAAACAATTATCGTCCGAACCACCGTCCGGACAAGCAGGTTCGGACGCACACACGTGGAGCGCGCTCCGCACAACGTCGACATGTCCGAACCAGCTAATTCGGACACTGGTTCGGACACGTCACATTTGACAGCGTACAGAGCAGAATCGACATAGTGTGAACATGCCTAATACACCGACACCCCCTTCATTTCTACCCCATTTTCACTATAAATACACCTGTTACCCTCCATTAATACATATCTCATTCCACCCCAAAAACCATGTCAATTTTCCTCCACAAAATCACCATCTCACTCCATTTTCATCCACAAAAACCACTGCGTTGTTATTCTGTCCACCTCTAACCAACATATTACCAGTTAATATGTCAGGCTAAAGAGATATACTCTGGGTGAAGGTTAATTTATAGTATGTTTAATTATGTAATTATGTTTTTACCGGTTTAATTAAATACAGTTTGTTACGATTAAAGCTTATCTCTCCGCCTTTTTAATAAATTTCATGAATTTATTAAAATGCTTTACTAAATCTATTTTGATCAGATCCGTGATAAATAGACAGGTTAATTAAGCCGTAAATCTGTAGAAAGCTTATTATGATTTAATAAGTTAGTATTTTCAGACATAAATATAATTTCTCATACTTAATCCGTTTACATGTGTTTTGCTCGAATCTGGATTAAACCAAGCATTTTCTGGTAAACAAGTTCTTTTGAGTCTATGATTTAGTCCTTAAGATATTAACAGGAATTTTGCCAAACTATTATAATAAAACCGGTAGACATAGCATAAAAGAGCAGACTATATAAACCTGAACCCAGAGTCCCGTTTAATTTACCTTTTTACTCAGTTTATTTTATCTTTCCTTTTATTTATAAAAACAAGTCAATTAATTCCCCTTTTTTTTGTGACACCGTTTAGGAATTTGATAATTCCCCTTTAGTCCCACGGTTCGATATCCGGTCGCCTCCACTTTACTATACTACTGCGACCGGGATTTGTTTGCAGCCCGTAAGGTATTTTGAGTTTTTAATTTCTTTTTCATTTGTTTTAAATACGTCAGTTCCAACCACTCACAATATATTGTCTGCAGATACCACGTGTAGGATCGGGTGGCTAACTCAAACCAACCAAAGGTGTGAGTCAAAGAGTTGGTTTGACTCAATCAGTCTTTGTGGGTGAGAAACACTCTATGATGTAGAGGCACTCAATCGAATTGTTTAAACTAAGGGTGCGGAAGACTTTGAAGTAATTGAAATGAAATGATGCTAGAAAGATAGAAGGACTCTGTGGAACTCAGCAAGATGCACAAATAAGCTATTTCATTACCTGGTCAAATAAAACAACTTACAAATGCCCACTAAGTAGAAGGGATCTACTTAGCGGTTTTTCACTCACTCACCCAATACACTTTCTGATCAGATCAATGGTAAGCGTAGCGAAACTAGGAACTTCCTAGGCAGAGTCTATCTAGATGCACTAACTAACTTGGTACGTATTCTCTCTCTCTTCTTGCTTACTGATAAGTGTGAAATATATCTATTTTTAGGGCTTTAATTCTTCCTATTTTCATAACTATTCATGTCATATTCTCACTTATTATATGTTTTTCTTATATTTATGTTCTGATGTGAATTGATATATTTTATGTGTAAAATGCAGGAAAAATATTGGATTTACATGGTGACACACATATATATATAACGACTGCACAACATTATTTCATGGCTGTTGTCATCATTGGTTTCTAGTTACTGACGGTGAATTCACATTGACAGCAACATCATCTTATTAATCATATACTAATGATCATATAATCATTCGGTTATCATGATTATATACCATGTCGCTCACCTATACATTAATCAGGTCATTGACATTTGTTTGCAAAACAATACAATAAAGCGTATGCTTTTTATCAAAGCAAATGCCAGATATTGGATAGACTTGGGCGCCGCTGTTTATATATTTGGAGATTAGAGTTTATCAGGGGATTCACGCCTCCATACACCGGGCAGTCCGCCTGCGCCTCTCACTTTAGGGCAGAGGCTCTGCCTCTCCTCTCTTCCACACATAACTTCACCATTGTTATCACACCACATTTTTGACAGAGGATTAATGCAGAGACACACGACGATAGAAGGCGGAGTGGAGAATTTTCTAACAGAGTTCTCTTCTTCCTTTTTATCTAATTTATCAACGTGTTCTTCCTTTGTTGTTTTTGTTACTTTTATAGTTATGTTTGAGTAGTTTATTTAGCTCCCCAGATTGGGGTAGCAAATCAGATCTTTATATTTATTTGTAATCTTTTGACTAATTCATTGATGCAGTAGTTTAATTCCAGTTCTTCATGTGCTTTAATCTTCTGATCAATTATTAAAGCAATATTTGTAGTTTTCTAATTAACACGCGAGAGCTGAGATAGTTAACAAGACATTGGAATTAAACCTGATTAACGACTAGAAGCATGATCCTGCCTATAGGTTAATCGGTCTCAAATAGAAACTGTTCTTTATGCGATTAGTTGTGTCCGGATTAGAGCATTAGCCTGCTGCTAGTTCTAGCAACTGGTTAGGATTCGTTAGACTTAGCCGTTGACGAATTAATTATAGTGTATGAGTTTATTGCAGAATTAGGGAAGAGTTTATTAATAGATTATTTAGTGAAGATTTGTAGAACAATCCGGGGTGCTTCCTTTTATTTAGAGTTTTACTTTTTATTTATTAGTTTAGTTAATTTTACTGTTTTTTTTGTTTTATATTAGTTTGTTGAGCCTTTCTTTTCATTAAATTAAGTAAAACCTGATAGAGTGACGTTTCCTGTTTTCTTAGTTTAGTTTCTCTCAGTTAGTAAATAAATTGTCAATTAATTGAACGAGGTCCCTGAGATCGACAACCCCCACTCAATTCACTAGTCCGCAAAACGATAGGTACACTGCCTAGGTAGAAGTATAGTAACACATATTTCTGCTAACAAGTTTTTGGCGCCGTTGCCGGGACCTCCTGCACGATTGATTGATACTTTTATTTATCTGATTGAGATTTAATTGTAGTTTTTTTTTTCTTCTTTTTTTTAATATTATTTTGATTTTTCTTTTCGATTCGATTTATATTTACAATAACCGTTTCGAATTTGATCTGCTACGTAATTTTTGTGTTTTTTTTTTCATTACGTTTAGTTTAGTACATGATTTATAGTTTTTTTTATTATGACGTTTGATTCTAAGTGATTTATTTATATATATCTATTTAGTTTTACTTTTATTTTTATTTTGTTTACTTAGTTCGTTTTTAGTTTATTTTCACTTAGGATTTATTTGGTTAATTTCTTGTTTTGAATTCAGTTCAATGAGTTCATTACATTTAATTTAATTTAGTTTTCTTTTCTGTTTTTTTTTTAGTTTATTGTTTTCGTTTTCTTTATTTGTTATATTTTTAGTCATTATCTTTTTTTTTTCTGTGTTGATTTATTTAGTTAATTTTGTTTTGTGTTTCTTTTTTTATCTTTAGTTCTATTTTACTTTTTATATTTATTTTTATTTTTATTTTTGTAGGTAAAGATGGAGGATAACATGGATGAATTAAGGAGAGTGTTGACACAGTTGGAAACGACGATTACAATAATGAACATTGAGCAGAATTTGAACAGGTATAATCAGCCGGGTACTCAAAGTTACAACCAGCTCAGACAACAAGATTATTACCAGCCACAACAATCGTCTTTTCGACAGTTTTATTGGTGGGAAGGTGAGCAGACTAGAATGCAGATGGAGGAGCAACAATTCTACACTTATCAGGAGCCCCCTAAGGAGGATACGAGCAAGATAAGGAGCATGCTTGCAGAGATCCTAGAGCAAAGAAAAGCCACTAATGATAAATTTTCTGAAATTGAATCTAAATTTGATGCTAAGTTTGCAGATCAAGCCGCCATTAATCAGAATTTGGAGAGATAGATGAGCCAGCTTGTAGAGCAGCTAGCACAGGAGCAGCCAAACTTCCTCCAAAATCAAAGTCATTCGAACCAACTAGACCAATCTCAAGTAGAGACTTTGATGGGTGAAGACCATTCCAAACCTATTATTTTTGAAGCTGAAGAGGAGCCTGATGAAGAGGTTGAGGGACGTGCTGAAGAATTATATTGCCCTCCCTCCCCAACCTCGACTCAACCCGACTATCCAGTGATTGAGAATATCTTTTCTAATCCAGTCTGCGAACCAGTGGAGGTACCTGATGTGGTTGATTCCAGAGACATTGAAGAAATTGAAGCTTCCTCAACAATTTTCTGCCAACAAGAATCTTCCATTGAGCCTTTAACACTTGAGGAAGATGTCTGCATCCTCAAATTTAAGAAGGAAGAGCCACCTCCAACTAGTCATCAATTTCACACTCATCCCAAAGAGCCTCACCAACAAGAAGATGATGTTTACATTCTCCAATTTGAGAAAGAGAAGCCATCAGCTCTTGGTCTTCTGCTAGAGATTCGTTACCGTCAATACCTCCTCAAACACCAGGTTTTGTGGAGTTTATATTTTCCAATTTTATTTGTTGAGGTAACATTTTGTTTTGATCCAGGTGGTTTGCTTTTAATTACTGCCTATTTCATTTTCCTGGCAAAACTATTATCTACTTTTATTTTTGATCCAGGATAACGAAGCAGGAGTCTAGCCAAAGACTATAAAGATGGGCAGCTTACTGGGAGGCAACCCTGTGGTTAAATTTATGTTTTGTTTTGTTTTTTATTTTTGTTTTCTGGTTTTATTTTTTGTTTTTCTTTCATTCAGAGATGACAGTGGTGCCTGTGTTTTTAATGCAACGCTTTCAGCGTTTTTGTGGTAGTTGTGAGTGGATGCAGGTAAAAATTTATCATGATGTTTGATGTACCCCCAAGGCTGGACACTTGCTTGAACGCAAGTGTGAGGAACGACACTACCCCCTGTTCGAGCTTAAGTGTGAGGAAGGGAACCTTCCTCAATCTACGATATCAGGGGAGTTTCAGTTTCCTTTATTTTTAATGTGTGTGTTCAGCCTATGATGATTTATAATGCTTAATGGTTATCTTTATATCAGTCCATCATTGTCCTGAATGAAATCCTTCATGAGTCTGGCATATTTTGAAAGGCCTTTTCTTGAATTTTATTTTTGACCAATGAGGACATTGCTCCTCTTAAGTGTGAGGAAGTAGAGACCTTTCCCTGAAAATATGCCAGTTGCGCTTAAAATGTCATACTTGTTTTTGTTTGTCCTACTGCTTTGAAAGGATTGCTTCTTTTAAGCGCCAATAATATTGAATCAGGTGAAATTTTTGTTGAGGTTTTGAAAACAAGCCTGATGGCCAGCTCAAGAATCTTTCTGCTTTTGGCTGTTTGTATGTATAGTTTTTATCCAAATTGAATCTATTTTCACTGAAATTTGGTGGAGTAGCTGATTATGAAAACTGAATTAGTCTAGTTTGGGATTTTGGAAATGATAAGAAAGTTTGGTATGAAAAGATAAGGCAAGGTACTCCGCTGATCTGAATTGAAATTTATTTCTAAACCAAAACAGGCCTCTTCATTCGGTTATTAAGTCCTTGGGGTGTTTCATCACCCATCTACCTAAGGTCTTGTGATCTGGGATAGAAGGCCCAATCCGCTACAAGGGTGAAGAGAAAAGTCTGAGGGGATGAATTAAATATGCAAATGGTAGAATAGAATGTTAAGGAAAAAGGAACTTTGAAAAGTTAAATGTGTAATTCGATTTTGCTTATTCTGATCATGAGTATGTGGTGTTGAAAGGTATCACGGAATAAGGTGTTACTTCACACCCCTTGTCATCCAAAAGTTAGAGGATAGAAATGGTGGAAGATCCCAAACTATTCTGTTTCAGTTTCTATAATCTAACTTCTCCATGCTTTTGACTCTACTCTTTTTCACTGATTGCGAAAACCTACAGCAAATCGCAGAACTATTCTTTTGATTGTCATTTTGCTCGTTTTCCTTCGACAGTTGTTTGTTCCTAAGTTTCGATACTACGGTGCTTAAAAGTAGACATATTCTGTATTTGCTTGAGGACAAGCAAAAGCTAAGTGTGAGGAAGTTTGATAAGTGCGAAATATATCTATTTTTAGGGCTTTAATTCTTCCTATTTTCATAACTATTCATGTCATATTTCTCACTTATTATATGTTTTTCTTATATTTATGTTCTGATGTGAATTGATATATTTTATGTGTAAAATGCAGAAAAATATATGGGATTTACATGGTGACACATATATATATATACGACTGCACAACATTATTTCATGGCTGTTGTCATCATTGGTTTCTAGTTACTCACGGTGTATTCACATTGACAGCAACATCATCTTATTAATCATATACTAATGATCATATAATCATTCGGTTATCATGATTGTATACCATGTCGCTCACCTATACATTAATCAGGTCATTGACATTTGTTTGCAAAACAATAAAATAAAGCGTATGCTTTTTATCAAAAGCAAATGCCGGATATTGGATAGACTTGGGCGCCGCTGTTTATATATTTGGAGATTAGAGTTTATCAGGGGATTCACGCCTCCATACACCGGGCAGTCCGCCTGCGCCTCTCACTTTAGGGCAGAGGCTCTACCTCTCATCTCTTCCACACATAACTCCACCATTGTTATCACACCACATTTTTTACAGAGGATTAATGCAGAGACACACGGCGATAGAAGGCGGAGTGGAGAATTTTCTAACAGAGTTTCTTCTTCCCTTTTTTTTATCTAATTTATCAATGTGTTTTTCCTTTGTTGTTTTTGTTACTTTTATAGTTATGTTTGAGTAGTTTATTTAGCTCTCCAGATTGGGGTAGCAAATCGGATCTTTATATTTATTTGTAATCTTTTGACTAATTCATTGATGCAGTAGTTTAATTCCAGTTCTTCATGTGCTTTAATCTTCTGATCAATTATTAAAGCAATATTTGTAGTTTTCTAATTAACACGCGAGAGCTGAGATAGTTAACAAGACATTGGAATTAAACCTGATTAACGACTAGAAGCATGATCCTGCCTATAGGTTAATCGGTCTCAAATAGAAACTGTTCTTTATGCGATTAGTTGTGTCCGGATTAGAGCATTAGCCTGCTGCTAGTTCTAGCAACTGGTTAGGATTCGTTAGACTTAGCCGTTGACGAATTAATTATAGTGTATGAGTTTATTGCAGAATTAGGGAAGAGTTTATTAATAGATTATTTAGTGAAGATTTGCAGAACAATCCGGGGTGCTTCCTTTTATTTAGAGTTTTACTTTTTATTTATTAGTTTAGTTTATTTTACTGTTTTTTGTTTTATATTAGTTTGTTGAGCCTTTCTTTTCATTAAATTAAGTAAAACCTGATAGAGTGATGTTTCCTGTTTTCTTAGTTTAGTTTCTCAGTTAGTAAATAAATTGTCAATTAATTGAACGAGGTCCCTAAGATCGACAACCCCCACTCAATTCACTATTCCGCAAAACAATAGGTACACTGCCTAGGTAGAAGTATAGTAACACATATTTCTGCTAACACTTACAAAGCAGTTCTTTCTCTCTCTCTAAACTTTGAAATATATCTCAATAAAAGCACACTTGAAACTAGCTATTACACAACCTATTTATACTAGCATTACAACCGGTAGGTCGAGGGAGTTAGTTCCAAAAATACCGGAACTAACTTAGTGGGCAACGTCCAACGTCTTTGAGTGTTCTTCTTACTTGGGCCGCGAACTTCGGGTGTTAAGGGAGGACTTTATGACCGTTGTGGCTTTGAGGCATTCCCGAGTTGACTCCTTATTATTCGCAACAGCACGGGAGAGTCTGTGAAGTCTCCTTAGTTGCGTGGACTCCATTGAAGTGGCTCACTCTTTGTGTCTGACTAAGGATGATTGACTCTGTCGAGGTGATTGGCTATCTCTGCAACACTCTGATGTCCCAACAAAAACAAAACTAGAGGAAAACTAGCTAGAGTGAAGAAATGAGCATGAAAAGTGTTGATAAAACATACTAAATACACCCCTAAAACATGCTCATTTGTACAATCATTACCCATCTACATGACAAGAAAACCTGAGAGCATGGCTGACAAAACATTGATTCATAATTTGGTAGTGAAATTCAAGAGGGAGGACTATGGTAGTCGAACTGATGTGGCATTGCTCATGCACTTTTTGGGTGAACGTAAATACAGTTGGGTGTATGGGAAAGATGTAAGTAAGTGCTTGCATTTCAGTACGATCCATGTGTAATACCCTTAAGGTTTACCTCCCACATCGATTGAACAGGAGAACGTACTACTCCTTATATGGGTGTGGATACCTCTCCTTGTCGTGAGGCCTTTTGGGGCTAGGAAACCCCGAGAACAAAATCGTGCGACCTGCATGCTAGATCAGACAATATCACAACAGTGGGAATTGGGCTGTTATAGTTGGTATCAGAGCCAAACCCAGGTCGGTGTGCCAGTGTGGCCCGCGTGGGTGCTGGATCCCAAGGGGGTGGAGCGTAAAACACTTGAGGTTTACCTCCCATATCGATTGGAGAGGTGAACGAACCACTCCTTATATGGGTGGGGATACATCTCCTTATTATGAGGCCTTTTGGGGTTTGGAAACCTTGAAAACAAAACCATGTGACCTGCGTGCCAGAGCGACAATATCACAACAGTGGGAACTAGGCTGTTACAACATGTTTATTTTTTTGTCCGTGTTATGATTTTTTTTTTTAATGTTATTTTGGCAGGGGATAATACTAGGCAGGGGATTATCTTGTTTGTGCACCCATTCGAGCTTAAGCTATTTCAAATGTTTCCATATGTGGTGCTCGTTAATATCACTTACAAGATGAACCAGTGCAAGATGCCGCTAGTTGAGTTCGTCGGAGTGACAATGCGACAAGAATTTCAGTATTGTATTTTGCTTTGCATTCAAAGAAGATGAGTCTGCCTATACTCGATGATTTTCGAGCTGATGAAGTTAATGACTCACTTTCCCTAAGTTTTTGTGACTGACCATACGAGTTTAGTAATATTATTATTAGTTTATAGTATCCCTAAGTAGGATTGAAAAGAAACTCCGATGCTAATAGAATTAAGTCGGAGCCTCAGAGGGCACTTGTTGTTCAAACATTTTTTTAAACAAAACGGTAGAGTAGGTACTATTGATTCCTGAATCAGTTCGAGTTTTGCCGAAGATTGCTAATGTCTAGCTACCAGCAAGAGTCAACAAAAAATTGGTGCAACCAAAAGAGAAAAATCAGAGAGAGTTTGGCTGTCAGTCAAACTCTGTCTAACAGACATTAACTCCCCATGAAAGAGAACAAGTCAGCGAGAGCCTACCTACCAACAAAGAAAAGCTGAAGAAGAGGTGTCGAGATAGAGATAGTCTGACTGTCAACCAGACTCTCTCTGGCCAGCAGGGAAACTGGGCGCCAAAACATTAAGAATGTGGCTGAGCAGTTGCCCGCGATCAGACCCACATCTCTCTTCTACTGAACAGTTCCGAAAATTCAGGAGAAACTGACCCTGGCTACTGGAGCAGTTACCCCACATCCAGGAAAAAGTGTCCTAGTGTGTGCATGACCACAACTATCAGATAACTGTTATATTAGGTGTTGTTAGGAAATTACATACATGAGTAATTAAACCTAGCTAAACGGGCAAGTGCACCCAATTTGTTGCAATATAACAAGTGTCGTATCCACAAGGAAATTGGTTTCTAATTCCCAAGCTTCAGTACTTTAGTAAAAATGCAAATGAAAACAATAAACGGGGTTTAGCCGGAGGCAAGCTTAGTTGTTTGTAAACGGAAAAGCAAACAATCAGTAAATTGTTTGTTTGATGGAATGGGTGGAAAAGTACCCTAGATAGTGGGGAATCACCTAAATCACACAAAGAATCTTATATCCATAACTCATTATCTCATTGTCTATCAGAGTTTAATTCATGAAGCCCCAATCATGGGAAACCCAATTCTTACCTAATTAGTCGAACCCCTTAATTAAAGGAGGTTTAAGTCACTAAGTAGCATTAAGCAAAAACTCTTAAATAATAGCCCTAAGATTTTACCCCCAAAATCAAGAGAGCAAAAGTTAGGGTTTATCCCCCTTTTGGTCTAGTTCCAAACTCAAACTCAAATGTTGAATGAAACCACCATAAATGCCATAGTTTGTCAAATTAGAGCATTAATTGATATTGAAGGAGATAAAAACAAGAGCATTCAATGAGTTAGGTCACAAGCATTCAATGTGCAATATTAGGGTCAAACCCCATCCTAGGATACAAAATGGGACTACTCAACCATTAGAAAGGAAAAGAGAAGGGAAAAGAGGGATTTAGCCATTAGAGGAGCTTTGGAGCTTCAATGGAGGTAGATTTCTTCATTTCTTCTTCTTCTCCTCCTCTTCTTTCTCCTCTTCTTTTCTTCTTCTTGGTCGCCTCTCTCTCCTCTTTTCTGGTTGGAGTCGTGTGGAATAAGTGATAAGGATAGATGCCCCCAAATCCAGCTTTTTAAAACACAAAACTGGGCAATTTTTCCGTCCGACCGACCTTGCCAAGGTCGTCTCGTGGGTCGGTCGGACTCTCTGGTGAGAAAAGCAATTTCGGACGCGTTTTTAAGCTCGACCGACCTTACTAGGGTCGGTCCTAAGGTCGGTCGATTCCAGTAGCTTTCGACCCTTGAAATTTGCAATTCCGGCCTCCGGAACTTCCAACCGACCTTGTCAAGGTCGGTCCTATGGTCGGTCGGGACCAGTAGTGATTTTCTCCAACTTGTGCGGGGCCTAAAATCTTCGTTGTGGCTCGAAATCGCTCCCCGCTTACGGCGTTGGAAAGCTTGAAAGATGGGGGATCTGTTGATGCACTCCACTAGCTCTAAAAGAACCCAAAGTATGCTCAAAATTAGCTTTTACCTATCAAGTTATCAAACTATATAAGTTCACTATTAATCACAAAAACACTGTATTAAGTGGTGAAATAGGTTATGCACCAAGTAAAATGAAGGTGAATAAAGACCTTAAAATAGCGTTATTTCACCACTTATCAGGCGTATAAATAGAGGTTGTTATATCATTTCGACCTAAGGGATTCCAGAGCTTAGAGAGAGAAATACTTGATCATAGAGAGAGATAAAGAGAGAGAAAAATAATTCAAGGCTACAATGAGAGTTGGTCTATCCTTATAGCCAGTGAGTAGTCAGACAGACTTTGTCTGTCCACAAGCAAGATATTTGTTTGTAATAATTGATCATATATAAAGAGAGTCTCGTTGCTTGAATCCTGTGTGTATTTCCATTCTACACATTCACATATAGAGTCAGGCTACTCTTGTGTAACAACAAGAGTCCGCCTGAGTCAGCCCCCAAACTGATGCTACACGTGATATCAGAGCCTTGTTGGTTGAGAATCACTCACATAACACAATGTCTATTTTCTACTCTCAAGCCTCTCATGCTCATTTTGAGAATCCAAAGCTTACCTCCACTAATTATGCACAATGGATAAACGAAATGGAGTTTCATCTGGAGTCTATTAACTTCCACTGAGATAGTTTGTCCATAAAGGAAACAATTATGAGCACAGTTGAGAAGGCGAAGTCTGCCTCCGATGCAACAAAGTGGGTCACTTTCCGCGAGAGTGTCCAACCAAAACGAGCAAAGGCAAAGACTTAGAATCACACGCTGAGCATCCAGACTCCAGCACCTCTAGAATGGTGTGCCTTATGGCGCATGAGTCATACAACCAGACCATCCATGAGGTAACTATCTCACACCTTGAATCAGACCTTTACAACATCACTCATACTAGTTTTGCTATATTAATTCATAAAATTAGTAGAGAAACAAAAAAGGAGAAAAATGAGTGTCTAGAAGAGACCGTATACATAAACACCTCTGGAAGTGTCCAACACATAATTTTTGATTAATAGGGAGAACTAGTGCACTCCGAGACTCTATATGACGATCTTCATAAACAACGGCTGGTGTCCATTACACAATGCAAGTCTCTCAGAAAGGAGAACGAGGCGTTTGCAGCTAGAGTCAGTCAGACTCAGACAGAACTAGAAGAATCCAAATCAATTGCTATTAAGCTCAACTTCCAATTGGCCGAGCTTAAGGGTAAGTCCAAAAAAAACACCTGCTCTCCCATTCAAAACAGTGATGTTTTTCAAAGAGATCAGCTTTGATCAGATTCCTGAGCGGGCTCGTACAAAGCTTGAAGAGACTCGAGCTTGCAAACTTCAGGTCCAAGAAAGCAAGCAGAGTAGACTGACCAGAGAGCAAGAGTCTGTAAAGCCCGACTTTAGTCAACCATTAAAGACTCCAAAGTAGTTAAATGATAAGATGGACTTCACCAAAGGAGTGTCACAGGCAAATGATGCTAGACACACGTCTTTTTAGAAGGAGAAGTACGAAAACAAGTTTAAATGGAATTACAAATATGTTCTTCTTCCTCCATCATAAATCTGCGGGTATTGTGGTGGCTTTGGTAACCAAGACTCTGCCTGTGATAAGCTAAGTCATCATCTTTCTTTTAATATGATTCGAATTATTGCAATTTTATAAGCTAGAGAAAAACTGCTTAAGCCACGCTCTAAGAGGGGACCCCATTATATATGGCTCCCTAAAGCTAACCAATAATATATTTTGCAAGGGGAAGTGTTGGTGAACTTGTTCTACATGCCAAGTAACCCAGATAAGTTCACTTCACTTTCTCTTGACAATGAGGTCCGTCACTGTCAGAAATAATAAACAAGGTAAAATTATTCGAATTGCTTCCGCTAGTAGCACCTTCACTTCCTTTGTCGATAATATCAAAAATGGTGCATCTCTCCCTTATTTATGATCTCTACAATATAGTTTTTTCAATGCTGATGGTCATTCTTAATTAATAAAAATCTAGAAATTTGAAGGCATTGGACTTTGAGTTTGGACACCTGTATTTGGCTTAGCACTCTAATTCCTTCAGTGTACATGTGAACTCTTGCCTACGCGTGCAACACTATAATAAAAAATTTGGCACACCAGGCAGGGTCATGCATATAGTACGTTGTTGGATAAGATACGGGCCTTCGGATATAAATATCCAAGCATACTCTATCTGCGGATCTTGTGCAAAATGCAAGCAGACTCACACGTGAATTCTTTATCCATATAGACTTGTGTTCTCATTTTTTTTACAAGATTGTGTGAAGAAGATCTTAATCTTATTAAACTATGTTTCCACAGACTCCAGCTTGCTGAGATCATCACCATGGCATTACCCAATGCTGCATTTGAGTTTTTTCGTACACACCTTTGCGTGACTCGCTCTGAAAGGGTGGTCATATCTCTTTTCCCTCTTAGAGGCAGAGTCTGGGTACTCAGGTATGGTCTCTCTGGCAACCAGACTCTCCTTGGTTAACTAGTTCAACCACACTTTGTGTGCAAAGTTGATTGGAAACCCGTTATTTCTCTTTACCGATTCGGTCGCAACACCCACAATTCCAAAGCCTGACCGTAACAAAATTCCAAACCCATAAATTGAACCATCCAGATCCAAAATTGACCCCCTAGCAGCCCAATGCTCCAATCACATCCACTCCCCGCTTCTCTGCGTTATGTTCTCGTTTGCCGCTTGAATCCACCAAAGCTTATTTTCTTCAGCCACACATAAGTACAGTTAGAGTCTAACTGCATAAAGAATACTGAAGAGTTGAAGTGGATTTATAAAAGAAGAAGAAGAAGAAGAAGAAGACTCTTGCTCTAGCATCGACAAAAAAAAAAGAAAGAAAGGGAGAAACGAAATTCCTCTAGAAGGTCACAACCAAGCGCTTATTCTAGCCACCACTTCTAAGAATGGAATTCGCATGACTCTAGTTCACCACAAAGCTACATTTTATAATCGCTAGTATCTATATGTTGCCTAAATGGGCGTGCTGAAGTCCTGTAATGTGGTAAATAGAAAATTATTTGTCTAAGGATGGCTTGTGCAAATGGGTATAAGTGATTTCGTGCCTATGTTTCCCTATCCAAAATTGGTTTCATCTATCGGCACCGAATAAGTCCTGTACCCCATTCCCTAGCCCACACTCATCCTCATTTCTTAAAGCTTTTCTAAGCCCTTGTTTCTCGGTGGTGTTTTTTTCAATTAAACTCTAGCAGACTTTGTCGGTTGGCAAATTCACCATGTGATTGCTTCTGGATGTTTGAAAGACCTCACCTGATGATGTCAAAATGGGGGAAAGTGTTTGAAAGACCTCACCTGATCATTATTCTTCGTGGTTGGAAGACTTGTTACACTTATGGTTTCTGGTATGCTTGATGGCCAAGCAGGCCATTATCTGTTTAAGCTTAGTTTAATTCTATTATTTTATTCTCTTAATGGTCTTGTTTTAAATGACGAACTCAGACTAAGGGGAAATATTAACTAAGGGGAAATACTTGACTAAGGGGGAATCAATCATTAAGGTTGGTATTTCTAAGACTTTTGCTTGTATATTATTTTGGTTACAGGTTAACTCTTGTTGCGGGAATCACTCGAGTGGTTTTGGCATCATCAGCAAAAAAAAGGGGAAATGTTGATTCCTGAATCAATTAAAGTTTTGCTGAGGATTGCCAATGTCTACCAGCAAGAGTCAACCAGAAAATTGGTGCAACTAAAAGAGAACAAATCAGAGAGACTGTAATACCCCAAACCCGAAATCCAATAAACTGAACGGCGATCACTCCCAAATAAAATACAACTGCAGCGGAAAAAAATACAACACCGGGCGGTATTACAATGCCGTTGGCCACCCATGTGACCAACAAGGCTAAGTCCAAATACAATCCTCAAATGTCACGGTCTGGAATACAGATACAACCCGAGATACTAGGAATCAAACTCAAGGTAAAATACTGAAATAAATAATTAACTAATAGTAACTCCCAAAGCTTGGTCTACCCCACCTACACTCATGTGGTGATCTTCTTAACTTCAGTACCTGAAAATGGGGGTGCCCCCCAAGGGCTCAGCAAACAATGCTGGTATGGAAAACGTGCAGCCCATCGTCTACCGGGCCACACCAACTACTTTGTCGAACACATGCAGTTCATTTTTATAAAGCTGTAAACAAGCATAGTCTGATGATAACAAGTATCCATACAAGGACAATAATGTCACATAGAACAAGACATAGAAGGTCGAGTTAGCTGAACTGAAATTCTTTACTGATAATCGGTCCACACAATGGGACTGACCGTTATAACTGAATATCTGAAATAGTGGAGGTATAGTGACCTCGTTATAAAGAAAGGTTGGGTATAAAAACCCCAGGAGATAACGTAGTTAAACCCTGAACTGAATGCGTGGGAAATAAGAACCCACTAGAGGAATAAAGTCTTCCTCGAACTGAAGGGCATTTGAATCCCGGAAGGAATAAAGTCTTCCTCCCACTGAATGTTCCGTCGCGACGTAGATAGGAGACGACCTGAGACAGTTACAACTCCTGTAGCATGCATGGCCAGATCCAACTGGGCTCCTCATTCTCGTAGTATAGAGTTGTTAAGTGTCATATAAAGACGTTAAAACAAGAACACAATGTGTATTGTCAATTATCACGTTTAGGATAATGACGTTTGTTATAAACGAAGTTAGTGAGAGACTTGAGTACAAGTCCTCGGTATACTGAAACGCAGGTATTTAATCCACTGGTATAGTAGTGTTTGTATGCGTGGGACATACACGTTGTAGTCAGCAACAATCACACACATGAAATAATACAACAGTGCACAAGAGTAAAACAACATTTTACATTAATTATCTTGGTCGTTTTTCAAACAACAGATAGCACACAAGCCGGTGTAATCCGTTAGAAAACAGGTTGCAAGAATCCCATACCGTTCACCGTAGACTGTACTTGTAAATTCCCGGTCAACGTCTGGTCAAACAAGGTCCTAGAATAGGATTAACTGAGAGGGTTAATTTATGTTACCCTTGTATAATAATCCTATTGGATCTTTTAAACAAATCTCGTATTTGTTATTTCATGTGAGGTTTATTTCTTTTAATTACCTCATGATTTAATGTATAACTTATTTGTTATTCCTTTTTGATTTATTTATAAATCCTTTAATGTACATATATGTAATCATATATTCATGTACTATATTTGTTGTTTATTTTAATTGTCTAAGTGACATAACAACTTATAATTTTCTTAACTATTTTAATGTCTTACAAACATAATATATCTTATAATCTCCTTATTCTCCTTTTAGTCATAAACAATACTTATTGTTTCTTTTTAACTTCCTTATAACAGCATAAACCATAGTTCTAATTCCATAATTCCTTTAATTAAAATTCTTTCTTCTAATTCCTCAAAATATCCATATAGGACCTATATTTATTTAAATCTAAATTATTACCCTTATATTTCGGTTATTTATAAATCAACCACATTAATTCATAAACTTTATATTTAAATTCTAATCTCATTATATTATAGAGTTTTAACTTCTTATTTAGCTAAATTACATAGTCACACTATATTTTGGTATATAGCTTTTAAGTACTATAACTTTCGAAAATAACAACTTAGCCCCTTAAATTCTCGGCAATGATATTTTATTTCCCATAATTACAATTTAACCACAAACCTTATAAACTTTGCATAATGCCTTATAAACTTATAGTTTTATTTTAATTCTCCATAAATGCCGGATATATATATATAAATTCTTAAATTACCAAACTAACCCCAAATAATTCGGCTTAGGTCTTGAACTCTCCATTAATTACATTTTCACCCCAAACTTTATAATAACTTCTTAATGACTTATAAACTAAAGTCTAAATATTTAATTCTTCAAAATTTCGAAAGTGAGCCTAATAAATCTCTTAATTATGAATTCGCCCATTAATAAGTTCTAAACTTTCATAACAACTTTTATAAATTACATAATAGCCCAAACTTTATAAAAGTTATCTTAACACTTGTTAATTTATCTAAAATTCATAAACTTAATTCCTAACCTTACATTATATTATAATAATACCAAACAGCCACTTAACTCTCGGTTTTTATAATAAACCCACTAAATTTTGTAAAAATTACATTTAAGCCACTTAACTTAATTAATTAGCCATTTAAGCACTAATGAAATATTTTTAGCTCACCAAACTTTGTGATATAGGTTTATATACCTAAGTAGGTCATTAATACCTATTTATCAATTAAAGCATTCGGCCATAATTATTTGGTGACCATATAGTATATAAAAGTGGATTTATATGTCATACTAATTATACATAAATTCATAGGAGTTATATAACTCATGTAAAAATTATTGTAATGTCTTATATAAATTCTTAGCTCAAAATAAGCATTTTTGCCCTTGGTAATTCGGCTTGAATTAATATGTAACATAACTAATTTTGTGACACAAAAATGTGTCTTAAGGTAAATATTTTCTATATAAGTTATAGATTGTATTTTTGGCATATAATACCATATGGTTTCGGTTTTAATAAACCTAGGAGGTGTACTTAATTTTTGTATAATTTTTAGAAGCTTAACAAAACTTATATCATAAGGATTTACTTAGTAAACTTACTTCTTAACAAAGGTGGTTAAGTGCTTGAACTCTTCTTGAATCTCCAAGCTTCTCCTAGGTAAACTCTTCGTTTGCTTAATCTCTCGGTTAATGCAGAGGTGAAGGTGTTTAGGAGTTAGATCTTCAACAAAGATCTTAAGTAGATTTGTAAGTATTTTACAAGACTTTACCTTAGACTTTTCTCCTTATAAATTCGGCACTCCTAAGGTAGGTGAAGAACATTTTCCTTCATCAAAATGAAGAAGAAAAGAGACTTAGAAGAAGTAGAACTTGGTTACACATAAAAATGTGCTTTAAGGATTTTCAAGCTTTAAAACCTACCTTGAGATGCTCCTTGGTTTAATGTTGGTTTGGACAATCTCCTTGGAGAATTAAATGAAGCCGAACACACCTTGTTATGCTAGGAAGAGTTTTGCTTCAAGACTTGCCAAGAAATGCTAGGAAATTACCTTAAAGATGAAGATAGAAGTTAAAACTCCATTAATGGACTTAAGAGCTTCAAAGGAATAAGATGAAGCTAGAAGAGAGAGGAGGGAGCTTACCAAACCGTGCAAGAAGAGGGCAAGGAAGAAAGTGAAGCTCACTCACGTAAATGAAAGAAGGCATTTGGAAATTGATTTTGTTTTGTCAAATTTTTAATGTCATTTGACAATTCTTTTCCTTAGTTTAATTCATGGTTGATTGGCTCAATAAATGATCTCTTTTCCAGCCTAAAAAACCGGCCATGAGGAGTGTGACAAGGCAAGAGCATGTGGAAGAAATAATGTGAACTAGAAGACAAGAAATTTAGGTAAGGTATCTTCTTTTGATTTTTCTAAGTTTGTGTTGTCTTCTTCCTCATGTAGAGTCACGAATTTAGGGACTGAATGGAGCTCAAAAACCGGTCATGAAGAGCTAAGGAACAAGCAAGGAAGGTTACTTGCTTAAGAAATCAAAAGGCAAAAAGGAAAAGGAATCTACTTTTTGCTTTTAGCATTTGTTTTGTATCTAGCTCACATGGCCTTGTTCCATGACCTAATTTCGACAGCTCTCTGGTCAAATGAGACCTACATACTTTGGCATTAAGTAATGTGACACATGGGATGATGAGTCATCATGTTTTAAAGCCTTTTATAAATTTTTAAGCAAATTTTATACTAGTTTTTGCCCTTAAAATCGGCCCCTATAGAGAGCCTTGTTGACTAGTCACACCAACTGATTTAGAAGGTAATTTTAACCCTTTTTAAGATTACCAATTCGTGGCATGTCAAAACTACAAGGTAATTGCGTAAAACGCATTTTCGTGACACCCCGAAGGTGTTTTTGTGCTCTAAGGAAATTTTGGGAAACCAATTGTTCTTATGAGTTCCAAGTGTTTGTAAACACTTATTATAGTAAATAAACTTATACTAAGGTGTTACATTGAGTTATATGGGGTTATATCAACCCGTGACATAATTTACGGGCCATCGGGACACTCTCGGGCCAAAAAGGAGCGTTAAGAAATCCTCCTGTGGTTTTTGTTGAATTTTGATGAACCACTTCGTGGGTTATCTTTAGAATGGTAAATAATGATATTAGGAACTCTAGGAATTAATTTTATAGGTTCGTTCGTGCCACCTCGGCACTCCTCCTCCGAGCTTTTCTTGCTTTAAGGAGCGGGCGTGAGCACTCCCAAGCGTTTTGTGTTTTTGACTGAATTTAGCTTAGGGAATATATTTGTATATTCATATAATAATTGTATGACCATTTAGTTTGAATATTAGTGGTCATACAAGGTCATGTTTGACCATATGCATCTAAGGCGTTTTAGCGTTTATGGTGAAACGACTGTTTTTTACGTAACGTTTTCATGCATGGGTTTGCATGCGTACGTGAATGATTTATATTTGGATTATATTCCAATAAATAATGATTAAATAATATTATTTAGATTTGGGGTATTTCAGAGACAGTCAGACTCTGTCTAATAAACATTAACTCCGCATGAAAAGAGAACAAGTCAGCGAGAGCCTACTTGCCGATAGAGAAAAGAAGTAGAAGAGGTGTTGAAAAGAGAGAGTCTGACTGTCAACTAGACTCTCTCTAGCGTGCGGAAAAACTGGGCGCCCAAACCTAAAGAACGTGGTTGAGGAGTTGCCCACGATCATACCACATCCCTTCTACTTAACAGTTCTAAAAATTCAGGAGAAACTGACCCTGGTTGTTGGAGCAGTTACCCCATGTCCAAGAAAGAGCGGCCTAATGTGTGCATGACCACAACTATCAGATAACCGTCATATTACGCATATAATAGAGGTTGCTGTATCATTTTGACCCAGGGGATCCAGAGCTTAGAGAGAGAAATACTAGAGCATAGAGAGAGATAAAGAGAGAAAACCATTCAAGGCTACATCGAGAGTTGCTCTATCCTTATAGCGAGTGAGTGAGAGTGTCAGTCCACGAGCAAGAGATTCGTTTGTAATCATTGATCATATATAAAGAGTCTAGTTGCTTGAATCTTGTTTGTATTTCCACTCTTCTCATTTACAGATAGAGTCAAACTACTCTTGTGTAACAACAAGAGTCCGCCTGAGTCAGCCCCCTAACAGATCCCACTGGTACCCATCGAGGGAGATTCCTCTTGTGATTGTTCTACACAAACACATTCCGTTTTGCGCATGAAAATGGCGTAGGATATCCCAAGGGGTTATTGCATCATTTTGATTAGAATAACAAATAACATATCGCAGTGTACTTATGATGAATATTTCTAGTTACTTCTATCGTATGTTATTGGTGAAGATTTTGTTGTGCAATTATTTTGCAAAAGAGAAATCATTATTCGGAAGAGATAATCATCGATCATTTTGCATGTTCACTCAACTAGCTATAGCTCGAGAAAATGATATTCGATCAACCATGACCGAGTAGTATTCAGCTTCAGGACTAGGGTTATCGGTGTTAGAAAAATACTCATTACCGTTGTACATTACCATAACAATAGGCCTCTCATCCTTAATTCTAGGCCTCGCCTCTCTTGTAAATCTATTATTATATATCTGTATATAATGGTAAATCACGGTTAATCAATTCTCTATATTTTACATGGTATCAGTTTTTCTTTTACCGATCCTCTCTGATTTCTGCCCCTTCTCTCCTCCAACAAATCTCCCATTCCTCTCTCTCCCCTAACAACCATCATGGCAGAAAATATTACCGTCAATCCTTCTTCTCCCATTGCTGACGACAATATTGTCGATCCTCCATTCCTCAATAATAACGACATATCCCCACCACGCTCCAACATACTGTCTTAGCCTCCCCGTCCCGCCGTCATACCAACACTCAACACGGCATCTCTCTCTTCTCCCTCCCGGCGCCATTGCTGTTAACCAAGCCCTTCACGTCAACTCCATTTCCAACTACATTAGAATCAAACTTACTCATCCCATCCCCGCCGAACTACGCTATGTGGCGGCATCTCTTCCTCGTCACGCTTGGCAAATTCAATCTCCTCAATCACATCGACGGTACCCCTCCACCACCAACGACGAAAGTTAGTCCCTTCTTGATTTCACAATTCTATCCTGGATATACACTACCATATCCAAAGAAATTTTCAGTTTGATCATGCGAAAAATGCCACCGCATACTAGGTTTGGCTAACTATTAAGATATGTTCTGGGATAATAAAAAGGCCCGTGCAATTCAACCTGAGGCCAAATTTCACAGCCTCCGCCAAGACGCCCTAACCATCAATGAATATTGCGGTCAATTAAAAACACTGGCAGATGCACTCACAGATGTAGACAGCCCCGTCACCGATGAAAATTTGGCTCTCCAAACATCAGTGGTTTGAATGAGTCCTTCTCTAACCTCCGTACCATCATACAACAATTTCAGAAGTCATTCCCCACATTCCAGTAGGTCCGTAGCTCCTTAATATTGGAGGAGACCTGCGCCTTCAATCTCCATCCACCGCGACAGCCCTTCTCTCGGCTTCCCCACAACCCGACACACCTGCCCCTGTTGTTCCCTCCTCGACAGCCGTGCCTTCCCAATCTTCTAATTCCAGCTCCAGCAGTCAACACAACTCCAACCGGCATACACGAGGTAGAGGTCGTGGTCGTGGCTACTCCCAGCGTGACCCACAACAACAATAATAGCAACTTCTTGCAATTACTGTCGTCCCAGCCCATGTGGTCCCCCTCTTGGTCTGCGCAAGGAATCCTGGGTCCACGACCGCAACAGCCACAACCGTATGCCCTGTATCACCAGTATTCGGCCCCCTCTTGGGACCAACAGAGTCTCGTCTCCGCCCTCAACACCCATTGCTCCTCCCTCGCGCTATCCAGTCTCACAGTGGCATATGGACATCGGCGCATCGACTCATATGACACCGCATACAGGTATACTCGATCCCACTATTTTGTCAGACTCATCTCCTTCCAGTATAGTTATTGGCAATGGGAGTCACTTACCAATCACCTCAGTTGGCTCTACCCACATTCCTCCATTCTTATTGTGTGACGTTCTCGTATCTCCCCACCTTATTAAAAATCTCATTTCTGTTCGTAAATTCATTATTGATAACAAAGTTCTGTCAAATTTGACCCGTATGGTTTCTTTGTCAAGGATCTATACAGCAAGAACGTGATCCGCCGGTGCAATAGTCGAGGTGACCTCTACCCTCCATCCATCAACCGCCATCACTGCATCCCCACTACCGACATCACTCACCACCACGATCCAGCCTACTCCCTGGCATGCGCGACTAGCACACCCGGTGTGCCACTACGTTTCGGTCATTTGCGTATCAAATTTCAATTCCTTTAAATAATACTTTTCCTATGTCTGTTAGTCCTGTCAAATGGGAAAACAATCTCGTTTACCTTTTAAATGTTCAACTAGCACTACTACACATTCTTTGACATTGTGCACTGCGATATTTGGACCTCACCAATATTAAGTGTTATTGGAAATAAATACTATCTTGTGCTGCTCGATGATTATACACATTTTGTGTGGACATTTCCTCTCAAAAATAAATCTCAAACTCCTAGGATACTCAAAAAATTTCATGCTTATGTCCGCACACATTTTCACCACACAATTACACACATCCAATGTGACCACGGTCGGGAATTTGATAATCACGACGTTGCGCATATATGGCAACACACAACACCCTATTACGCTTCTCCTGCCCCTATACATCTCAACAAAATGGCAAAACTAAGCGTATGATTCACACCCTCTCCATGCTATTCGAACTCTCCTCTTTCATAGTCGCCTTCCCCCTCAATTTTGGGCCGAAGCCCTGTCTACTACCACATATCTCCTAAATATCACTCCCACTTCTACCTTAGCCTTTCGCACCCCTCACGAATGTTATACAACCGCACACCCACCTATCATCACCTTCGTACTTTTGGATGCCTATGTTTTCCAAACCTCGCATCCCACCACCCACAAACTACAACCCCGTACCATCCCATGCATTTCCTCGGTTACGCACCGGACACAAGGGTTATCGCTATCTTGCGCTAAACACCAACAAGGTAATAATTTCGTGACATGCTATCTTTGATGAACATAATTTTCCATATTCATCTTATCATTAGCCAAATTTGTCCGCATCTCGCACGACTAACACATCAGACATTGACCACCAAATTAATCTTCAGCTCCTTATTCCCCAATCCGCTACTACTACCTCACGCCCCCGGCCAACACCTGCGTCTAAACCAACCCACATCCCTCCTCGCGCGCAGCCCACCTCCCAACCCTGGCCCCACACGTGTCCACTAGCCCCCCACACACACCTCGGGTTCCCACTTACACCGCGCCGCCTTTCCCATCCCCACACCAGCCCACCACGAGCCCACATATATGACAGCCCAAATTCCCCCACATCGTCTCACCAACCCCCTCTGGCCCATCACGTGCCTAATTCCCCACCCCCACACATCACCACCCCAACCCCACACTACATCACCCCGTGCCATGGATCGAGACTTCACATCATCCCCTAACTCCTCGATCCCAATCACGCCCACTTCCTCATCTCAGCCCACTACCGATACCAGCCCACCCTCAGCCCCTCCTCCTTCCACTCCACACATCCCATGGTGACCCGCTCAAAAGCCAGTATCATAAAACCAAACAAATCCTTAATTTATCCATCACCTCCTCACCCGTACCTACCTCCCACAAAACCGTACTTACCGACCCTCGTTGGTACGCCTCTATGAAAGAGGAATATGATGCTCTGATTAAAAATAGGACCTAGGATCTTGTACCTTGTCCACCGAACGCTAACGTTGTCTCTAGAAAGTGGCTTTTTCGACATAAATTCGATGCTGATGGACGTCTCTCACGTTACAAATCTCGCTGGGTCACCCGAGGCTTTTCCCAATGACACAGTCTTGACTTCGAAGAAACCTTCTCTCCGTTGTAAATCCCGCCACCATTCGCACACCATCCTTACCCTCGTCGTTGCCTGATCTTGGCCCATCCATCAACTCGATGTCAAAAATGCATTCCTCCATGGCACTCTCAAAGAGGTTGTATATTGTCAGTAACCACCAGCTTCGTTGATCCACAATACCCTAACGATGTTTGCAAGCTCTGCAAGGCATTATATGGACTGAAACAGGCCCCACGTGCGTGGTACCCCGACCGATTCGCCGCTCATATACTCACCCTCGGCTTCCACAGTTGCAAAACAAATCCGTCTCTTTTTGTCTACCATCGTGGCACTGACCAATCCCATCTACTAGTATATGTAGATGATATCATCCTCGCCGCATCATCAATGCCCTCACTCTCGAATTCGCTATGACGGACCTTGGCCCACTCCACTACTTCCTCGGCATTGCCGTCACCCCCACCGGGCTATACCTATACCAGACAACCTATACTAATGACCTCCTCCGCCCCGCTGGCATGACACATGCAACCCCTCCAAAACTCCAGTAGACACAAATGCCAAACTTGGGCCGATGCAGGACCGCCTAAACCTGATCCTACCTCCTATTGCTCCCTCGCCGGTGCCCTACAGTGCCTCACCTTCACCCGCCTTGACATCAACTACGCAGTCCAGCAGTGTTGTCTTCATATGCATGTCCCACGCGAAGCTCACCTCACACATTCATTCAAGCGCATCCTTCGTTACCTCAAAGGTACACCATCTCTCGGTCTCACCATCACATCCGATCCCTCTGACCAACTCACAATCTACAATGATGATGATTGGGCCGGTTGCCCTGACATGCGCATCTCAACCTCCGGCTACTGCATGTTTCTCGGCTCCAATCTCATCTCCTAATCATCCAAACGCCAACCCATTGTCTCTCGATCTAGCGCTGAGGCTGAGTATCGTGCCGTTGCCAATGCCATTGCTGAATTCTACTGGATTCGTCAGTTCCTCCACGAACTACACACTCCCCCCTTCTCGCGCCACAATCGTATTCTGTGACAATGTCAGCTCCGTCTACATGTCTCATAACCCCGTCCAACACCAGCGCACAAAACACATTGAAATAGACATTCACTTTGTGTGCGAACGCGTCGCCTTGGGGCAAGCTCGCGTCCTACATGTTCCGACAACCATCCAATTTGCTGATATTATGACAAAAGGGTTACCGTCTACTATTTTCAGGAATTCAGAAACAGTCTATGTCTCCGTGATCCCCAGACATCGATTGAGGGTTATTGGTGTTAGAAAAATACTCATTACCGTTGTACATTACCCTAACAATAGGCCTCTCCTGCTTAATTTTAGGCCTCACCTCTCTTGTAAATCTATTATATATATCTCTATTTGTATACAATGGTAAATCACGGCTAATCAATTCTCTCTATTTTACAATTGGCAATGTCGACCCCACCAGTCCTGGCTAAACAATGGTACCTGTTCGTTTCGTCACGAATCAATTGAAGGAAGGTAGACCGCCTCAGCCGAGGTTTGGTGTAAGAATTGCCATTGTTACGGAGACCCTAGAGATTTGATAGTAATCTTTCTGGTCTTTTGTACTGTGTCGGGGGCAATTAATTGTGATTTATTATGTGAATCCGTGGTCCATCAAATACGGTATACTACCAGCCTTATAAATGCTTCTTGTTATGCTCATTTACTTGTCCGGAGCCTGCTGTTATGAATATGTACGATCATTCTCCCCTCCGCGGAGCAGCCTTTTGTCGGTGGTGGTTAGGGTCATGGTGGCTTCCACTTCAAAGCTGTAATGTAGACTACTACCCTTGAATCTCAACGAGCTCTATCAGAAGACTATGGATAATCATAGACTACGTACTGTCTCACACACCCGGTCTTGGGTAAGTACTACAATTCCTGATCATCATCTATTCTATCAATGGTGGTGAGATGACAAGTTTTATTCAGAAGTTCTTTCTAGAGAGCAAGATGCCCAAGGAGATAAATATGGGTGACGCTAATACCCAGGGTACCCTAATGCAAACCGTGTGGAGGATTTTAGACCGATTAGTGAAATTGGATGTGTGTACAAGGTGATTGCTAAACTGATGTCATTAAGGCTGGATAGGGTGTTGAACCTGTTGATTGGTGAGACTCAAAAAGCCTTTGTGAAAGGGAGCATATCCTTGAAGGTCCTCTATATTGGAACTGAGTGTAAACGATTATATTTTTTGTATTGAGTATTGCTTTTGGTATTACATCAACAGTACGAGCATATACATAGGCCTAGTACAAGAGTCTAGAACATGTACTATCGGACGGATATTATTGTAATATGGGCCTAGAACAGGCCTTATACTAATGGGCTAACATTCCCCCTCGGTCCAAGTGATTTTGCAAAGGAAGCTTGGAGCGTATCTGGGAAAAGGCCGATGGATACAATGGCTTGGTAAGTAGATCGGCCAGTTGACTGTCGGCTGGAACATGTGAAACCGACAAAGCTCCAATGGCGACCCGTTCTCTCACAAAGTGGAAGTCGACATCAACGTGTTTCATCCTACTATGAAAGACGGGATTTTTTTGCAAGGTATGTCGCACTTATATTGTCGCACAACAGATTTGGGGTGTTTTTGGAGACGAAACCCTGAATCCCTTAATAGTTGTAAAACCCAGATCGATTCGGCCGTAGCAATGGCCAAGGCCTTGTACTCAGCCTCTGTTGTTGACTTCGCAACGGTTGCTTGTTTGCGTGAACTCCAGGAAATAAGATGGGGACCGAGGAATATGCAGAAGCCTGAGGTGGATCTTCGAGGGAGTGGAGCCGGCCCAGTCGGCATCCGAAAAGACGGTGAGAGCATCAATAGGAGCGGATGGGTAGAAACACCAAGGTTGCGAGTGTGATTGAGGTAATGGAGAATCCGCTTTACAACTTTCCAGTGTATTTGTTGAGGTTGATGCATGTAGCGGCATACCCTGTTAACTGCATATTGAATATCCGGTCGTGTCATTGCTAAATATTGGAGTGAGCCCACTGTGCTTCTGTATTGGGTTATGTCTTCAAAAATAGGGGAGTCTGTGTCGTCGAGGACCAGATTGGGTGTCATGGGTGTGGGGCTGAATTTGGACTGTGTCATGTTTGTTTTGTGGAGAATTTCTGTGATGTATTTTTCTTGTGTCAATAGTAAGCCCTTGGACGATCTGTGAGCAGAAATACCCAAAAATAGCTTAGATCCCCTAGATCCTTCACGGGAAATTTAGCTTGAAGCTGTGTTTTGAGAGTGGTAAGAAGGGATAAAGAAGAACCGTAACCACAATCATCAACATACAGTAGGATGTATATGATGTCACGTCCTTGTTTGAAAATAAACAGAGAGCTGTCTATTGTAGAAATGGTAAATCCCAGCTGTAGGAGATAACTGCTGAGTGTAGAGTACCATGCTCTGGGAGACTGTTTAAGGCCATACAAGGCCTTCTTCAGTTTGCACAGAAAGTGAGGAAAGGTAGGATTAATAAATCCTGGGGGCTGTTTGACATAAACAGCCTCTTCTAATTCACCATTTAAGAATGCATTTTTAATGTCGAGGTGTTGTATGGGCCACTGAAATGAAACAGCTAGGGCTAGGACTGTTCTTATGGTAGAAACTTTGACCACGGGGCTATAAGTGTCAAAATAATCAATGCCATGCGTCTGATTATAGCCCTGAGCCACAAGTCTGGCTTTTCTCCGTTCAATAGAGCCATCTGCCTGATATTTGGTCTTTAGGATCCATTTTACACCAAGAATGTTTTGCCCATCCTTTGGTGGCACCAAATCCCAAGTGCTAGTAGCTAGTAAGGCATTATACACAAGCTGAATAGCAGCTTTCCACTCATCATATTTCTGGGCTTCCTTGAAGGTTGGATTAGCAGGGATAGAGCTAGAGAGAGTAGAGGTATTACACCAACGAATAGTCCCATCTGTTCGAACAAGGGGTTTTGAGATATGTGCTTTAGCCCTGGTCACCATGGGGTGTGTAGGTATAGGGTTATGAGTAGGTAGAGTACTGGTGGTAGAGGGTGAGGGGACTGGGCTGAGATCAGTGTAGTATATACTGGTGGGGGGAGTGAGAGGAGAAGGAGGTAAGGTTTGAGGAGCTGGGTCAGGTGGTGAGGGAGGAGTGAGATTTGTTGTTTCAGGAGGTGGGATAACAAGAGACATAATGTGTGGTGTGTGTTGCTGTTGATAAGTATCCAAATGAGCATGTTTATAGGTGTATTTCATATTATTATTAGCACTTTTCTTGCTCATTTCTCCACTTATCTTAGCTTTTCTCTAGTCTATGTTTTATTGTTGTCTTACAGATTTATCGGTTAAACATGAGAAAAGCCAAGCTAGAAGCAAAGAACATGAAGAGACGAACGCATAGCCGCAGACGTTCGAAAAACGAATCCGAACGAATAATCTAGAGCCAGTCGAAGTTAGCATGCCCCCGAGACTTCAACACCAGCTTGATCCGGGACTTACTTCCTTACCTGCATTAGGTCCGGACCTAACTCCTGAAAGAAGTCCCGGACCACATGATGGACTTTTAGAAACCGAGGGAATTGCCAGCTTGGTCCGGGACCTAAACTCTTGCCCAAGTCCCGGACCACATGTACTTTTAGAACCGAGGACTTTGTCTTCACAATGGTCCGGGACCTAACCCAGTCCAAGAACCCGGACCACATGAAATGTTTAAACCGAGAGAATTTGTTGCATTATGGTCCGGGACCTCTACTCTTGGCCAAGTCCCGACCAAACCCAGCAATGTGATTGGCGGACTCCAGCAGAAAGGGGACGCGCCTGTCTCCTTCTTCCTCGCGTCGTTCTGCAAATGGATTCTGTTATCCATCTACTCCTCTCCGCCGCACCGCCTACCTTAAATCACTCCAGCTCTCTGTCCCCTCTCTGCAATAAATGAAGCACTCAGACTGCAACAATCAACTGCAATCAATTAAATACGTCGGATCTGCCTCCTCAATCCTCTATATAAACCAACACCATAACTGCAAAACAATACACTACGTACGTCCACAGGCACAAGAAATCGAACAACACCCACACTCCATTCTCTTCCAATTAATTCCTCCCGTAGCACACAATTCTCCATCTTTTATTTATTCTCACACATTTCACCACATTCACGTACGTACTCAAACACTCACAAAGCAGTATTTTACAAAGAGAGAAAAGAGGCAGGCGAGTGCAGACCCTTTATTACGCAGGAGTTCCTGAGTAATGAATATTTCAGCAGTCTCTACTTCGTTTTATTTCTGTCAATGTCTGGGAGTAATCTCATAATTGTGCTTAGGATGGGTGTTTAACCCAGAATAACTCAGCGTATTTATAATACCGAGTTTGCTTATAAATATTTGTTTTGTCTCTCTCTATTATTGAATGTTTAAGAACTGATCATTTTTACTCATTTACGGTTTCTCTAATTTCAATGATTTTGTAAAATTAGAGAATAGACCACAAAGAGAGACAAACGTTAGATATTATCTCCTTGATTAGCAGATAAAATCCATCGCTGTTATAAAAGAATTCTCACTTAAAGCTAATTAATGATTTTAGACTTTTTCTGATTGTAAGAAGTTTAATGAATTAATTAAGAGCTGTCCTTATCTATGATTTAGAAAGGCCACAAGATAAAATTCTTAACAGACAAATAAGAGCAAACTAGGATTATAATTATTATCTGAGTTATAATTGGGCGATGTCACCTTCCTTAGCACATTTACCATCCACTTAATTCACAACTGTTTTTACTGTTTTTATTATTTCTTTAATAATCCAACAACAAATCAAGCTTGCCTCCGGCTAAACCCCTTTTACAGTTTTCTTTTAACTACCTAAACTAGGATAATTGAACAATCTCCTTGTGGATACGACACTTGTTTTACTACTACTACGAATAGGTACACTTGCCTAATAGTTTGTTATAATTCTATATTAATTATAGTGTAGTTTTATCCCAACAAGTTTTTGGCGCCGTTGCCGGGGAGATTGATTCCATCAATTTCCCTAGTTTCTGGTAGTTCACTCGCTATATAGTAATAATCTGTAATACTATTAAATTGTTAATCTTGGACATCTGAATTGGACATCGGACTTCGGACCTGACTTGGACATTTGACTTCGGACTTTGGACATCTAACTCCTAACATCTTAATATTATTGTCATTTCGTTCCATTGTCATTTCGTTCCATTGTCCTTTCTTTCCATTGTCTCTAACTACTAACTTTAAATTTCTTGTCATTTCGTTCCATTGTCCTTTTCTTCCATTGTCCTTAACATTTCATTTCCATTGTCCTTAACATTTCTTTCCATTGTATACTAACTACTAACTTATAATTTCCAGTATACTAACTCTAACGTTTATCAGCCTAACCAATATTTCTGTCTTTCTTATTTTATTTACTAACTAATATTTGCAGTTTCTCACAAACCACAAGTTATCTTCTGTGCATGCCAAACACTCGAACCCGAGGCTCTCCACCAATCAGTCCGAGCCCCGAACCCGAGCGTACTTTATTACAAGCACAGAGAAACCTGAGAAACCAAGCCATGGCCAATAACGAAGTTATAAATGAAATGGACCATGCAATTCAACCAGAACACCGTGCCCTATCTGATTATCACCAACCTAACACCGAAGGAAGAGCATCAGCCATAGTTCTCCCCGAACTAACACCAGAAGAAGCCGGACGTTGGGTTTTCAAAACCCACTACATCACCGCCGTCCGGGATCTAGGCAAGTTTAGTGGAGCGAACCCAATGAAGCCCCAAATCATCTGAGTCTCTTCCTAGACTTCTGCAATTCCTTTGGTCAAACCGGCAACGTCAAAGAAAGAATCCGTCTACAACTTTTTCCTCACTCGTTGTCGGATTCAGCAAACAGGTGGTATCGAAGCCTTCCCTCCCGATCAATCACCACATGGCTTCAAATGGCCCAAAAATTCCTTGCCAAATACTACCCAACCAGTAGAACGAGGCAATTGATCGGTGAAATCAATACTTTCTGTCAGGAGCCGGGAGAAACGTTGTACGACGCATGGGACAGATTTAAAGATATGCTAATGAAGTGTTCTCACCATGGTCTTGACGATCAATCCCTCTGCCTGTCATTCTTCAACGGTCTGGATGATGGGAACCGACTACTCGTCAATTCCTCTGCAGGAGGAAGTTTCATGATGAAATCTCCTAAAGAAGGAATGGACCTTCTCGAAACCATGACGAGCAATACGAGACAGTGGACGAGATCCAAAGGAAGAACGCCACGAGCAGCAGGCCTACTCCATGTTGAGCCTACAGATCATTTATCGGCTCAGATCTCGTCCCTTACAAAGATGGTGGAAAAGCTAACGACATCACAAAACGAAATTGTAAAAACAATAGCTTCCCCACCTACAAGTTCATCGTCAGTTCCACCTACAGAAGGATGTGCCATATGCGCCGGTCCTCATGAAACCCCTCAGTGCGAAGGTAAAGGACAGTACGAGGATGCAAACTTCATAGGAAACCGTCCCGGTAATTCCTACAACAACAACTTCAACAACAACTATCCATGGAGAAATCACCCGAATTTCTCATGGAAGAATAATGATCAAAACCAAGGAGGTCAGAACAACAATTCAAATACCTATCAGGGGAACAGACCCCAACCAAATTCTAATATAGGTTATCGAGCACAAGGTGCCCCTCCAGGTTTCCAGCAACAACAACAACCATCGTCAACCTCTTCTGATCCAAATGAGGAATTCAGGAACTTAATGAAAGGATTCATGACTACGACTCATACCCGACTCGTGGATCAAGAAGCCACTAACAGAAGGGTTGAAGCCCAGATACAACAAACCAACCAACAGTTGGAACAAATCAGCCAACAGCTTGCACAAAGGCCACCTGGTGCCTTCCCTAGTCAGCCAAATCCAAATCCAAGGGAACAGGCCAAGGCAGTGACGTTAAGAAGTGGTAGGCCGCTCAACTCATCTCCTCCCCGAGATGAAACTGATAATCAAGAGCAGCAAGCTCATGAACCTCAAGAAAATTCAGCAGAAGAACAGAAAGATGCTGAAGAAGCCCCTCCTCCTACAAAAAATATTTCCAAGGAGAAGGAGTCTCCTGAATCTACTCCTTCCCTCTCACAAAATTCTTCCCCCACTTCCTTTTCCAAACAGAATCAGAAAGAAAAAGAGATGAACAGTTTGGAAAGTTTCTATCTCACTTCAAGAAACTGACGATCAACATTCCTTTTGCCGATGCTTTAAAACAAATGCCAATATACGCAAAGTTCATGAAGGATATCATCACCAACAAAAGATCGTTGCAGGAAGTGGAAACTGTACACCTTACACAGGAAGTGTCAGCAGTACTTCTCAAGAGTCTCCCTCCGAAACTTGGAGACCCAGGTTTGCCAATTATTCCATGTTCAATTGATAATGTTGATTGTGGTAGTGGGTTATGTGATCTAGGAGCTAGTATCAATTTAATGCCACTGTCAACTTTCAACAAACTTAAAATTGGTAAATGCGAACCAACTTCTATTCAATTACAATTAGCAGATAGATCTTTAGTATTCCCAAAGGAATAATAGAAGATTTGATTGTTACTGTAGGAACCTTTGTGTTCCCCGCTGACTTTATTGTAATTGACATGGAAGAAGACACTAGGGTGCCCTTAATCTTAGGACGACCTTTCATGAGAACTGCAAGAGCACTAATCGATGTTGAAAAAGGAAAAATCATTTTAAGGCTGCATAACGAAACTTTAGAATACGACATGTCCAAGGTTGTTAAGAAACCCGCTCATTTAGAATACCTTTTCCATAGACGTTGTCGACTCTATTGTGCAGGATAATTTATCTGCTATTATCCGTAATGACGCTCTTGAAAATGCCTTGTCTGAAATCTGTGATAACCGATTAGTATACCCTGACACAATCCAAATGGTAGCAGCTCTGGATAGAATAAAATCATACAAGAAACCACGCTACCCACCACCAGAACCATTAGAGCTCTCCACTCAGAAGTTACCACCATCCATTGAACAACCCCCTCCGTAGAAATCTGAAACAATTGCCATCACATCTGAAGTATGTTTATCTTTCTGATTTTTGTACTTTGCCTGTTATTATTTCTTCATCCCTAACAAGTACACAGGAAGAACAGCTTGTGAAGATCCTTCAGAGCCACAAGAAGGCAATAGGCTGGTCCATTTCGGACATTAAAGGTATCAATCCCCATTTCTGCACACATCACATATACATGGAAGATACCTACAAGCCTTTAGTCCAACCACAGAGAAGGCTGAATCCCAACATGAAAGACGTAGTAAAGAAAGAGGTGCTCAAACTTCTCGACGCCGGGATAATCTACTCCATCTCCGACAGCAAATGGGTGAGCCCCGTTCAAGTGGTCCCGAAAAAAGGAGGTCTCACTGTGGTCCCCAACGACAAAGGTGATCTAATTCCTCAGAGAACCACGACGGGATGGAGAGTCTGCATCGATTACAGGAAACTGAACAGCGCAACGCGGAAGGACCACTTCCCTTTACCTTTCATCGATCAGATGCTTGAAAGATTGGCCGGGCAAGATTACTACTGCTTCCTGGATGGTTATTCAGGATACTTTCAAATACCCATTGCCTCTGAAGACCAAGACAAAACCACCATTCATGCCCGTACGGGACATTTGCATATAATCGGATGCCTTTTGGTCTATGCAATGCCCCAGCCACATTCCAAAGATGCATGATGGCAATCTTCAGCGACTATCTTGAGAAAGCATTGAAGTCTTCATGGACGACTTCTCTGTCTTTGGTCCCACTTTCGAATCCTGTCTGAATAATCTGGATGCCATCCTCGCCCGATGTGAAGAAACTAACCTTGTGCTTAACTGGGAAAAATGCCATTTCATGGTTAAAGAAGGAATAGTTCTTGGGCATAAAATATCTTCAAAAGGCATTGAAGTTGACAAAGCCAAGGTCGAAGTTATTGAAAAATTACCACCACCATCGACGGTAAAAGACATCAGAGTTTCCTTGGCCATGCTGGGTTCTATAGAAGGTTTATCAAGGATTTCTCCAAAATTTCTAAACCTCTATGTGAACTCCTAGCTAAAGACGTCAAGTTCGACTTCACCGACGAATGCCTACAAGCCTTCAACACACTGAAAGAATGCCTCATCTCCGCTCCCATTGTGATATCACCAGATTGGAGCCTTCCATTTGAAATCATGTGCGACGCCAGCGACTATGCCGTGGGTGCCGCTTTATGCCAAAAGAAGGAGAAGATCTTGAGAACCATCTACTATGCAAGTAGAACCCTCAACGACGCTCAGAAGAATTATTCAACTACTGAGAAGGAACTTCTAGCAGTAGTCTTTGCTCTGGATAAATTCCGATCATATCTCTTGGGAAGCAAAGTCATAATTCACACCGATCACTCTCGCTCTGAGGTATCTATTTGCCAAAGAAGATGCCAAACCCCGACTCCTCCGGTGGATACTCCTACTACAAGAATTTGAGATTGAAATCAGAGACAAGCCAGGAGTGCAGAATGTAGTAGCAGACCACCTATCTCGCATAGAGGCACCAGGTGATGGCACTTCCATCAATGAATTCTTCCCAGATGAGTGCGTTTTTATGATTGGTGACACCGGTGAACCATGGTACGCTGACATGGCCAACTACCTGGCACGAGGAGTAATACCACATGGCTACCTACCAACAAAAAGAAGTTCTTTTCCGATGTCAAACATTATTACTGGGAGGATCCTCTCCTTTTCAAGGTTTGTGCAGACGGGATGGTAAGAAGATGTGTGCCCCACGATGAAATCCAGAACATTCTCCGTCATTGTCACTCTCTTGAAGCAGGAGGACATCATGGGCCAGCTCGAACAGCGGCTAAGGTACTTCAATCAGGTTTCTTTTGGAAAACCTTACATAAAGACTGTCATTCCTTTGTAGCCTCCTGCGATGAATGCCAAAGACTTGGGAACACCTCCAGGAAACACGAAATGCCTCTCAACATCATACTCGAGGTAGAACCTTTCGACGTGTGGGGCATTGACTTCATGGGTCCCTTTCCTTCGTCTTGTTCAAACCTTTTCATCTTGGTGGCAGTCGACTATGTCACTAAATGGGTGGAAGCTATCGCCTCTCCCACAAATGATGCAAAGGTAGTACTCAGGTTCTTGAAGAGGAACATCTTTACACGATTTGGAGTCCCACGTGCTATCATCAGTGACCAAGGATCCCACTTCTGCAATAAGCAGTTCACCACAGCCTTGATGACCAAATATGGAGTGAGACATAAGGTAGCCTTGCCTTATCACCCTCAAACAAATGGCCAGGCTGAAGTCTCTAACCGAGAATTGAAGTGGATCCTACAAAAGACGGTTAATTCTTCCGAAAAGATTGGTCCCTGAAGCTGGATGATGCACTCTGGGCGTATAGAACAGCTTACAAAACGCCCATCGGCATGTCCCCATATCGACTAGTCTTCGGCAAAGCTTGTCATTTACCAGTCGAGCTCGTGCACAAATCATTCTGGGCCGTGAAAGCCCTCAACTTTGATCTTCTGAGAGCAGGTGACAAAAGGAAATTCCAGCTCACTGAATTAGAAGAATTTCGAGAGGATGCCTATGAAAATAACCGAATCTACAAAGAGAAAGCCAAGAAGTGGCATGACAAGATGATCCTTAAACGGGAGTTTCCATGAGGGAGATTTGGTTCTGTTGTACAACTCCAGGTTGAAGCTGTTTCCTGGTAAACTCAAATCCTATTGGGCTGGACCATTTACTGTCTCCAAGGTCACCCCATATGGATCCGTTGAGTTGGTGGATTCTAAAAAACACACTTTCATGGTTAATGGATCAAGACTAAAGCATTACCAGGGTGGTAATCTCGAGACAGTTGATGCTCGTACAATAAACCTACATGATACTCAGATTGAGTACGCTTCAAAGCGTCTAGCCAAAGACGTTAAAGAAGGGCAGCTTTCCGGGAGGCAACCCGGACGAACTTATCTTTATTTGCTTTTATTCTCTTTTTAATTTTCAGTTCTCTCTCTCAATTTTATTTTTGCTAAACTTTTAACCCCGTTTGTAGTATGGTTGCTTTTGGTGTCTTATGCAGATGCACTTTCATGTCTACACCGCAACCAAGCTACGCTTCTTGAGGCTGAAGCTCAAGTGTGGGGGAACTCCTATAACGCTAGCAAAAATAATCTCAGGGGAGTACCAGTCTCTTTACTTATGCTTTTATTTAAATAAAATCTGCAGAGGAGAGTTATGTGCTTAAATGATTATACGTGAGCTTCGTGTTCTCTCTATTTTATCTACTACCGAAAAGACCTTCTGAAACTTTCCCTTGTTTTTCTGGTGAACAATGTGGACATTGTTCAAATTAAGTGTGGGGGAGTGTGCCTTTTCGGTTTATGCTTAAATGCTTAATCTCTCTGCTTATCTTGCGTTTGTTCAAATTCAATATCGTGGCCCTTTTTATGTGGGTTGTTCTCTTTAAGAATAAATATTGTTATGAATTGTGGGATAAATGGCATAAATGGTACAAATTCAAAAATTTTTAAATTTTGATTACTTTTGAGGAGCATTTTTATGCGGTGTGACCAAATGATCTGAAATGGTTGGATTTTTATTACTCAGGGGTTCCTTCTGTCTTCTTTCTTAGGGATTGCTAAGGGGTGCTTCTCTGTCAAAAAGGAAAAATAATAAAATAAATAAGGGACTTACGAGACACCATTGGTAACCAACAAAGAGAGTTGAGTGTTCTTAACAACGAAGGCTTAATGCCTACATATTATCTTCTCTTCTCTTATGCAAAAGTGAAACAAATGCATAATTCTATTTTTCCTTTTGTTTTCTCCTCAAAGCCCATTCTCGAGAGAAGTTGGCCTTGGTAAAAGTTCTCAAAGTCACCTTAAACTAAGAAGCATTGAAGTACTCCGGATCATACCCCGAAACTCTAATTTTTATTTTGCCCTGAGTACACCTATGCCACCAGTAGGTGATGATCACACTCCTCTAAAAGTTTAAGATCATGTACTATTGACTTCTTTATCCTACCCTTCATAATAGTATTTATTAATATTGAGCATTCCCTACTTATATGGGTACATGGTTTTGCTTGAGGACAAGCAAAAGGTAAGTGTGGGGGTGATAAGTATCCAAATGAGCATGTTTTATAGGTGTATTTCATATATATTATTAGCACTTTTCTTGCTCATTTCTCCACTTATCTTAGCTTTTCTCTAGTTTATGTTTTATTGGTTGTCTTACAGATTTATCGGTTAAACATGAGAAAAATCCAAGCTAGAAGCAAAGAACATGAAGAGACGAACGCATAGCCGCAGACGGTTCGAAAAACGGAGTCCGAACGAATAATCTAGAGCCAGTCGAAGTTAGCATGCCCCGAGACTTCAACACCAGCTTGATCCGGGACTTACTTCCTTACCTGCATTAAGGTCCGGGACCTAACTCCTGAAGAAGTCCCGGACCACATGATGGACTTTTCAACCGAGGAATTGCCAGCTTGGTTCGGACCTAAACTCTTGCCCAAGTCCCGGACCACATGTACTTTTAGAACCGAGGACTTTGTCTTCACAATGGTCCGGGACCTAACCCAGTCCCAAGACCCGACCACATGAAATGTTTAAACCGAGAGAATTTGTTGCATTATGGTCCGGGACCTCTACTCTTGGCCAAGTCCCGGACCAAACCCAGCAATGTGATTGGCGGACTCCATCAGAAAGGGGACGCGCCTGTCTCCTTCTTCCTCGCGTCGTTCTGCAAATGGATTCTGTTATCCATCTACTCCGCCGCACCGCCTACCTTAAATCACTCCAGCTCTCTGTCCCCTCTGCAATAAATGAAGCACTCAGACTGCAATCAACTGCAATCAATTAAATACGTACGGATCTGCCTCCTCAATCCTCTATATAAAACCAACACCATAACTGCAAAACAATACACTACGTACGTCCACAGGCTGAAGAAATCGAACAACACCACACTCCATTCTCTTCAATTAATTCCTCCCGTAGCACCACTTCTCCATCTTTTATTTATTCTCACCATTTCACCACATTCACGTACGTACTCAAACACTCAAACAGAAGCAGTATTTTACAAAGAGAGAAAAGAGGCAGGCGAGTGCAGACCCGTTATTCGCAGGCAGTTCCTGAGTAATGAATATTTCAGTCTCTACTCTGTTTTTATTTCTGTCAATGTCTGAGTAATCTCATAATTGTGCTTAGGATGGGTGTTTAACCCAAATAACTAAATATCAGTATTTATAATACCGAGTTTGCTTATAAATATTTGTTTTGTCTCTCTCTATTATTAAATGTTTAAGAACTGATCATTTTTACTCATTTACGGTTTCTCTAATTTCAATGATTTTGTAAATTAGAGAATAGACCACAAAGAGAGACAAACGTTAGATATTATCTCCTTGATTAGCAGATAAAATCCATCGCTGTTATAAAAGAATTCTCACTTAAAGCTAATTAATGATTTTAGACTTTTTCTGATTGTAAGAAAGTTTAATGAATTAATTAAGAGTTGTCCTTATCTATGATTTAGAAAGGCCACAAGATAAAATTCTTAACAGACAAATAAGAGCAAACTAGGATTATAATTATTATCTGAGTTATAATTGGGCGATGTCACCTTCCTTAGCACATTTACCATCCACTTAATTCACAACTGTTTTTACTGTTTTTATTATTTTTCTTTAATAATCCAACAACAAATCAAGCTTGCCTCCGGCTAAACCCCTTTTACAGTTTTCTTTTAACTACCTAAACTAGGATAATTGAACAATCTCCTTGTGGATACGACACTTGTTTTACTACTACGAATAGGTACACTTGCCTAATAGTTTGTTATAATTCTATATTAATTATAGTGTAGTTTTATCCCAACAGCTGTCGTCAGGAGAAGGAGGAGAGTTGGTAGGTTGGTGGATGGAGAAAGTGAGACTCATTGAAGACAACATCCTCGGTTAATGTATTTTTCTTGTTGGGAGACAGTAACAGAGGTAGGCACAGTGTCTTGGTGAGTAGCCTAGAAATATGCATGGTTGGGATCTTGTAGCTAGTTTGTGAGGGTTTTGAGGGCGGAAGTTAGGCCAACATGAGCACCCAAAGACTCTTGCATAGAGTAATTTGGGGTGGTATGAAATAAAGCCTCTAGGGTGTTTTTGAATTGGAGCACTTTGATTGCTGGTGTGCGTTGTACAGAAAAGGCAGCAGTCTGTGCTGCATAGGACCAGAAGTGAAAAGGTAAACAGAGTGAGATAGGAGAGTGAGGGTTTTATCAATGATGTATCTGTTTCTAATTTCAACCCGTCCCATTTTGTTGGTGAGAATATGGGGAAGTCAGTCGATGATGAATGCCATGGGATGCAGTAATATCTGAGAGGCCAGTAAATTCTCCTCCACTATCTGTCTGTATACTTTTGACAGATGCAGAGAATTGTGCTTGAACCAATTTAAGAAAGGTCTTGAAGATGAGATAGACATCTGATTTAGCATGCATAGGATATAACCAGATAAATTTAGAGTGATCATCAACAATCAACAGAAAATATCTGAACCCATCCAATGAAGTAACATAAGCTGGACCCCATACATCCAGAAATAACAAATCAAAAGGTTTATTAGCTACAGAATCCCTTAAGTACTGAGGGAGAGCATGGTGTTTCCCTTGGCAGCAAGCCTCACAAAATTGGGAAAACTTATTATCCTCTGTGGGTAAACTATAACTGCTTAGTATTTTGTTGTAACAAAAGTGGAGGGGTGGCCCAAGCGCTGATGCCAAGTGAGGGCAGAAGCCTTGGTGCCTTGTAGAAGTCTTGTAGCATGAACCTGAGGCTGAGGGCAAGTAGGCATCACATACACACCATCTTTACCGTTCCTTGAAGCAGAACCTTCCTGGGTGTAGTATCCTTCAACAGAAAACCAGTAACATGAAATTCAAAACAGAGACATTATTGTCAAGGCAAAACTTTCTAACAGAAAGTAAGTGCTTATTTAAGAGAGGGGAGTGATAGATCTGACTGAGAACTAATTCACCAGTGGGATGGGAAATAGAACCTGAGCCTAAATGAGTGATAGGCAATCCAGATCCATCTCCAAGAGTAATAGTGTCATGCCCTGTGTAGTTTGCACTGCTGTGATTGAGTTTGGACAGATCCCCAGTGAAGTGATGAGTTGCTCCCGTATCAGGGAGCCAATCTGTAGTGCTAGAATGTCCAGTAGCATTAACAGAAAAAGATTGAGGTGGAGGAGCTTGATAGGTTTGATTAAACCTGTGATAACATATAGCAGCAGAGTGGCCTCTCTTATTACAGATTTGGCAGCTAGGTCGAGTATCTGGTGTTCCATTGAAATAATAGGAGCCTCTAGCACCGCCTCTGGTGCTGTTAGTGGTAGATCTGCCTCTTTCACCTCTTGAGCTGTTTTGAGTATATGTATTCTGATAAGATCCTTGTGAGGTGCCCTGATAGGAACCCTTTCCTCGACCTGAATTTTTCTTGTTTGTGTTTCCCCCTGTGTAATTTGCCTCTGTGGCATTTACACAAACACCTCTGTGACTGATTTATTTTTCTGATTCAGAATATCCTCATAAATCAAGAGGGTTTTGTAGAGCTGTTGTGGAGTGGAGATTTCAGATCTGGTGATTATGTTGGTTACAACAGACTCATAATCCTTGGCAGACCCCGGAGAAGGTAAGATTGAAACTCCCGATCTGTGACAATGTGCCCCGTAATTGCCAGAGATGAGGATAGTTCTCTGGCCCTGTTGTAATAAGAGGTGATGTCCTCATCACCACACTTTGTAATACTTGCTAACTGCTGATGGAGTTGCCCGAGGTGAGCAGCAGTTTGAGCAGAGAAGGAAGCATGAAGTTCAGACCACACAAGAGCTGATGTTTCAAGATCTATCACTTGGCTAGCAATAGCCTCAGACAAGGAGAGAAATAGGACAGATATAACTAACTGATCATGGCGTTTCCAAGTAACATAGTCTGGATTCAAAATGCCGTTGATCTTAGCAGAAGGACAGGAAAGGTTCCATCCAGATATTTGAACAAATCGTTTCCTCTCAGAAAAGGTAATATCATTCCCTTCCAAAGTCGAAAGTTACCTTGTTTTAACTTGACTAGATTTGCTGCAGCTGATAAATGTTGTGTGTGTTGGTGATTGTTGTAGGTGCCGATGCAGTGGGAGCTCCTCTAGATGTCTGTGATCCATTGATCTGTTCCCAGTTGTGTGTGAATTGACGCCAGATCCGGAATTGGGAGTTTCAGGCGTGATATCATCCATGAGATCGATCAAGGAGGGAAGACGGGTGGGAGGGTTAGAGAAAATGGATAGAGCCCAGGGATAGCTTTGATACCATATTGGAACTGAGTGTAAACGATGTATATTTTGTTGTATTGAGTATTGCTTTTGGTATTACATCAACAGTACGAGCATATATTGTTGGAATAATAAGTCATCCATTCCATATGGGCTAGCCCAGCCCAACTAATGGTCAAGCCTAGTTAACGAAACATTTTGTATTGCCAATTTTGAAATAGGCAGTTTGAATTAGTTTGAATTAGATTAACATAGTAACGGTAGTTTACTTGTATATGTATACACCCTATGGGTTAGGCTTCATAACATAGTATCTCCTCTGTAAAAAGAAAGTTCTAAGTACAATGAAATAAAATCATTTCCTTCCTTCTCGACTTGCTTGCGCTCCAACCCTTCTCCTTCTTTCCTTTCCGCTTGCGTTTAAATCCAATATGGCATCAGAGCAGGATTCACTTTAATCGGCGATGGATAACGAAACACCAATTGAAAAAGAGGGAGAAAAGGCTACTGCGCCGGCAAACACCATAGATGCCGGTGACCCGCTGTACGTCCATGTCTCCGAGCAACCCGGTATGCTACTTGCTCCAAAATTTGACGGGACGGGATTCACAACCTGGAGATGGTCGATGGTCACAGCCTTGAAGGCTAAAACAAACAAGGCTTCATAGATGGCTCCGTCAAACACCCAGGATCTGGAGATTCCCTTCGACAAGCGGCCTGGACTCGCGCGAGTTCCCTGGTTCGCTCCTGGATTACCACAGCCCTGGAACCAAACATAGCCCAAACCGTCATGTTCACAGAAGATCCCAAGGAGATTTGGGATTGCCTCTGCCAAAGGTACGATCAGACCAACCTTGCCACAATTCATAACCTCAAGCAAACCCTAGGGGAACTGAAGCAAGGGAACGATACGGTGACGGTGTATTTCGGAAAATTGAAGAGCATCTGGGCACAATTGGACTTGGCCCGTCCCTTTCCTACATGTTCCGGAGAAGCGAGAGATCTTCTGTGCAAGCAAATTGCAGAAGACCGTCTAATCCACTTCTTAATGGGTCTTGACAGGAAATTCATTCACGTGCGTGGCCAAATACTAGCAATGAAAGAAACACCCTCACTTGAGCGTGCGTTTGCCCTGGTGATACATGAATAACAACAGCAAGGCGCTAACACGGAAGAAGAAAAAGCAGCTCCATGTCGTTCCTTGCGGGAGCCCAAAAGAAATCAGAGTCTGACGCCTCTTTCTTTTCTGCTGCTGGTGGCTCGAATTCAACCAGGAAAGGTGGACCTGAAAAGAATACTGGAGAAAGAAAGAAAAAGAACTGCACCTTTTGCAAAAAGAACGGGCACGTTTTTGAGGAATGTTATGCTAGACAGAAGTGCACTTACTGCCAGAAGACTGGACATACTGCCGATGACTGCTTTCATCTCCATGGGAGGGAGAAAGTGCTGGCACGCAGGAAAAAGAGTGTGGCTGTTTTAGCTTGTGGAGAAAATTCAAGCGAGGGAAGTAAATCGGTGAAGGGATTTACTCGTGAAGAAATACAGCAGATTGCTAGCATCATCCGTGCCAGCGATCAAGAGTCGAAGGGAGGAGATCCTAGCTATTGTCACTTTTCAGGTAATCGTTTTAATTTTACAGCAAGCAAACTATGTCTGATGAGTAAAATTCTGCATGATACTGGAGGTTTAACTAGGAGATGGATTCTTGATACTGGTGCTACGGACCATATGTCTGGTGCCCGGGATTTATTTGAAAACTGGAAAACTTTAACATGTAAAAGGTCTGTGATTTTGCCGGATGGAAGGCCTCAACAAGTTTCTATGGTGGGAGATGTAAGATGGGGAGAACGTTTCTGGTTGAAAGAAGTGCTATTTATTCCAGATTTTATGTTCAATTTGATCTCTGTGAAGAAATGGTCGAACAGGAACAACAACCTCTAACTTTTGGCATGGAAACTTGTCTGATTCAGGACCCTACTACAAAGGAGACTGAAGTGATTGGCTCGAACAGAATGGTCTCTACATTCTGGATCAAGGAAGGATCAATCAATGGTTTTCCCATCAGCAAAGAAGTCAAGGAAATCAGGGCATGAGCAGTACTTTAGGATTTGCTAATTTTGTTACTAGAAATGCGAAAGAACTGCATGTAAGGTTGGGGCATGTGCCATATCAAAAACTCGTTCAAATGAAGTTGATAAACAAGTTGATTTTTCTCCAAAATTTGCATGCGATGTATGTTATAAGTCACGAGGTCAACGATTATCTTTTGGTAGATCCGAAATTAAAACCAATAGGCTTTCGACTTAGTGCATTTAGATGTATGAGGGCCGTTTAACGTAACCACATACAACGGATATAGGTACTTTCTTTGTCTAGTTGATGACTATACAAGGATTACATGGGTTCAATTGCTAAAACATAAAGGGGATGCTTGGGATGCAATAGTGGATTTTGTTCGAATGGTGGAGAGACAATTCGATGCGAAAATCAAGGTTTTCAGGAGTGATAATGCCAAAGAATTAGGCAGCTCTAATTCAGGCAAAAGGTTTCTCGCACAAAATGGTATACTCCACCAAACCACTTGGCACATACACCGCAACAAAACGCCGTGGTCGAACGAAAGCACAAGTACCTACTTGAAACGGCTAGAGCGGTATTTTTTCAGTCTCAGGTTCCCACAGAATATTGGGGTGAATGTATTCTTCATGCGGTTTATCTAATTAACAGATTACCTACTAAGGCCTTGTAGGGAAAAACACCATACGAGCGGTTTTATGAAATACAACCGACATATGATGATATTAAACCTTTTGGGTGTCTGTGCTACAAAGACCATAGTTGGAGAAAAGGGAGGAAAATTCAATCCCCGGGCCGAAGCTTGTGTATATCTGGGAGAGGAACCCCGCAAGAAAGGGCACAAAGTCTTGAGTTTGGTAACAAAGAAAATTGACGTCTGTCGAGATGTTAAATTCCATATAGACGTTTTTCCCTTTGCTAATGGAGTAGGAGAACATGCAACTTGTACAGAGGAACAACCTAGCATACCACCATCTTGGGTCTCTGACGATGACCCTCGTGGCGTGATTCACTCTGCAACAAATGTCGATGACCCCGTGGCATGGTTCACTCTGTGACAAATGACAATACCCCCTCCCCTCTCTCCTTCTCTTGCACGTGAAACAGTCCTGGAACACATCCCTCTTCCAGAACATGATCAAAGCAATGATGATGGGCTTCGCCGGTCACAGAGAGAGATTCGTAGGCCTGATTATCTTAACGACTATATATGTAACACAGCCTTTCAAGATGTACTCGACGAACGAGTTTATAGGCGGAATAAAAAGATGAATTCTTTAATGCAATGTGAGAACCTCACGGACACACGACCTAGTTCATCTCTTGCCTCTCGCCGTGGCCACCAATTGAACAATTGGAAGAACCTCAGTCTTATCATGAAGCCGTCAAGCACATGCACTGGCAGCAAGCCATGCAAAGTGAACTACGAGCTTTAGAGGAAAACCACACTTGGACAATCGTTGACTTACCCAAGGGTAAGAAAACGGTTAGTTGTAAATGGGTGTACAAAGTAAAACTGAAGTCTGGTGGCACATTAGAAACGGTACAAGGCACACGTTTAGTTGCCAAAAGGGTTCACCCAGCGACATGGCTTTGATTATCATGAGACTTTTCTCCATTGTAAAAATGACAACCATAATCACGGTCGCCCTTATCCAACGGTCGCTCTCCAAAATGGTTGATCATCAAGATCAACTGGATGTTAACAATGTCTTCTTGGCACGGGGATTGTACGTGCCCTTATCACGGTCGCTCCACAAAGGGTGGATCATCAATCAACTGGACGTTAACAATGCCTTCTTGCACGGGGATCTTGACGAGGAAGTTTACATGAAGATCCCACACAGGCTAGATGTCACAGGACGTAACAAAGTTTGTCTTCTAAAGAAATCTCTGTACGGGTTGAAGCAAGCATCCAGGCAATGGTTCTCCAAATTGGCCTACTTTCTCAAAACTCTTGGATTTCAACAATCCAAGAACGATTATTCTTTGTTTTATAGGAAGAACGGCATCCGTCGAGTATATGTGGCAGTCTATGTTGATGACATGTTGTTAATTGGAAATCATCAAGAGGATCTTGACAACATCAAACAAGCTCTTCATGTCAATTTCAAAATCAAGGACTTAGGGACTTTGCACTATTTCCTTAGGATAGAATTTATCCCCACACCCCGAGGCATAGTATTGTCTCAACGAAAATTCTGCATAGATCTGGTCAAGGAATATGGATGTGACAATAAAAGGGCAACAGTTGGGCCTATGGCGGTGGGCTCACAACTCTTACGCTCAGAAGGCACACCACTAGATGATCCCACCCCTTATAGGAGATTAGTGGGAAAATTAAACTATCTCTCTAACACACGGCCAGATCTTAGTTATACCGTCCAAACTTTGAGCCAGTTTATGCAGAACCCTTGTGATGTGCACATGGACGCTGCCATCCATGCCTTGTGCTATGTTAAGGGGACAATGGCATACGGTATTGTCCTCAATAAGTCCACGGCACCTCAGTTGGACCTTGTTGCCTACTGCGATTCAGACTGGGCAGCATGTCCAAACACTCGAAAGTCTGTTTCGGGTTACTATATCTTCCTTGGTACCAGTCCAATCTCTTGGAAGACCAAAAAGTAAGGAACAATCTCTCTTTCTAGTGCAGAGGCGGAATACCGTTCTTTGCGACGTGTGACAGCCGAGCTCACATGGCTAAGCAGACTACTACATGAATTTGACGTCTCCAATGTGCATCCCATACCTGTCAAGTGTGACAACCAGTCTGCTATTTATATCGCTCGTAACCCGGTTTTTCATGAGCGAACCAAGCATATAGAAATTGATTGTCATTTCGTCCGTGACAAAATTCAAGAAGGACTAGTTGATGTTGTGTACCTCCCACATCAACGCAGTTGGCTGACATGATGACAAAAGCTCTCCCCGGAACATCTTACAAGACACAGCTTGATCGTATGGGTATATCTAATACCAACATTTCAAGCCTCGTTGATCAAGATCACCATCGGCTTGCGGGGGGTGTTGGAATAATAAGTCATCCATTCATATGGGCTAGCCCAGCCCAACTGATGGTCAAGCCTAGTTAACGAAACATTTTGTATTGCCAATTTTGAAATAGGCAGTTTGAATTAGATTAACATAGTAACGGGTAGTTTACTTGTATATATATACACCCTATGGGTTAGGCTTCATAACATAGTATCTCCTCTGTAAAAAGAAAGTTCTAAGTACAATGAAATAAAATCATTTCCTTCCTTCTCGACTTGCTTGCGCTCCAACCCTTTCTCCTTCTTTCCTTTCCGCTTGCGTTTAAATCCAATATATATATAGGCCTAGTACAAGAGTCTAGAACATGTACTATCGGACGGATATTATTGTAATATGGGCCTAGAACAGGCCTTATACTAATGGGCTAACACTCTATTGGCAAATGAAGTGATTTACCGGCTAAAGTCACGACGGTTGAAAGGCTTCATATTTAAAATTGATTTTCGAAAAACGTGTGATTGTGTCTGATGGTCCTTCATGGATAAAATGTTGAGTATTTTGGGATACCCAGATATTTGAAGGAAGTAGGTGAGTCAGTGCAGAAGTACAACCTCCATGTCTATCTTAGTTAACGGAGTGCCCTCAGAACCGTTCAAACCAAGAGAGGATTACGCCAAGGGGATCCACTATCCCTTCAGCTTTTATCATTGTGGCTGAAACTCTTAATTGGTTACTGGATTACTTCATCAGAATTGGTGACGGGAAGGAATTGTGGTATTGGTAGACAGCAGGTTCAGGTGTCCCACTTGTAATTTACCGATGATACGGTAATCTTTGGTGTGAACCAAATCGTAGTGAGGTGGAGGTGATTAAGTGGATTATTTCATTATTCACGGACATGTCTGGTTGGAAGTAAAACTGGAGTGTATTCGGTGTCAATCTGGTTTCTGATGATATTGGGCTCTTGGTGGATATTTTTGGGGTGTGAAGTTAAGGAGCTGCCTATGACGTACTTGGAGTGTCCGCTTGGGGCTAACCCAAGAGCAGGTAAGCACGTGGAAACCAGTACTAGATAAGATTAAAAAGGCTGGCAAATTTGAAGGCGTCATAGCTGTCGAGGACGGGGAGATTGGTGCTGATAAAAGCCGTTTTAGACAGCATTCCAGTTTACTATATGTTTTAAGCCTTTTAGTGCCTAAATCGGTAGTGAAGAAAATAATTGCTCTTCAACGGAATTTTCTATGGAAGAGTGCACAAGGTAAGGGGTTGAACCTGGTCATGGTGGTAGAGAGTTACACTTCCTAAGCAACTTGGTGGGTTGGTGTAACTGATAATGTTATGTTATCGTTCAAATGGTGGTGGCAGTTTGATCATGAAGGAGAGAAATCGTGGAAGAGAGTCATTGCTGCTACTTATGTAGTAGACATCTGGTTACCTTTATCTGATGGAACTTGGGCACAGTGTAAAATGGTATATGGAAATCCATCGTATGTTTGAGCAGATGTGAGCAATATGGTGATGTCAAATAATCTGGTCTGGGTAATGAAAGATGGTGGTATACACCATATTCTGGCATGAAATGTGGGTTGGAGAGATTTTAAAAACAAAGTTTCAGCGTCTGTATGCTCTTAATGAAACAAAACATGCAACTGTAGCAGAGGTGGGTAATTATGATGGTATGGAATGGCAGTGGAATTTCATTTGGAGGGAGCTGTTTGAGTATGAGAAGCAATCTGTCGAGGAACTATTAGGAGTGATTAATTCTGTTGAAATGAATCCAAGTAGTGGAAAGGACGGATTTACGTGGATGGCTGGGCGGGGGTGGTGGTACAGTGTTGTTAAATCATTTTGTGAAGCAGCAAGCGATGGGGCGATGAATACTGTAAAGTACATGGGACCGATATGTCTGGAACAAGGCTGCCCCTCCTCGAATTGAGCTACTGGTGTAGCTTCTGCTACAGGACCGGTTGGCTACCAGAGCAAATATTTTGGAAAAGCTGGTTTTTATTAGAGGAATGGAGTGCCCATTCTGCTAGAGAGTAGGTAAGTCAAGTAAGCATTAGTTTCTGTTATGTAGTGAATCCAAACATTATGTGGAAAGGATTAAAGAATTGGTGGGGATGGAGTCTACTCATGCGCCTGAAATTATGGAAAGCCTCGATGCCCAAACCTTGGAGCTAAAACAGCTTGGATATCAACCTTTTTGTTAAATGTCAGTCCCAAGTTTTAGGTAGAGTTTATTTCTGCAAAATAGACTTATTAGTTGAGCAACTACCTCCATTATTTTAGCAGCTACTGGACTTGTAGTTAAGGCTTAATTCTTAGAAACTCCTTGTGACGGTTGTAAGTTTAAGTGCTTTATAAGTCTTGAAGCACATTGAATGAATGCAAGTCAGATTAGAACGTTAATCTACATTCTCGGTTTATCTGTTTTTTTTCTAACAAAGTGATTTTAGAGCCAGTAAAAAAAAAAGAAAAACCAGCAGGTTTTCCTTTTTAGTGAGGCAGAACTGGGAGTGTAAAAAAAAACAAAACAAAAAACAAAAAAGGGGGAAAAGGAAAAGGAGTGAAGCAGGGGCCGTGAGCGCATGTGAGTGTACCCCAAAAAAAAAATTGAGCGGACCAAAATTCCTTTTGGTACATTCCTATTTTTAAAGGAAAAAACTATCATCTCTGGAGCCTGAAGATGAAAACGCTGCTCAGGTCTCATGAACTTTGGGACTGGTGGAGAACGGGTTTGATGAACAAGGACGGGAGTAATCGTAAGAGATAAACAGAAGAAGAAGGATGCCAAGGCATTCTTCTGTATTCAGCAATTCTTGATGTATGAGTCATTCCCTTGAATTGCAGTAGCATCACCTTTGAAGGAAGCTTGAGATATCCTGCAGAAGGAATTCATGGGTGATAAGAAGGTAATTACTGTGAAATTGCAAACCCTGCGTCGTGATTTGAGACATTGTTTATGAAAGACTAGGAGTCTGTACAAGATTATTTGTCACGTGTCTCTGCTGTCGTTAATTAAATGAGAATTTTTGGTGAAACAACAACTGATGAAATTGCTGTCAGTAAAGTTCTGCATAGTCTAAACAGCAGCTATGATACTGTCATAACTGCTATAGAAGAGTCAAAGGATCTATCTGAATTTACTTTTGATGAGTTGATGAGTTCTTTAATGGCCCTGAAGATCAAATGAACTGGAGTTCTGAGAAAGTAGGGGAGAAAGTTGTGGAGAAAGCTTTTCAAGTAAAAGCAGAGTCTTTCGAGAATAAGCTTCCAAAAATTATGGTGGAAGAGGTGGACATCGTGGTAGAGGTCGAGGTAACTACAGAGGTGGTGGTCGTGGAGGACACCAAAGAAATGCCATACAATGCCGTTATTGTAAAAAATGGGGGCACAAAGAAGCTGTGTGTTGGAAGAAGGAAAAGAATGAAAAGAGGCAGGCCAATTTCACAAGCAACTTTCAAGAAGAAGGAAAATTATTTATGATGCATTCCTCTGCACAAAATGACGCTGATAATGTCTGGTTCATCGATAGCGCCTGCACAAATCACATGGCAGGTTGTCGACTTGGGTTTACTGATATTGATGAAAGCAAAAAAGGGGAGGTTTGACTTGGAGATGACAAAAAAGTTCAAGTAAGTGGTAAAGGCACTGTGGCAATTCCAACTATGCACGGTAACACTAAGTTTTTATCCGATGTACAATTTGTGCCAAATTTAGCCCATAATCTGTTAAGTGTTGGCCAATTGTTGGAAGGAGGATATTCTGTTTTATTTGATGATGGTCATTGTTTGGTGAAAAATAAGCAAACCAATCAATTGTAGCCATGGTTCCGATGACTTGGAATATGATGCTTCCGTTAAAGCACTCTGATGTTGAAGGTTGTTTTTTGATAGCTAAGGCAAATGATGCAAAGGTATGACACTTGTGATATGGGCATTTACATGAAAAAGGTATGAAACTTCTAACTCAAAAGGAAATGGTCATTGGTTTGCCACAGCTTGGATCCTTGGAATTTTGTGAAGGTTGTGTTTATTGAAAACAAAGCAGGTTTTCATTTCCTGTCGCAAAAACTATAAGGGCTTCTAATTATCTTGAGCTGATACACGCTGGTGTGTGTGGTCCTATGAGCATTGAGTAATTTGGTGGTAGCCGTTATTTTCTATTGTTTGTTGATGACTTCAGTCGTATGAGTTGGATTTATTTTCTTAAATGTAAGTCTGATGTTTTTGAAATTTTTAAGAAGTTTAAGGCCTTGGTTGAAAATCAAAGTGGCTGCAACATAAAGGTTCTTCAAACAGATTGGGGAGGTGAATTTTGCTCTAATGAGTTTGCTGTTTTCTGTGAGAAAGTGGCATTCACAGGGAGTTAACAGCGCCGCCTTATACGCCCCAGCAAAATGGTGTAGCTGAAAGAAAAAACATAACCATTGTTGACATGGCTAGAAGTTTGATGGCAGCAGCTAAACTTCCAACCAAATTTTGGGGCTAAGCAGTAGCTACAACAGTGTACTTGTTAAATATCTCTCCCACTAAGGCAGTTATGAATAAGACTCCATATGAAGCTTAAGAAGGGAGAAAGCCACGAGTGAGTCATCTAAAGATATTTGGTTGTTCAACATATGTGCTGGTAACATCTCCATTACATCGTAAAATGGATCAAAAAGCTGAGAAGTGCATCTTTGTCGGGTATAGTGTCCAATCAAAGGCATATAGGTTGTATAATCCATCAATAGACAAGGTGATCATTAGTAGGGATGTCAAGTTTAATGAGGAAGAGACTGGGCTTTGGACTACAAGTAAAGATAATTCTTCTGAAATTCAAGTTTCACCACGTGTTACAGCTGATCTGTTTGAGCACACAGAACCTGAAGAGAATGAAAGCACCCCTCCAAATAGTCCGGATAGCAACCTGAGTGTACCTTCATCTGAGACTCCCCACGAAGATTTCGTTCTTTAAGTGAATTTACAATTCCATAAATTTTGCTATGTATGCTTCTGACCCTGTTTCATATGATGAAGCAGCAGAATCTCAGATATGGAAGGATGCAATGAAGGAGGAGATTAAAGCCATCCAGAAAAATAATACTTGGAAGTTGGTTGACTTGCCCGAGGGGAAGAATGTCATTGGGCTAAAATGAGTGTATTGAACCAAGTATAATGCTGATGGCTCCATACAGAACCATAAAGCTTGTTGGTGGCGAAAGGGTACTCACAACAGCAAAGAGTTGATTTTGATGAAACATATTCTCCAGTAGCTCGTTTTGAAACGGTCAGAATCTTTCTTGCTATCACTGCTCAATTAAATTGGCTTGTTTATCAGTTTGATGTAAAATCTGCGTTTTTGAATAGTGAGTTGCGAGAAGAGGTGTATGTTTGTCAACCCGATGGATTTGTTAGTGGCATTGAAGCTAAAGTTTACAAGTTGAACAAGGCGTTATATGGCCTGAAACAGGCTCCACGGGCATGGTACATGAAGATTGACTCATGCTTTCTGCAAAATGGTATTGAAAGAAGTGAAAATGAGCCAACTCTTTATGTGAAAAGGAAAGGTAAATCTGATTTTCTTGTTGTATGTCTATACGTTGATGACATGATCTATATGGGCTCCAGTGAATCACTCATTTGTGAGTTCAAAGCTTGTATGATGCAAAAGTTTGAAATGTCAGATTTGGGCATGGTGCATTATTTTCTTGGCCTTGAGGAAACAAAGCAAGGATGGTAAATTTATTTGCCAGAAGAAGAATGCCACTGATTTGTTGAGTCGATTCAATATGTTGAACTGTAATTCAACAGCGACACCTATGAACATAAACGAAAAGCTTGTAGCTGAAGATGGTACTGGTGCAGCAAATGGCGAACTTTTTAGGAGCATGGTTGGTGAGTTAAACTATTATCTCACACATGGCCTGATATAGCTTTTGTAGTGAGTGTTGTGTCAAAAGTTATGTATAATCTAACCAAGCAGCATCTTGGAGCAGTGAAACAAATTATGCGTTACATTGTTGGAACTCTTGATTATGGCATATCATACTCAGAAGTGTCTGATTTTAAATTGGTTGGTTTTTCTGATAGTGATTGGGTAGGTTGCTTGGAGGAAAGAAAATGCACATCTGGTTATGTTTTCTTACTTGGTAGTAGTGCTATCTCTTGGTGTTAAAAAAAAGGACATTGTTGATTTATCATCATCAGAGGCAGAATATGTTGTTGTAACATCAGGAGCCTGTCAAGCAGTTTGGCTAACGAGATTACTAGCTGATGTTTTCAAGAGCAAAAGAGTGAGACCGTGATACTCTACGACAACAAAGCTACGATATCAATGACAAAAAATCCATCTTTTCACAACAGAACTAAGCACATTAATGTATGATTTCACTTCATCAGAGGATCAATTCAATTGGAATACTGCAACACCGATGAGCAAGTTGCTGACATTTTTACAAAACTATTATTACTTGAAAGTAATTTTTCTGTTCTAAATTAGATGTAATCATTTTTGAAGAAAAGGGTAGTGTTGAGAGTTTCTTCAAAAATTAAATGCCAGTCCTTAGTTTTTAGGTAGAGTTTAATTTCTGCAAAATAGACTTATTAGTTGAGCAAATACCTCCATTATTTTAGCAGCTACTGGACTTGTAGTTAAGGCTTAATTATAGGAACTACTTGTGACCGTTGTAAGTCTAAGTGCTTTATAAGAGTCTTGAAGCACATTGAATGAATGCAAGTCAGATTAGAACATTAGTCTACATTCTCTATTTATCTGTTTTTTTTTCTAATAGGGGTATCTGAACTGAAAGAAAGGGTGGTGTTTTTGAGAATGCAATGTCGTGCTGGAGCAGCTGTCTTGATTGGGTAAAACTTCGTGTTCTGGAATGGGTTAAGAAGAAGAATAGTTTCTGTTAGAGAATAAGAGTGCCAGGAAAATAGAGGTTGGGGAAGAAGAACCCAGAGCCTCGAGAGTTTTTCTTAATATCCAAATTCCCAGTACAATCACCAATAAAACATTAGACAAGGGCATGACTACATAGGTGCTCCTTTATTCTATTTATAGACTGACAAAAATCAGGTAGTTATCACCTGTGGGCACAACAACGTACACCTAGACTCCTGCACAACTGTATCATACCTTTTCCTTTTTTACCCTTTACTAACAACTTACTTTTTTACGGTTATATACTGCCCAATTCCCTAGTCCAGATACCGGCCTGCTAACATCCCCTCTCTCATCGAGACAAGCCTTGTCCACAAGGCTGGAAAAAGGAAACTGCCCTCGAAAGTCTTCGTAACTAACCCACGTGGTCTCATCTTGTGGTTTACCATACCATTGTACCAACAGTCAGTGGCAGGGGTCTTCAGCTCGAACCCTTGCGCGCACTGCCAAGATAGTCTGAGGAATAAACTCAGGCTCATCCACCTCAAGGTCAGAAGGAAGGGCAACCGAGGTGCTATGCCCACCTGTTGTTCCTTTCAACTGGGATACATGAAAAACAGGATGCACCTGAGAGGAAGGAGGTAAGTCAAACGGTAATCAATAGTACCCACTCGTTAATAAAACTGGAGGATAGGCATCGATAAGTCTTGTATGCCCTTGCATGCCCACCCGTCAGGGTGGCATGAAATTCAGCCAGGAGATGCGGTATCCATGTAGACGAAGCAGGAAGGTAGACGCGGCCTTTGTGGAAGATACGGCCGTGAAGGAGCTGAAACGGTGGGTGGGCTGTGGGATCCTTTTCCAAATCTTCTTTCAGCTGCTAATATTCAGGAATTGCCATCACTTCAGCCTGTAGCTTGGATGCATCCTTCCAGATTGGATTGGAGATTCCCATTAGTGTACTATCTTCCCTGCGTGACAGAGCATCAGCAGCGCGATTCGTGGCCCCAGCCTTATATTCCAGCACGAATTGAACCCCATTATCTTGGCCCACCAATGCTGTTAAGCGGGTGTCGTTATGTGCTGCTGCAAAAGGTGTTTCAATCTATTATACGGACCTGAAACTGTCGGCCTAGCAGATACGGCCTCAAATGTAAAATGACCAGTGCTACAGCTATCATCTTCTTTTCATAGGTGGACTTGGCAGCATTCCGGGGAGACAAGCTGCAGCAGAAATAGGCTAGTGGTCTCCCCACCTGCATCATAACAGCCCCAATTCCCAGGCCCGAAGCGTCACACTTCAACACAAATTTTTTCGAGAAATTAGGAAGAGCTAAAACTGGTGCTGTCGTTACAGCCTTAATCAAGGCTTCGAAGGCCAGCTGGGCTTCCGGAGTCCAAAGGAACTTATCCGCTAAGTCCTTCTGCAATAAGATAGTGAGAGGTTGTGCAATCTGGCTATAACCGCGAATGAAACGCCTATAATACCCCATCAGTCCCAGGAAGGCAAGGAATGCCTTAGTTGAGTTCGGGGTAGGCCAATTGACAATGCAGGCCACCTTGTTTGGGTCCATTGATACACCATCTAGGGACAAAATATGCCCGAGGTATTCTACCTCTCGCCGGGCCCAGCAGCATTTATTTGGATTAGCCACAAATTGATGAGCTGACAAGCAATCAAACATAGTGGACAGATGGCTGAGATGAACCTCCTAACTTCAGCTGTAAATTAGGATATCATCAAAGAAACAAGGACGAATTTTTGCAGAAAAGGCCAAAACACATCATTCATAGTTGACTGAAAGGTGGTCGGGGCGTTAGTGAGGCCAAACGGCATAACTAAAAATTCATAGTGCCCCGAATGAGTCCGGAAGGCTGTCTTGTGCACATCAGTCTGAGCCACCATAATTTGGTGATACCCCTAATGGAGGTCTATCTTGGAAAAATACTGAGCACCATGTAACTCATCCAAAAGCTCCTGAATTACCGGTATTGGATATTTATCAGTAGTCATTACCTTATTAAGTGCCTTGTAGTCCACGCAAAAATGACAGCTCCCGTCTTTCTTTTTACCAAGTAGTACCGAGCTTGAGAAAGGGCTTGTGCTGGGCCTGATTACGCCGGCTGAGAGCATATCTGCTACCAAACGCTCAATTGCATCCTTCTGTCCGTGGCCATACCGGTAGGGATGAACATTGACAACTGAAGTGCCCGGTTGTAGTGGAATTTGGTGGTTAGTTGGTCGAGCTAGAGGTAAGCCCACTAGAGGCTGGAAAACTACATTGAAGAGCTTAAGCAGGGCCTGCAGGTCGTGTTGTTGAAGAGGTGTTAAATCTAGGCCCTAGTCTGAGTCCAAAATATCGGACTGGACTTCCCATAGCAGCGCCCCGAATTTAATGTCTACGGAATTCAGGATGGAGCTGGGCTGACGACCAGGCGTGACAGGGACGGGTCTCCAGTCAAACAATATTCCTTTGGTTGAGAGTGTATTTCAGATATTGTTTTGCCCAGTTGGAAACGACATCACCTAATGTTGCCAGCCATGCTACCCCCAGGAGTATGTCCACACTCCAAGTGGAAACTGATAACAGTCTAACACCAATCGTGCATCCCCCACCTCTACTAAAAGCGCCTGGAATACCCCGCTTGTGGTGGTTCACTGTCCGTCACCCAAGCGAACACCGTACATATCGGTCGGTGTGAGGGAAAGCTTCAGGCTGTCACCAGCCTCTGAGCAATGAAATTATGGCTGGCGCCACTATCGACCAGCAGAATGACCTCCTTCCCTTGCAGGCGGCCCCGTAACTTCAATGTCTGGGGTCAGTCGATGCCTTCAGCTGAAAACAGAGGTAAATCCATGGCTAGAAGGTGTGGTGTAGGAGGAGGATCGTCCAATGGGGAATCAGGTTCAATACTAACAGGACAAAGGTCATCGTCTGGATCCTCGTCTTCTTCCAGTATGAGTGTGCGAAGTCCTTTTTGCATACATTAGTGTGTTGATGAATACGGTTCTTTGCAACGGAAGCAAAGTCCCCGCTCACGAAGATCAAAATAGTGCTGGGCAGTAAAGGTCGGGATGGCTTTTATGTGGTGGTGGTCGAAATTCGGGTTGGGTGTCGGTTTGTTTGGGAAGTAGGGTTTGGGCGGTGAGACATGTGGGTTGGGCCAGATTGTGAGCTTAGAAGTGGATTGTGGGAATTTGTATTTGGGTCAGGTCGGTTGGGGGTTGAATGCGGACGTGGATAAGAAATAAGATTAGGGCTACGGTGCAAGGCTAGGGTGGCAGGGGTAGATAGTAATTTTGTGGGCCGTTGGACGCAGACTACGAGTGCGCCGCCTGGATTAGGTCTGGGCTGTGAAGCGCCGCCCCCTTTAGTGGAGTTCAAGGCATTGTACCCTAATCGGGCCAATACCAAAACGTTGACCATCGTTTGATGTGTCTGCGCACTTCAACATCCCCATTATATCCATCTCCATCTCTATTTCCATCGCCAATTTCATCACACGATACAGGTCAGTGGCGTCTTGAGAAAAAATTTGTGCGTGAATTTCCTCCTTCAACCCACTGAGGAAATGGCCAAGGCTTTGGGCTGGACACTGACCGGGGTAAAATCCAGATCGTGCCAAGAACTCATCAACGTACTCAGTGACTGTACCCCATTGCTTGACAGAGGCAAGTGATTCATATAGATTGATTGCCAAGCTATCGCCGTAGCGATGAATTAATTCTGACTTCAATTCCTCCCAGGAGATTTGCGGCCGTTCATTTCGAAGCCAATTACTCCAGTGTAGGGCGGCGCCATCCATGCACACTAGCGCCCACTATACTCTCATCGATGCTAGAGTTTGTCGAATAGAGAAGTAGTGCTCGACGCGAACAATCCAGGAGTAAGGAACATCACCGAAGAAGCTGGGAAGTTCCACCTTCTTAGCTGGAATGCGAGTGTCGTCGGCTTCACGGATGAAAATCGGCCTCTATTGTTGTTATTGTGGCGAGGAGATTAATTGCCCTTCCCATCTTTGAGACTCACCGATCCTTCGTTGCCCTCATCCTGGCTGCCCACCCGTCTACCAGTGGTGAGCATTTGTTTGATGCAGGCCAATTGTCCAAGTTGGGTAGATAATTCTTGCTTCACTTCCTCCTCCCCGCGCTGGAGAATCCCCAACTGTGTATTCAGCTTCTCCACACTCATCTCTAACCCATCGATCCGTCCTTCGCGGGTCTGAGCCATGTTCACCACACCAAATGTTAGAGAATAAGAGTGCTAGGAAAATAGAGGTTGGGGAAGAAGACCCCAGAGCCTCGAGAGCTTTTTTAATCTCACAAATTCCAGTACAATCACCAATAAAAAGATAGTAGACAAGGGCATGACTACAACAGGTGCTCCCTTATTCTATTTATAGACTGACAAAATCAAGTAGTATCACCTGTGGGGCACAACAACACACACCTAGACTCCTGCACAATTGTATCATACCTTTCCCCTTTTTACCCTTTACTAACAACTTACTTTTTTACGGTTATATACTGCCCAATTCCCTAGTCCAGATACCAGCCTGCTAACAGTTTCACTGCAGGCCTGGGAATGGCATTGCATTGTAACAATCTGAAAGTGTTGTTTAATGACAATCGTGCTGCTGCTGCTGGTTTTTGTTTGATTTGTTATGTGTTTTACAATTTTATAGTTGGCAAGGGCGGACTCAAAATCTAAAGTCTATGGGGTCACTATTTTTTTAATAAGATAATTTTTTTATAATATTAATAAATGCATATAAAATTTTAAAATAAATACAACATTCAGTTACATTTGTCCTCTTTGTGTCTTCATGTGCTTGAAAATGACACATATAGTTTCCTTGCTATTGGTCCTCAAAAATCTCTTTCTACATAAGTAATTAAAACATCATTAAGCACGTCATCATTCATCTTGCTCCCAAGTCAGTCTTGATATATTTCATGGCAGAGAATGCCCTTTCAACAGTTGTTGTAGCGACGGGTAGAATTAATGCAAGCTTCAATAGCAAAAATACCCGCGAAAAGTTCAAATGTTGTTTTGTTTCAACCAACTTTCTCGCAAGATCACTAATTCTCTTCCAGTTGATAAATCTAGAATCTTCATGCATATTTGCGATGAAATTATCAAGCTGGCAACTAAGCTCTTGGATCTCAATTTCACCATTGGAATCATCTGGATATAGACGAGCCATAACCAACAACTTTGTCTTGTCAAAGCTATAATATGAATCAGCTGGATTCAAGCAACTCGTGCCAATTAATAATTCTGTGTTCACCTCTGAAAACGAGAATTAAGTTCTTGAATTTGCATATCAGAACTGCATACAAACACTTACATGGTGGTAATCCTTATTGGTCACGTCATCAACTCTAATACGCTTGATTGAATCCCCATGTCCAGTAATATACATAGTATCCATGTCAAGTATATCAATATCATGCTGACAACAAAATGATGTAACCTTCAAAATGAGCTCTTCCCAACCATCTTCTCTCATCCTTTGCAATTGTCCTTTAGCTGTAACAAGTAACTTATAGCATTAACAACATCTTTCTCTCTTTTTTGCAAAGCAATATTCAACTCATATGTGATTGCTAAAACCTTCTTCATAAGATGCAACATGAAGATAATCTGAAAGAATGCAAAGAACCAAGAGTCTTTGTGCCCTCATTCGATCACCTGAAGATTGGCCATCCATTGCAATATCAACAATCACCTCGACCAAAGATGGAAACAAAGTCATCACATTCAATAAAGACTTGTAATGAGAACCCCAACGAGTATCACCAGGTCTGTTTAGCCCAAGTTCTTGATTCAATCCTTGACCTGTTTCAAGTTCACCCAAGTGACGAGCTTCTTCTTTCCGTGATGCTTGCTTTCCTCGAAGTGCATCTCTATTTTTAAATGAAGGTCCATTACATTCCGGACCATACCAACAACATCAAATAGCCATTCAACATCAACATGCATCCTAGCAACTGCGACAATAGTTAACTGAAGCTGATGAGCAAAGCAAAGCAATGAACACTATGTGCAGATCTATAATCACTCTTAATTGAAGTCCTTAATCCATTCAAATATCCTTGCATATATTACTTGCCCCATCATAGCACTGACCACAAATTTTGTAGGGGTTAAGAGAATGTTGAGCAAGCAAGGAATAAACTGCATCTTTCAATGTCATAGCACTTGTTTGACCAACATGTACAAGACCAATTAATCTCTCCATTACAAATCCCCTTCGATCAACATATCTTAAAACAAGAACCATTTGTTCTTGTGAGCTACATCTTGAGATTCATCAACTAAAATTGCAAAGTAATCATCATTGATATCCTTTATGATACTCTTGACGTTTCACTAGCACATGCCTTCACGATGTCTTTCTGAATCTTAGGAGAAGTCAATTATAAAATTTTGGGGCATTCCTCAAACAACATCTCCCACGGTCTCAACACGCTCTCTGCATACCAATTCAAGAAAGTTAGGAATTACCTTTTCTGTTTGAAGACTCACTTTCATCATGACCTCGAAAAGGTAACCCAGATATCAAAAGCAGTCTTGCAATATCGATTGAAGCATTTTAGCGAGTTCGGTAATCATACTGGATCTGCGATGTCTGCTTTACCAAAGCTGTCGGATGGATTGTTTTTCATTCATAAGATCATGCACATTCTAGAACATTGATTATGACCACTAGAAGGCTCACCAACATGTATACCAAATCTCTCTCTTTTATTCCAATCACTGAAACCTTTAGTTGCATACGTATCTCTTCCACGGTGAGGAAATTCATCAGAGAACAAGTAGCAAGAAGGCAAAACATAGCATCTTTCTTAATACTATACTCCATCCAGTTATGGTTTCATCAAACCATGAACGAACAAATGCACGTTGTTTGTTAGAGAAGGTAGTTTGAGGATACTTCTTAAGTCGAGGTTGATACAGACCTTTTTGAATATAATGTCTTCTCACTTCATCCCGTACATTAGGATGATAAAGCATTATAGATGGTCTATCTGCTGGATCAGCTGGCAAGGAAGAAACATTAACTTCATTTATTATGACGGAGGAGTGTCTTCAACAATTTCTTCTACTAAATTTGTTCTGACTGGATTTGAAACGTCTTTATCAAGAATTTCGGACCTAACTTCACATGTTCCACCTTCTTGTGAGTGATGCATACTGATGATTTAGAGTTTGAGGCTTGAAATATCTATACATTTCATATATAAAAAAATTATAATTAGCATGCAAAATATTGTTTGCTACAATACAAATAATAAAGAAATACATAATCAATTTTTCCACAATATTAGCAAAAATTCCAAACGGTATTTGTTAATTAACAATAATCGGAATGCTACTTAATACTTATAATTAAAGAAATATGAATACAACATATATATGTGCCATAATAACAACGTTTTTTAAATTAATAGAAATTAGCACTAGGAATTTAGATTTCTAATTTGTAGTTTCATGGAAGCTAATAAAATCTTAAAACAGGAAAAATAACTATAGAACTTGAAGAAAAAAAATTTGAATTAAATAAGATTAAATATTATACCTTGTTTGCTTGCCACTAGGAGAAAGTTGGTGAAGATAAATACAAGTGAGTGGAATGTTCTTCACATGTGTGAAAATAGAGATGTGAGAATTTTTGAGAAATTTTGTTGCGGAGGGAATGAGAAGTGGGGTGGGGCGAGAAAGTGCGGAGATGGGTAAGTTGGGTGGGGATGAGAGAAGTGCAGAGATGGGCGAGAAAGTGCAGAAAAAAAAGGGAAATTTCACTATATACCCCTGAGGTTTAAGCGAATTTCACAAGATACCCCCGAGGTTTCATTTTTACTACAAGATACCCCTGAGGTTTCATTTTTTTATGATATACCCCTGAGGTTCATTTTCATTATGATATACCCCTGAAAATTCAATTTTATTACGAGATGCCCCTCAGTCAGATTCCTCACTTTTACCCTCACACCATATACCCCCTAATAACCTTGGATATATAGTCAAAGTTTTTGTTTGAATTTGAAACTTAAAAAAAATGCTCAAAAAAATTAAATTTCATATAAAATTTGACATCAATATCAAAAATGAATATATTAAATAAACAAAAAACAAAAAATTAATAAATGGAAATGACTAGAAAATTTAAATTAAATTATTTTGAAAAATAAACATAACTTGTTAGGGAGTTACCTAGATATTTGTTAAAATCTAAAAAAATTATAACAATATATGAAGAATATTAAAGCAACAGTTTCATATAATACATAGAAAAAATCATCATTTTTAATTATAAAATAAGTATAAAAACCTTAAAATATGATCATTTCTCTTGTGATTATTGATATCAAATAATATATTGTTAATAAACTCATATCATAATTAATAAAATTATTTAAAAATTTCTTGTATTAATATATTGTTATATAAAAAATTACGATTTTAAGTCACCGCTATAATATTTTTTAAATAATGTACAATATAAGTTTTCTAAATAGATTAATTTTTTGTGTTTAGTCTTTCTATTTATTTTAAACTTTTTATGATTTTAATTTTTATACTTTTATTTATGTTTTTTAAATTGAATTAAATTTTAATTGATCTCTAATTTTTATGTGCATTTTGTTCATATTTAAATTTTAAAAAAATTTGACCATAAACCTATGAGGTTATTACAGGACATATGGGGCGAGGGTAAAATTAGGATTGAAAAATAATAATCAGAATCGAACAGAGGGGCATCTCGTAAAAAAATTGAAACCTCAGGGGTATATTGTAATGAAAATGATACCTCAGGGGTATATCGTAAAAAAATGAAACCTCAGGGTATCTCATAATGAAAATGAAACATCAGGGTTATCTCGTGAATTTCACTCAAACCTCGGGGGTATCTCATGAAATTTCCCAAAAGTGCTTTGGTTTTTTTATTTTTTTATTAATATTTTAGTGGATGAAAAGAGCAAAGTAGTTAGGCAAAAACTTCCATGAGAAGATTCTTTAGAAAGTAAATCAATGAAAAATAGCCAAGAAGGGATTCAACCCAGGATGCATTGTTCTAGAGTTTCTAAATTTAATAGTGTGACCCCATGTTGGTCCGCCGCTGGTAGTTGGTAGTGTACTGTGTTTTTTCTTGGTACTTGGGATAGTACTGATACGGTGATATCAACCTATGACATAGCAACTAGTTCGTTGTTTTCTATGGCCATGGCCATCGCTGATGTACTGTCATTAGCTCGCTGTGTCATTACAGCATCAATGATAAAAAAAAATCTATTCTAACTTCATTTTCCATTTTCCAGCATGAGCTTTTACTTAATTAAATCAGCCATATCTCCGGCCCATCCGAAACGATCTTGATCTGATCAATTTCCACCATAATCTTTTGGTGAAATTTCTGCATATATGCTCATACGTAACTCGTTGCATTCAGTTGTTTGGACAAGGCGGCGATTGTGTTACCAGAACAACCACTAGATATATAGCAAGAGAAAAACAATGGAAACTTTGCAGCGTGGAAGAAGCCAAGAAAGTCATCGGTTTGATACCAAAATGGCCAACATTCAGCGTTGTCGGAATCGTCTACTCCCTTGGTAGCACTTACTTCAATGGAGCAAGTTAAGGATTTAAATCCAATTAATGGTCAGCAAGCTGAGAGTACCCCTCTCCCGATCCTCCTCGTCTTCGCAAAGATCGGCAGCCACCCCGGAATCGAGACATTCTCCTGAAAAACCGTTCCTTGCGAGGGATTTTACTACTAAAATTAAGGTTTGTGGATTTTTTTTATAATTTGGGCATAAACCCATATTATTAGAAGCTTGGAACGGCAATGGAACTTGGGCCTGTTTAAATCTCCTTAGATAAAAGTCGGTGGAAAAAAAAACTTAGGGAGAAAAAAGAGTATCCGTAGACTTACCGACCAGCTTGCAAACTACAATTAAAGTTTGTGGATATGTTTAACGAAAATCAAAATCTTATTAAATTAATTTTTTAAACATAAAAGCCCTAGATTTCATTGCAGTAGGTGACAAAATATCAAATTATCTATGATAATGAGATATCGTAATGATATTTATTTGTTATTAAAAATTATATATTATTAAAAATATTATTTTGTAACAATTATATTGTTATTGTATATTAAATTTATTCAAATCTTTAGTACTATCTTTGATAACAAAATACTTATAACTAATAAAATATATGATAATGATTTTTAAATTGTTAAAAAACCTTAGTAACAAAAAAAAAAAATTTTACTAGTGCGAATCGCGGTGAGCATGAAAGTACTTCCATTCGATTGAACTGGTAAGAGAGTTTGATACTAAACAGAGAGAAACAATGGTGAAGAGAAAGGAGATGAGAGGACTGGGAATAGACAGTATCGGTGAGCACACACAGAGTAGAGGGGAGAGTGCGCAGCAAACAAGACCAACTCTACTAATACATACAGTCCTGCTTAAATATACAATCTATTGGACCGGCTAACACTACATGACAACACATAAGTTACTAAGCCAATATATCCTAGGTTAACTATTTTAACAACCCCCTCAAATTAAACAATCGTATTGTTCTATTTTGAAAGAAAGTGATGTTCAAACAGCCAAGGTAGTAAGATCACGTTAAGTCTTCAAGATTCTGAATGCCGAGTTCAGGGGCAGATATAGGGGATCACATGGGGTCACGTGACCCCATATTTTTTTAAGAATTCAGAGATTCCTATATGTAGAATGATTAGAGTTTATATGTGTATGGTATAACGATCCCATATATCATAGAGTTATTGGTGGTGTAGTGGTAAAGGATAGAAGCATTGAGCAAGTTGTTTTAAGTTGTTTTGTTCTGAGGAATAAACTCTACCTAAACTAAACCATCTAGCATCTTTCGCCTTACAAAATGGCAGTCCACCTCTATGTGTTTTGTTCTCTCATGGAAGACTAAATTTTGGCAATATGTACCGTAGCTTGGCTATCTGATTTAAGAGAAATTGGATGAAATTCCCCTATTCTCAACTCATGCAACAGCCCAGTCTACCAGCTTACTTCTACCACAGCTTGCCTTAGTGCTCTTTATTTCACTTCAGCTGAGAAAAGAGCTACAATAGTTAGCTTCTTAGATTTCCAAGATAAGCACTTCCTCTCAAGCTCAATGTAAAAACCATTTATAAATTTTCTTGTGTTAGGACAGCCAGCCCAATCAGCATCACAATATGCTACTAGTTTCAAATTTCTTAGAAGCATTAAGCATCAACCTATAGTTTAATCTTCCTTTAATGTATCTCAAAGCATGCAAGGCAGCCATCATATAACATGAGTTGGTTTTTACAGAAATTGACTTAATAGTTGGACTGTAAAAGAAAAATCAGCCTAGTATGTGTCAGAAAGTTCATCATCTTTCCTATCAGTCTCCTATAAGTCATAAGATCATCCAAAGGTTTTCCATCTTCCAACAGTAGTTTTCTATTTAATTCTTGTGGCCCCTTTGTTTTCCTTAATTTATCATACCCAAATTCATTAACAAGTTGTTCATAGTATTTTCTTGGCATCATAATCATTGCCTCTTTCGTTTCGTCTTTAAGAATTCCATTCCAAAAAATCTTCCTAGACAGCTTATATCCATTATTTTAATCTTTTGATCCAAGCAATGCTTAACAGGTTGTATCATGTCATTATCACTACCGGTGAGCAAAATGTCATCTACAAAACTGTTATAATGGTAATCTTTCCATTACATCTCATAGTAAATAAAGAGTACTAGTCATTCAAGGATTGTTTAAAGAACAAATAAGGAATCCACTTAATTTTTTTGCCATTGTCTAGAAGCTAGGTTTAGACACTAGAGTGACTTTTGCAATTTGCAAACTTTCCATTGCTCTCAATTTCATAACCCAAGGGTAAATCCATGTTTTTTATTGGTGATAGTAGTGGGTGAGTTGACCTGGGTATCTCTTCACTCCTTCCACTACCGACCAAGCCGCCAAGGCTTGGTCCTAAGGGTAAATCCATGTACAGTTTCACATGCAAATCCTTGTGCAAAAAAGCATTATATATGTCTAGTTGACTTATGTCTAATTATTTTTTTCACTCCAAGAACAATGATGACCCTAATTGTAGTGAACTTTACAATCCGGAGATAAGGTTTCTAGATAATCTATGCCATACTTCTGATTATAACCCTTAGCTACAGTCTTGCCTTGAATCTTTCAAGGTTCCATCTGCCTTATACTTAATCTTATAAACCCACTTTGATCCTATAGGCCTTTTGTTCTTAGGGTAGTCTACAATATTCGAAGTCTTGATCCTTTCTGAGAGCATTTTTTTCCTCCTTCATGCCCAATCTTTATAATCAACATCCTCATAACAATCATGCGGTTCGACTTTATTACATAATCTAACCAACATGAGCTATAATTTACTTTCTTTTTTTATTTTCTAGAATAATTGTTTAACATAAAAAATACTTGACTAGGTTCAGTTAAAGTTGCATTACAAACATGATTATTAAGGATTGGTTGTGATTGTTGTAACGAAAGTCTATGAAAGTATAACAGGTGAAAGAATCATAAAACTCCCCTTGTTGTTGATGTGTTGTATTTCCCAATTGATAATAATCGAAGTGCCTGGTAGTTGTCTTGTTCTTGGGGATCTTCTGAGCTCAATGCTTCCTTGTTCATCCAATTTATGTGAGTCTGATGTCACAGTTTCTTCATGTCCTTCATTATTAGCACCCTCATTCAGCACACTCTCCTAAGTAACATGTTTTCACCGAGGATGTTTGTCCTAAGTATCTCATGAACCGTTAGTTTGAACCCAAGAATCATTGTCGTGTAGTAGTAAAATCAATGGATGTCCAGTTATAATTTTTCTTTTGATCATCAAAACTGGGTTTATGATCAGAATTCACTCTTTCACCACGTCTGTTGAAATACCCCAAAGATTTATTACCTTAATTAGTAAGGTCTAAATTAGATCATGAGCAATAATTGCGATAAATATTATGGTATAACACATGGTCCAAAATGACATTAAACTTACACTAAACCTCTAGTCAAAGAGGAAATATTATTAAGGAGAAATTAACTCATAAATGTAATACCACATGTAACATATTAGTACATGTGTTAAAACCACTAGTATACCTTAACAATTTATAAATACATTAATATATAATTATATATATATATATTATATATATATATTCATATATATATATATCCTAACTAAATAATAGACACAAAACGTCTCATATAATATAATATATACATATATATATACACCTCTAAAACCAAAGTACTATAAATAACAATGTAACATATGACATGGTCACACTTACATAAATATAGCTAATTAGTGTTACAATTTAATTAAGGAGGAATTTCAAATTCCCTCCAAAAAAAAAACTGTCCTGGTCGGCTACACCCTAGACAAAAAAAAGAAAGAAAGAAACACACATCATTAGAGTAAATAAATTACTAAATAAGTACAAGACAAGTACAAGGAGTCTTATTTCTTTTCCCCATACCTGTCCGATGTACTCCAGCGGTTCCAGTTGTTCTCCTCCTTCCTCTCACGCCAACAGATCTGCTCCATTCCTGAATTCCAGCAGCAGGGTGATATTCCTTCTCCCCTTCCTGTTTTCTCACGCTGGTACTCTTCCCTTACAAGCTTCACCAACAGAAGCAAAATAGCAAGGAAAGAAGAAGGAAAAATGGTAACTCCTCCCCTACTGCGCACGTTCTTTTCTTCCAGCAACATCCTTCTTCCACCTTGCAATTCATCCCACCCTTCCTGCTGTTCACCATTACAGAAACCAACAACAACAACAACAAAAAAATAACGCCAACTGGGCTCATTTTTCTAGCTCACAAGCAGCAAAACAGGGGCACCAAACTGAGTAAAGTAGCGCACTCCTCCACCTCCTTGTTTCATTTCCAGGGCATGAGAACAACCCTTTTTTCCTCATCGGTTTTTCACGTTCCAAAGCCCAAAAGACCCCCCATTGAAGACCCCAAGAACTCAGCTGAGAAAGGGACAAAATCATGAGGATTCCATAGAGTTGGAAGGTGAGAAAAACCACTCTAAACTACCTCTTTTCCTTGCAGTTTTGAATCCGAAAATGAGTGATTCTAACTCCATCTTCTACCTCTGATTGCTCAAGCTAGGAGGCTATTTCTCAGCCTTCTCCCCAAGCCAAACCAGCGCCTAGATTCACCAAAGAAGAGGTGTAAGCAGAGGTAAAAATCTGGAATTTCATGGGAGGTTTAGACATGTTTTCCCTTCAGTTCTTGCAAAAAAACAACCTACCTACTCTCTTGTGTTAGCTACCGAAAGTGCTAGTGGAAGACCCTTCCAAACTGAGGTGAATACCCACTTCTCTTATCCAAAACCTGCCTAAAAACCTCCTTCATATACTAGTTGTTATGGTGACTAACTAAGCCTTTCTTCCTTGGCTAATGGCAACCGAAAACAAGGTTGGATCACCACTGAAACTGCTGGAGATTGAGTACTCCAAGGCTAAATAACAAGTTCAAGAGGTAAAAATGTCCTTAAAACCTTAAGGAGTATTGTAATGACTTAAAGGAATTTTGTACAAGGAAATTATATATGGTATGTAGTGTGTATATAGAAAACCGAGAGTGGTGCTGTGCTGGCTGGTGAAAGTTTTCCCTTGGTGATTACACTAAGGTAACAGTGCTAATACCCATTCTTAATACTTTACCAGTCACTAGCGTGAGTGTGGAATGGAAACCGGAACTATTGAGGGTATACATGTGTTATTTGAAGTTGATAATGTGTATTTAATTGTGTATATATATATATATATTGTATATATATATAGTTGTTTTAGATCCTAAATATGTGTAGAAAATTTAAGGGGTAAATTTTATAGTGAGATTATCTGTTAGTGGCTATTAACGTGTATTTTACAAAACATTGATGGAAGGAAAAAAAATGATGAATAACTTAGGGAAATCTATTTTAGGAGGTAGGTAATTTAACTAAGTATTTAATTAGGCCTATGTTTATACTAGTGCCAAATCCCTGGGAATGTGGAGAGAGAGATTTTTGAAATCTAATATATGAGTTTTACTTACTTAAGTTTAGTGTAAACTTTATCAAGTAAATAATTATATACAAAAGGGGACCGAGAGTGCTTGACTTATGGGATAATAAATCCCTAAAAATGTGTAACTAATTATGGGGATATGTTTAGCTAAGTATCAAGTATAAATAACTTATAAAATCATATTTATAAGTTAAATGTGAAGGAAATTAATTTAAAAAGGGTTGTTAGAAATCTGTACAAACCGTGGGTTATAAGTGAATTTGGGATATACTGATGTCAATTGATGGTTAGTGGCTGCTATGTTTAAAGCCATGTATTTAGGCATATTTATTTTACTTATTTAAAAGCTTAAAGTAATGATTATTGAGTTTTGGAGAGGGTTAAATAAATTATATGAATCTTGTACAAAATACAATTATAATGAATAAAATCACTTAGGGATATTTTAGATGAATATTGGTAATTTAGGTATTGTTTGAATTAAGAATATAGTTGTAATGAGTTTTAAATAAGTTATAAACTTATAAGTGTCTAGATAAACAAAAGAATTATTATTGTGGTCAATGTGTAATCAAAATATAATAGGGGTGCCAAATGGTATTAAAGACCGAAAGTTAGAGTTATAATAGTTTATAATGTTAATAAGAATTTTATAAGGTTTAAGGATAAAAATGTAAATATGGTGGAATTTAAGAGTGTTTTACCGTAAATGATAAAACCTATGGGGGGTAAGAATTGACATTATTGAAAGTTGGGGGATAAGTGGAACTTAAATAGCCTTATGGTCTGCTTTGGGATTTTAGAGGAATTATGGGTTAATTTTGATGATTAAATAAATTAAAGTATAATACATAGTTTAAATGTTATAATGTAACATTTACAAAACTTAGGGGTTAATGTGCAAATAACCGAAAGTTAGGAGATGCGAAATAAATTTATGATACCTATAGGGGCTGTTCGCAAATTATGAGGATTTTAGGGGTTGGTTTGGTATTTTAGATAATTAGATGGTATATATAAAGTTTAAGGATTAAATTGTAAGTTATGAAATTAAGGTGGGTTAAAGTGTAAATAACGAAAGGATGTGGGTGAACAACCAAACTTGAATAAGCTGAGGGGTTACCCGTAAATATAAATATACATTGTATGTATAATATAATGATAAGATACCCTATGTTATTAATTAATAAGGTAAGTAATATAGCAGGTGGAATATGGGGTGGTTTTGTAAATAAACAAAACACATGAGGTGAATAGGATTTCCGGAAGGATATTGGACTATTCGGAAGTTATATACATATTATATGTATATAATAATGTTTGAAAAACCTTAGGTTATTATTTAATCAGATAGAATGTAATGCTAAATATATGGGTTAATTAATCTCATACATAAAATAAACATGGGGAAAGAGTATTGTCGTTACCGACAATATATATATTATAATACAGGCTGTTTTGGAAAATTTTTAGAGAGAGTCTGGGTGATGTTAATGAGGCCACTATATTCAGTATGAAAGAATAATATTATAATAGGGGGCTCTATAATAATTTTATCATGTGAACTCGTAACATAGCACGAAATATCACGTGGCATAACTACTCACAATACAGATTATTACTACGAATGGGAACGCAAATTCACTGACAACCACATTGTACTGTTTACCGTGGGGTATATTTTACATGCACTCGAACAGTACGTAAACAATGACGGTATAGTTTACAACTGATGGATATATACGTAATTGTTTTGGTATATATATATATATATATATATATATATATATATATAATCTAAAAAACCACAGCGTATGCTTATTGGCTCCAACATTCACCAGGGCAACAATATATCAAAGAGCTGCAATTCTTTGCAGTATTCTGTATCCCCTGGATTTTCTGCTGGACCTATACCATTCAGCAGTATCTCCCAAATCCATATCCACTCTGTTTAGTCCGAGATTTTCGGGTTAAATGGTGGCCTAAATACTGGAGCAAACTTTGCTCCTATGAAAATGTCAAAGCCTACACCACCACAGGCCAAAAAACAATAACCTACAAAGACTTCCAAACTCCAAAAAAGCTCTCCTGAGCCCATCAAAACCATTAGCCCTACCAGGCCCAAGTACACAACAAAGCCCAACACCTTTAACCATAGGACCAGCACCGCAGGCGCAAACTCCCGATTCACCTTTATTTCAAAAGTTTCTAGCCCAAAATCCAGAATTACAACTACAATATTCCCAATATATTATAAACCAACAGCCTAATGTCCCAGTATGGGCTGATGACCGTGACGATCCATCATCCGAAGAATCCACCTCCTATGATCCAATGGGGGGACTCTAGCTCAAGATCCTTACGAGGATTATATTTAAAAAAAAAAAAAAAATAATAATAAAAAAATAAAATAAAAATAAAAAAAAAATAAAAAAAATAAAATAAATAATATAATATCATAATTTTATTTGCAGGTATTGACCATGGCTCCATCAACTCAACAACAACCACTTCCAAAATGGCAAAAGGCATTTGCCAAACTCAAGACCAAAATCCAAAAACAAAATCCAAACACCACTTTACTTCACAAAATACTCAAACACAATATGACCAAAGCAACATCTCAACACATCCCAACTGAGTTCAAGTTTCTTCCAAAGACCCCCAAACAAGGACCTCAATGGGTTTGCAGAGATCGCACCACAAAAAAGTCAAAAACCTCACCTATCCATTATGAACCATACGACGGAAGAAGGAATCAGACCTTTCTCTGCGTCCAACCATATGACCACTTATACTACTCAATCGACCGCCCCATATATCAAAAGTTACATGTTTGGTGTCCTTTGAAACACCTACAACAAAGCCTTCTCGTCGCCGGCGGAAAGGAACCACCAGAATTCAACACTAGAGAACAAATCATGCAACAAATGGTTGAGTTTCGTACTCGATCTTACCCCATAACCATTATTGACCCAGAGACACAATCACCCCGCCAAGTAGACTATGAATGGCACCAAAGAAAATTGAAGTTGATCTAGGGGTGCAAGAATAATCTATAACATTCATTATGGACTCCATATCGAAGAAAATCAAGATCGGTTTGCAGATTTCGACAGCTACGAATAAGCAGACTCAAGAACCTACAAAATATCTTCAAAAATAGCACTGTAGCTACAGTGAATAGTGACTTTTTTACTGTAGCATTTTATTACTCGGCACGTGTAGCCGACAAAAATTACTATTGGCCCTTTCGGCCACAGTTATTCCAGATTCTGTAGCTCCCAGTCTCTTTTATGTACGAACAAAAGGGCTCCTTCTCTATAAAAGGAGACCGAGGTTAAACTGAGGGGCAGAGGCAGTTTCGAATGTGAAAACGCTCTTGCTCTCCTCTCTCTCTCTCTCTCCCTCATTACTCTCTCAAATTCCAGTCTAAGTTGTATCAATATATCAATTCAGATTAACTCTTAAGTGAGTTTCAAGATTCATTATCTTTTATTCTATTCTTTATGTTCCTTTAATTCAAGTTATTTATATAATTTCTGCACCTTTAATTCAAGTTATTCCGTAATTCTTTTCAATACCTGTTCTTTATTATCTTTATTTATTATTATTATCGATTCTCTTCAATATCTTCACCGATCCTGCTCCCTTCTGGTATCAGAGCCAATACGGTTCGTACCGGGTGAAAGCTATCAAAATTAGGGTGAAAATTAATTAAGCGTTGGTAAGACCCTGGTAACGTTGGTCAGCGGCGGAAGAAGCGTAAGTCCGTGGTCCCGTTTGGGTTGTTCCCGTTTAATTAACCTATCCTTAATTTCTATAGTCTAACCTGATATGCACCAATAATGGCTTCGAGACTTCGAAGTTGGCTAGATCGATCGAGATCTAGGAGAGAATCCATAGTAACATCACAAGAAAGTATTCAACCAGTTGATTATTCAAACTGGTCAATACCTTCTCAAGATATTCAACAAATATACCAAATGGGTCCTCTTGATTTCAAGACAGCTATGTCTGTCAAGACTCATGAGGAAACTTTAAGTATTCAAGAACAATATCAAACAATACCTCTTCTTTCAAGATCTTCAATTTTCAGGTATTTGCAGCAAGGGTATAGATATGCCCACTATGGAATGATTCAGGTAGCTGTAAAACCATTATTCAGACAAGGAATAGACGCCCCAATATTCATGGCGCTTAGAGACAAACGTCTCAAACGCTATAAATCCTCTCTTCTAGCCATGATTCAGACTAACGTCTGTAATGGCCCAATATTCTTCAATTGCTGTCCCAATTTCTCGGTGGATCTCTCAGATCCTCTGATCCAAGATTCTTTAATTCTTGATGTTCATCTTCAAGGAGATGAATTTGAAGAACTTTCCAAAAATTTTGCCATTATCTTTCGAGTCTATTATAGACTCATGTCTTCTCAACTAAACCCAAGACTCAATAGGTCTCTAATCCCTCTTCGGGATCAGACTGTCCTTCTACAAATTGATGCCGAAAGGCCAACAGTTTTTGTCCCTCGCAGTTTACGATGGGATGAAATTACCATACCAGATCACTTTCAAATAGCTATCCCACAAGTTCCAAGAAACATCTCCCGTACAACGGTAGATGATATAATCGAACAAAGCGATGGAACAATTCTCCTTCGTTTCAATTCTTTAAGGGAACGTCCAAGTTCTTCTTCCAATAGGAGCTTCATAGATGCAAGGTCTTCTTTTTCAGGAGTACCTTCTATACCTAGAAGCCAACCACCATCACAACCAGATATTACAGTTGGTTTTCAAGCACCTTTACCAACTTACGTCCCAGAAGACAATGAATCAATCAATACCGAAGATCTTATGGGTAATATTAATGTTATCCATAACGCAGACTTCGAGCTCAGAGAAGAGTATATCTCCGAACGAGAATCCAAACCAGAATACGAGCCACAAATGGTTCGCAGATCTTTCTCCAGATTGTCAGCAAAATCTGAGGCAATACTGGCGTAAAGATTGTCACAGGTTACGATGTAACATGACAATTTACGATTGGTTGCCTTCATATACTTCAGTTCAACTTTCTCAACCAGATCCCTTTGAAATCCCTTCAATTAATGTCCAAACAAGTCTGTACAAGAAATGGACATTAGAAACCAGTGATGAGACAATAAGCTCAATTCATCCTCCATTCAACACCATCAAATTAGCCAGAGATGTTATAGCTACGCCTCTCAAGAAAGGAAGCAACACTAATACACCAGTAGTAGCCAGTGATCTCCAAAAGGTCCATCAGCAGCAAAATTGGACTAATCAAACCTTAGCCACAATAGCTTCTCAATTAGATCGCGTCTACATTAGCCTCCACACAACAGAGAAACAGGTCAGATTTCCTTCTGACATTTCTCGGCCTCATTTTCAACCATCCATTACCAATTTTGTGCATCCAGAGACTGATTTGCTTTCTCGCATATCAGAAACCTTACAATTATTACCTTCTTCTTCTACACCCAATAATCCACCACCACCTCCAACCAACACTAACGGTGTCCACACTCTTGACACTTGTCAGTGCCAATCAAGTGATGATGATTCTTCCACATCATCCTTACAACTATCTCATATTGAAAATCAATTTACTGATCCAGAACCCAATGCAATCTCCAGGATCACTACAAGAAATCCAAGACGTTCTTTCAAAAGAACCAAACCCGTGGATTCTTACTTCCATACCACCAAAAACTATTATCCTCGTCCTACCCCTCCAAATATTCAATATGAAGAACGCTCAAAGTTTGCTTCAGCTCAATATGACGGTGCTTCTGTCTATGAATGGAACATAGATGGGAAATCAGAATACGAAATTCTGAACACCCTACAAGAGATGGGAATGGCAAAGAATGCTTACAAGATGCGAAAGGTATCAGAAAAACATGCTGCCGTTACCATTGTTTCAGGATTTACTGGCCAATTAAGGCAATGGTGGGATCATGGCCTTACCCTCGAAAATAAACAAGAAATCCTAAACCATCAAGTTGAAGTCTTCGATGGAGAAGACAGGTCTTCCATGCAAGATGACGCATGTGATTACTTGATTATCACAATAAGTCTCCACTTTGTTGGAAATCCACGAGAAGAACTGAATTCAAATAAGATTCTTCTCACCAATCTTAGATGTCCAACATTATCAGATTATAGGTGGTACAAGGACATGTACCTTACACAAGTCCTACAACGCGACGATTGTATGGCTAAATTCTGGAAGGAACGATTCATTTCAGGATTGCCTACATTGTTTGCACAACGGATTATCACCAAACTTCAAGAAGAAGTTGGTCAAGAGACCATACCTTGGGAATCAATAGCCTATGGTCAACTTTTTGCCTTTGTCAAAAAAGAGGCCCTGAACCTATGTCAGGATCTCAAAATCCAGTCCAAATATGGCAATGAAAAGGCCCAAGCACGAAGAGAAATGGGTTCTTTCTGCAAGATGTTTGGAATTGAGAAAATAACTCCTCCATCCAAAAAACAAATAGTCCACAAACGATTCTCCTCCAGATCCAAACAACCTTATCGTTCCAAACCACAATACCGTAAGCCCTATAAACCTTATCGTCAAAAGTATAGATCAAATCCTAAACCTACAAGATTTGCCTCCAAGAATATGACCCAAATCACATGTTGGAAATGTGGTCGCAAGGGTCACAAAGCGGATCAATGTCGTGTTAAGCAGAAGATCAATGAAATCTTTGCAGATGACAAAGATCTACAAGAAAAGCTCTCAAAGCTTTTGCTACAAGATAATCCCAGTTCTCCAGAAGATGAGAATTACATTCACCAGCTAGATCAAGATGCTTCAAGTTCCAGTTATGATTCTACAGATGATTCTTCCGGATCTATCAATGTCATAACCAATGACATAGATTCAGCAGAACTTCTGTATGAGCTCATAAACAAGATTTCCAATCCAGATGAGAAAAGGCAATATCTACAGCAACTAGCCAAGTTGCTGGCCTCTCAGGATTCCAAAAGAACACCACCCGAACCATTTAGTATCTCCAAAACCCTTGACAAATACCCAATAGCTTCAAGCAGTAATCTATTTGGCAAAGTTCCAACTCAGGAATTACAAAAGGATATTAAAATCCTCAAGCAAGAGATTCAGGCACTCAAAGCCGAACTCCATCAGATCAAATTCGATGGATTAGGTGTACAAGCTCGAATTTCTATCTTAGAAGCAGCAAAAGCTTCTACATCGAAAGATACGCTTGAAGATCCTTCTCCAGAGCATGGATTGCCAACCAACTTGGGTATGATTTCCTTACCATCCCAAGTCCATCATCCAGAAACCCAGACCATAAATATCATTGAAAGATTTCGCTTTCAAAAATGGTATTCCAACATCACACTTATAGTCGAAGGTACCGACTTCAAGATAACAATGGTTGCTCTTATTGATTCAGGAGCAGACAGAAACTGTATCCGAGAAGGAATAGTTCCTCACCAATATTGTTCTCCTACACGAGAACGATTAGTAGGTGCAGGGAACGATCCACTCAAAATCATTGCAAAAACCTCCAAACTTTCTGTCCAAAACAAGAATCTTCTTGTTAAATTACAATTTGTAGTAATCAAGAACATTAGCCAAGATATTATCCTTGGTTCTCCTTTCATTATTCAGTTATATCCCTTTTTTGTTGATCATAAGGGATTACATGTCAAGATCAATAGAGAAAAGTATTCTTTTCTCTTTACCGAACCCATAGTCCAGAAAGAACTTAATGTTCTTCAATCCAATACTCTTTACCAGCAGATCAATTCCATTTCCAGAAAGGAAAGCCAGCTTCAGTTTTCCAAGGACCAACTCGCTCATGTTCGAACAGCTGAGCGACTCCAAGATCCCAGAATTCAAAAGGATGTTTCTCAAATGGAGAAAACCTTTGAAGATGTTTGCGCAGACCTACCCAATGCATTTTGGAGTAGAAAGCGCCATATAGTTCATCTTCCTTATGAAAAGGATTTCGATGAACGCAATATTCCAACCAAGGCTCGGCCAATTCAAATGAATAGCGAGCATTTAGAGATCTGCAAGAAAGAGATTCAGACTCTTTTGGATAAAGGGTTGATTCGACCATCAAAATCACCATGGAGTTGCAGTGCATTCTACGTCATGAATGCTGCAGAAAAGGAGCGTGGAGTTCCACGACTCGTCATCAACTACAAGCCGTTAAACAAGGTTCTCCAATGGATTAGATACCCAATCCCTAACAAAAGAGATCTTCTAGGCCGCCTTTTCAAGGCCAAGATCTTCTCCAAATTTGATATGAAGTCTGGATTCTGGCAAATTCAGATTTCAGAATCAGATCGATACAAGACTGCATTTGTGGTCCCGTTTGGTCATTACGAATGGAACGTAATGCCATTTGGTCTAAAAAATGCTCCATCAGAATTTCAAAATGTCATGAACGATATCCTCACACCATATTCGACATTTATCATTGTTTACATTGATGATGTCTTAGTTTTTTCAGATTCCATAGAACAACACTTCAAGCATCTCAAGACATTCCATTCGGTCATCAAGACTAATGGTCTAGTTGTTTCCAAACCCAAGATGAAGTTGTTTCAGGTCAATATACGGTTCCTTGGACATAACATCTTTCAAAACACCATTACTCCCATCCAAAGAAGCTTGGAATTTGTTTCCAAATTCCCAGACGAGATCAAGGAAAAGAATCAATTGCAAAGATTTTTAGGATGTCTTAATTATCTTTCAGATTTCTTTCCCAGACTTCGTCAACATTGCAAGCTTCTTTACTCCAGATTACAAAAGAATCCTTCACCATGGACTCCAGAGCACACCAAAGTCGTGCAATCCCTAAAACAATATACCTATTCCTTACCATGCCTTACCATCCCACATCCCCAAGCCTTTCTGATCGTTGAAACAGACGCATCCAATATCGGCTACGGTGGGATTCTCAAACAAAGACCAAAAGGTCTTACTCAAGAGCAGTTGGTACGATTCCACTCTGGTATATGGATCGGGCCACAGCTCAATTATTCCACAATCAAAAAGGAAATTCTTTCAATCGTACTGTGTATTTCAAAATTTCAAGATGATTTATACAATAAGACCTTTTTGCTCCGCATCGATTGTAAATCCGCAAAAGATGTTTTGCAAAAGGATGTTAAAAATTTAGTTTCAAAACAAATTTTTGCCAGATGGCAAGCTATTCTCTCTGTTTTCGATTTTACAATCGAATTCATAAAAGGGGAAGATAACTCCCTACCAGATTTTCTTTCTCGCGAATTCTTGCAAGGAAGAAATAACAAGATTATCAAGATTAATCAAGATCTTTCTTCTTCCCAGGAAAATGAGTGACAAGAGTAAAGGCAAACAAGTCAAAAGGGAGAAATCCCAGACATCACAAGATTATCAGATGGCTTCCCAGCCACATCCTTCATACAAAAACATTCAAGTAGTTAATTCTCAAAGTATCACCTCACCAAATCCTTACACACCACTTTCACGAAATTTCCCACCTGCGTCTTTCTTACAGGCAGCTCAAACCCCCGTAAAAGCACCAACCAAGGCCAGCTCCTCAAAACAAACAACAGCCAGTACTTACCATATAAAACCCCTTCAAGAGTACATTGCCCTTACCAGATACACTGACAAACCAGAACAGGCAATAGCCGACACTATCGCTAAGAGAATTTTCCCTCCAGGAATCCATTGGCACACAGACAATACAATGAAAACCCTCAAATTCTACGAGCTCGTCCTCATAGATACAAAATCAATTGAGCTTACCCACAATTCAAACGCAAATTCCACCCAGACAGACTACTCAAAATGCTTCATCAAGAAGGTCATCTCCCCAAAGGAATGGGGATTCATTCATCAACCACGATCTTTTACCATAACCCACATTCCTCAAACTTTCACATATGCCGACTACCAAAATGCCTGGTACAGATTCCTACTCTTACGACCAGGACAACACTCATGGTTTATCAATTTCCATGAATATTGCGACAAAGAATTCCCCATATGGTTCTATCATTGGTGGCGTTACTTTGGAGGATGTTCAGACATCCTACCAAAAGAAGCCCACCCAGCGTATGCTTATTGGCTCCAACATTCACCAGGGCAACAATATATCAAAGAGCTGCAATTCTTTGCAGTATTCTGTATCCCCTGGATTTTCTGCTGGACCTATACCATTCAGCAGTATCTCCCAAATCCATATCCACTCTGTTTAGTCCGAGATTTTCGGGTTAAATGGTGGCCTAAATACTGGAGCAAACTTTGCTCCTATGAAAATGTCAAAGCCTACACCACCACAGGCCAAAAAACAATAACCTACAAAGACTTCCAAAACTCCAAAAAAGCTCTCCTGAGCCCATCAAAACCATTAGCCCTACCAGGCCCAAGTACACAACAAAGCCCAACACCTTTAACCATAGGACCAGCACCGCAGGCGCAAACTCCCGATTCACCTTTATTTCAAAAGTTTCTAGCCCAAAATCCAGAATTACAACTACAATATTCCCAATATATTATAAACCAACAGCCTAATGTCCCAGTATGGGCTGATGACCGTGACGATCCATCATCCGAAGAATCCACCTCCTATGATCCAATGGGGGGACCTCTAGCTCAAGATCCTTACGAGGATTATATTTAAAAAAAAAAAATAAAAAAAATAAAATAAAAAAATAAAATAAAATAATAATAATATCATCATAATTTTATTTGCAGGTATTGACCATGGCTCCATCAACTCAACAACAACCACTTCCAAAATGGCAAAAGGCATTTGCCAAACTCAAGACCAAAATCCAAAAACAAAATCCAAACACCACTTTACTTCACAAAATACTCAAACACAATATGACCAAAGCAACATCTCAACACATCCCAACTGAGTTCAAGTTTCTTCCAAAGACCCCCAAACAAGGACCTCAATGGGTTTGCAGAGATCGCACCACAAAAAAGTCAAAAACCTCACCTATCCATTATGAACCATACGACGGAAGAAGGAATCAGACCTTTCTCTGCGTCCAACCATATGACCACTTATACTACTCAATCGACCGCCCCATATATCAAAAGTTACATGTTTGGTGTCCTTTGAAACACCTACAACAAAGCCTTCTCGTCGCCGGCGGAAAGGAACCACCAGAATTCAACACTAGAGAACAAATCATGCAACAAATGGTTGAGTTTCGTACTCGATCTTACCCCATAACCATTATTGACCCAGAGACACAATCACCCCGCCAAGTAGACTATGAATGGCACCAAAGAAAAATTGAAGTTGATCTAGGGGTGCAAGAATTAATCTATAACATTCATTATGGACTCCATATCGAAGAAAATCAAGATCGGTTTGCAGATTTCGACAGCTACGAATAAAGCAGACTCAAGAACCTACAAAATATCTTCAAAAATAGCACTGTAGCTACAGTGAATAGTGACTTTTTTACTGTAGCATTTTATTACTCGGCACGTGTAGCCGACAAAAATTTACTATTGGCCCTTTCGGCCACAGTTATTCCAGATTCTGTAGCTCCCAGTCTCTTTTATGTACGAACAAAAGGGCTCCTTCTCTATAAAAGGAGACCGAGGTTAGAACTGAGGGGCAGAGGCAGTTTCGAATGTGAAAACGCTCTTGCTCTCTCTCTCTCTCTCTCCCTCATTACTCTCTCAAATTCCAGTCTAAGTTGTATCAATATATCAATTCAAGATTAACTCTTAAGTGAGTTTCAAGATTCATTATCTTTTATCTATTCATTTATGTTCCTTTAAATTCAAGTTATTTATATAATTTCTGCACCTTTAATTCAAGTTATTCCGTAATAATCGATAATAATAAATAAAAGATAATAAAGAACAGGTATTGAAAAGAATTACGGAATAACTTGAATTAAAGGTGCAGAAATTATATAAATAACTTGAATTTAAAGGAACATAAATGAATAGATAAAAGATAATGAATCTTGAAACTCACTTAAGAGTTAATCTTGAATTGATATATTGATACAACTTAGACTGGAATTTGAGAGAGTAATGAGGGAGAGAGAGAGAGAGAGCAAGAGCGTTTTCACATTCGAAACTGCCTCTGCCCCTCAGTTCTAACCTCGGTCTCCTTTTATAGAGAAGGAGCCCTTTTGTTCGTACATAAAGAGACTGGGAGCTACAGAATCTGGAATAACTGTGGCCGAAAGGGCCAATAGTAAATTTTTGTCGGCTACACGTGCCGAGTAATAAAATGCTACAGTAAAAAAGTCACTATTCACTTAGCTACAGTGCTATTTTTGAAGATATTTTGTAGGTTCTTGAGTCTGCTTTATTCGTAGCTGTCGAAATCTGCAAACCGATCTTGATTTTCTTCGATATGGAGTCCATAATGAATGTTTAGATTAATTCTTGCACCCCTAGATCAACTTCAATTTTTCTTTGGTGCCATTCGTCTACTTGGCGGGGTGATTGTGTCTCTGGGTCAATAATGGTTATGGGGTAAGATCGAGTACGAAACTCAACCATTTGTTGCATGATTTGTTCTCTAGTGTTGAATTCTGGTGGTTCCTTTCCGCCGGCGACGAGAAGGCTTTGTTGTAGGTGTTTCAAAGGACACCAACATGTAATTTTTGATATATGGGGCGGTCGATTGAGTAGTATAAGTGGTCATATGGCTGGACGCAGAGAAAGGTCTGATTCCTTCTTCCGTCGTATGGTTCATAATGGATAGGTGAGGTTTTTGACTTTTTGTGGTGCGATCTCTGCAAACCCATTGAGGTCCTTGTTTGGGGGTCTTTGGAAGAAACTTGAACTCAGTTGGGATGTGTTGAGATGTTGCTTTGGTCATATTGTGTTTGAGTATTTTGTGAAGTAAAGTGGTGTTTGGATTTTGTTTTTGGATTTTGGTCTTGAGTTTGGCAAATGCCTTTTGCCATTTTGGAAGTGGTTGTTGTTGAGTTGATGGAGCCATGGTCAATACCTGCAAATAAAATTATTGATATTATTATTATTTATTATTTATTTTATTTTTATTTTTTTATTTTTTTTATTTTTTTTTTAAATATAATCCTCGTAAGGATCTTGAGCAAGAGGTCCCCCCATTGGATCATAGGAGGTGGATTCTTCGGATGATGGATCGTCACGGTCATCAGCCCATACTGGGACATTAGGCTGTTGGTTTATAATATATTGGGAATTGTAGTTGTAATTCTGGATTTTGGGCTAGAAACTTTTGAAATAAAGGTGAATCGGGAGTTTGCGCCTGCGGTGCTGGTCCTATGGTTAAAGGTGTTGGGCTTTGTTGTGTACTTGGGCCTGGTAGGGCTAATGGTTTTGATGGGCTCAGGAGAGCTTTTTTGGAGTTTTGGAAGTCTTTGTAGGTTATTGTTTTTTGGCCTGTGGTGGTGTAGGCTTTGACATTTTCATAGGAGCAAAGTTTGCTCCAGTATTTAGGCCACCATTTAACCCGAAAATCTCGGACTAAACAGAGTGGATATGGATTTGGGAGATACTGCTGAATGGTATAGGTCCAGCAGAAAATCCAGGGGATACAGAATACTGCAAAGAATTGCAGCTCTTTGATATATTGTTGCCCTGGTGAATGTTGGAGCCAATAAGCATACGCTGGGTGGGCTTCTTTTGGTAGGATGTCTGAACATCCTCCAAAGTAACGCCACCAATGATAGAACCATATGGGGAATTCTTTGTCGCAATATTCATGGAAATTGATAAACCATGAGTGTTGTCCTGGTCGTAAGAGTAGGAATCTGTACCAGGCATTTTGGTAGTCGGCATATGTGAAAGTTTGAGGAATGTGGGTTATGGTAAAAGATCGTGGTTGATGAATGAATCCCCATTCCTTTGGGGAGATGACCTTCTTGATGAAGCATTTTGAGTAGTCTGTCTGGGTGGAATTGCGTTTGAATTGTGGTAAGCTCAATTGATTTTGTATCTATGAGGACGAGCTCGTAGAATTTGAGGGTTTTCATTGTTGTCTGTGTGCCAATGGATTCCTGGAGGGAAAATTCTCTTAGCGATAGTGTCGGCTATTGCCTGTTCTGGTTTGTCAGTGTATCTGGTAAGGGCAATGTACTCTTGAAGGGGTTTTATATGGTAAGTACTGGCTGTTGTTGTTTTGAGGAGCTGGCCTTGGTTGGTGCTTTTACGGGGGTTTGAGCTGCCTGTAAGAAAGACGCAGGTGGGAAATTTCGTGAAAGTGGTGTGTAAGGATTTGGTGGGTGATACTTTGAGAATTAACTACTTGAATTTTTTGTATGAAGGATGTGGCTGGGAAGCCATCTGATAATCTTGTGATGTCTGGGATTTCTCCCTTTTGACTTGTTTGCCTTTACTCTTGTCACTCATTTTCCTGGGAAGAAGAAAGATCTTGATTAATCTTGATAATCTTGTTATTTCTTCCTTGCAAGAATTCGCGAGAAAGAAAATCTGGTAGGGAGTTATCTTCCCCTTTTATGAATTCGATTGTAAATCGAAAACAGAGAGAATAGCTTGCCATCTGGCAAAAATTTGTTTTGAAACTAAATTTTTAACATCCTTTTGCAAAACATCTTTTGCGGATTTACAATCGATGCGGAGCAGAAAGGTCTTATTGTATAAATCATCTTGAAATTTTGAAATACACAGTACGATTGAAAGAATTTCCTTTTTGATTGTGGAATAATTGAGCTGTGGCCCGATCCATATACCAGAGTGGAATCGTACCAACTGCTCTTGAGTAAGACCTTTTGGTCTTTGTTTGAGAATCCCACCGTAGCCGATATTGGATGCGTCTGTTTCAACGATCAGAAAGGCTTGGGGATGTGGGATGGTAAGGCATGGTAAGGAATAGGTATATTGTTTTAGTTAGGATTGCACGACTTTGGTGTGCTCTGGAGTCCATGGTGAAGGATTCTTTTGTAATCTGGAGTAAAGAAGCTTGCAATGTTGACGAAGTCTGGGAAAGAAATCTGAAAGATAATTAAGACATCCTAAAAATCTTTGCAATTGATTCTTTTCCTTGATCTCGTCTGGGAATTTGGAAACAAATTCCAAGCTTCTTTGGATGGGAGTAATGGTGTTTTGAAAGATGTTATGTCCAAGGAACCGTATATTGACCTGAAACAACTTCATCTTGGGTTTGGAAACAACTAGACCATTAGTCTTGATGACCGAATGGAATGTCTTGAGATGCTTGATGTGTTGTTCTATGGAATCTGAAAAAACTAAGACATCATCAATGTAAACAATGAAATGTCGAATATGGTGTGAGGATATCGTTCATGACATTTTGAAATTCTGATGGAGCATTTTTTAGACCAAATGGCATTACGTTCCATTCGTAATGACCAAACGGGACCACAAATGCAGTCTTGTATCGATCTGATTCTGAAATCTGAATTTGCCAGAATCCAGACTCATATCAAATTTGGAGAAGATCTTGGCCTTGAAAAGGCGGCCTAGAAGATCTCTTTTGTTAGGGATTGGGTATCTAATCCATTGGAGAACCTTGTTTAACGGCTTGTAGTTGATGACGAGTCGTGGAACTCCACGCTCCTTTTCTGCAGCATTCATGACGTAGAATGCACTGCAACTCCATGGTGATTTGATGGTCGAATCAACCCTTTATCCAAAGAGTCTGAATCTCTTTCTTGCAGATCTCTAAATGCTCACTATTCATTTGAATTGGCCGAGCCTTGGTTGGAATATTGCGTTCATCGAAATCCTTTTCATAAGGAAGATGAACTATATGGCGCTTTCTACTCCAAAATGCATTGGGTAGGTCTGCGCAAACATCTTCAAAGGTTTTCTCCATTTGAGAAACATCCTTTTGAATTCTGGGATCTTGGAGTCGCTCAGCTGTTCGAACATGAGCGAGTTGGTCCTTGGAAAACTGAAGCTGGCTTTCCTTTCTGGAAATGGAATTGATCTGCTGGTAAAGAGTATTGGATTGAAGAACATTAAGTTCTTTCTGGACTATGGGTTCGGTGAAGAGAAAAGAATACTTTTCTCTATTGATCTTGACATGTAATCCCTTATGATCAACAAAAAAGGGATATAACTGAATAATGATAGGAGAACCAAGGATAATATCTTGGCTAATGTTCTTGATTACTACAAATTGTAATTTAACAAGAAGATTCTTGTTTTGGACAGAAAGTTTGGAGGTTTTTGCAATGATTTGAGTGGATCGTTCCTGCACCTACTAATCGTTCTCGTGTAGGAGAACAATATTGGTGAGGAACTATTCCTTCTCGGATACAGTTTCTGTCTGCTCCTGAATCAATAAGAGCAACCATTGTTATCTTGAAGTCGGTACCTTCGACTATAAGTGTGATGTTGGAATACCATTTTTGAAAGCGAAATCTTTCAATGATATTTATGGTCTGGGTTTCCGGATGATGGACTTGGGATGGTAAGGAAATCATACCCAAGTTGGTTGGCAATCCATGCTCTGGAGAAGGATCTTCAAGCGTATCTTTCGATGTAGAAGCTTTTGCTGCTTCTAAGATAGAAATTCGAGCTTGTACACCTAATCCATCGAATTTGATCTGATGGAGTTCGGCTTTGAGTGCCTGAATCTCTTGCTTGAGGATTTTAATATCCTTTTGTAATTCCTGAGTTGGAACTTTGCCAAATAGATTACTGCTTGAAGCTATTGGGTATTTGTCAAGGGTTTTGGAGATACTAAATGGTTCGGGTGGTGTTCTTTTGGAATCCTGAGAGGCCAGCAACTTGGCTAGTTGCTGTAGATATTGCCTTTTCTCATCTGGATTGGAAATCTTGTTTATGAGCTCATACAGAAGTTCTGCTGAATCTATGTGACAGCCCAGACAAACAGCCCACATGTGTGATATTGTCCGCTTTGGCACGCAGGCCGCACGGATTTGTTCCTGGGGTTTCGCCCCAAAACGCGTCACACAAGGGAAGAGTATCCCCACCCTAATAAGGTATGGTTCGTGCTCTCTCCCGATCGATGTGGGAGGTAACACCACGCCGGGTGTTACACCCTACCCCCCTTAAGGAGCCCAGTGCCCTCACGGGCTCACTGGACCCACACCGACCTGGGTCTGGCTCTGATACCATCTGTGACAGCCCAGACAAACAGCCCACATGTGTGATATTGTCCACTTTGGCACGCAGGCCGCACGGATTTGTTCCTGGGGTTTCGCCCCAAAACGCACACAAGGGAAGAGTATCCCCACCCTAATAAGGTATGGTTCGTGCTCTCTCCCGATCGATGTGGGAGGTAACACCACGCCGGGTGTTACACCATTGAAATACCCCGTATTTAAAAATAGTGATTAATTAGGCTAATAAGTAACTTAGAAGCTTAATTAAGTATAAATAATTACTAGGGAACAAATCCCGAAGAAAACGGACCTTTAAAACGGTTTAAAAACATTACCGAACCTTAAAGCACGTTTTTCGAGGTAACCGGGAAAACGTGTCTTTAAGCGGGTCAAATAGACTCGTAACAGTTTTGGTCAACTAAATATCATTAATAAATATTAGTGAAGCTTTAGGACCAATAAAATCAATAAAACGAGAAATTAGTAAAAAACTGTCAAAAACGGGAAGTTGTGGGGTAGAAGTACAAATAAACAAAAGTTATGTGTCCACTTTGAAAATAAAAAGCAAAAGTAATATATATGTGTGTGTGTGTGACCGATGGGGACTCCCCCTCTCACTCTCTCACACACCCCTCTCTATTTACAAAAGACAAAAACAATTAAGTAACCCCCACTCTAATATTTTTCTCTCTCTTCCCATTCTCTTTTCCCTCACGTGGAGCAGCCCCTCACACTCTCTCATTTCTTCTTCTCCTTCCTCCATGCGACATTAATGGGGATTTGAAGAAACCCACACACAACCACCACTTCTCTCCTTTGTAACTCCCTCATACATTCTCCAAAAATTGTAAAAACTACACCATTGTGTTCCTCTCTCCAAGAGCTACACTTCCATCTTTCCAAAATCCAAAAACAAGCATTTTCGATTTTGTGGGTATATCCCATTTGAAGTTTCAACACCACCATTAGAGGCACCTTGGTCTCCTTGTTCTTCTAAGGTAAAAATCTCTTCGAAAACTCCATCTTTTCCTAGCTTAAATGGCAAAACGAATTTTGTGACTAAACCCTTGTTTGGCCTCTCTTGCTTCAGCCGATTTTGGCATTGTGGTGGTGTGAGAAATCTTGTTCTTGAGCTAACCCAAACAGCTCTTGTGCTCTTGCAAGGTAATAGGTTTTCTAAACCCTAAAACCTAGATTAAAACTTGATTAATGGTTAGGGTTAGTATTTAGCATTGAATGGTGTATTGAAATATGTTTGTGTATGGGTTGTAGTGTTAGATTTGTTGAGTTTGCAAACCGAAAGAGGGAAGAAGGAAGAAGAGAAAGAATCTAGAAGGGAAAACAAGGTGAGAACTCTCATTGTGTAGTCTTGAGTATATATGTATGTAACAGATTTTTATAAGTTTGAATTAAGTAGTGAAAATGACAATGTGATAGTAGTGTAATGTGTATAGAGGAAACAAGGTTTTAAACCTTAAAGAACATTTTAAAACTTGTAAAACAGATTGGGAAATGAGGAGTTGAGTGCAGGAATTTTTATGAGTGTTTTGGTATTAGTAGTTGTGTATGGGAGCTTGTTTTGATGCTTATTGTAACAGGTGAGATAAGTATTGAAATGTGAGTAAAACCATGTGGTGAGTGTATGAAATTACAAGAGAGACTATGGCAAAATTTGTCTAGAATTAGAACACTTAGAGAATTAAACTAGATGACTCATGTGAGAGTGTAACAGATTTCTGTTTGAGTTAGATTGGTGGGTAAGTCAAGAGAGGTGTGTAATGCATTAGGAGTGTTAGAAATGACAATAGAAGAGGGAGCTATTGTTGGGGAGAGTTAGATTGAAATCTGTAGCAAAGATGCATTAAGAGAGAAAACTAAGTGAGAGTTGAAGCGAAACTAGGAAAAATATGCATGTAAATTGGTATAGAGTTGTGTGATGAATTAGGTGATGAATTAGCATGAGTTAGAGTGTTTAAAATGGGTAAAAACATGTTAGGATGTATGTAGGAAGATTGGGGAAACAATGAGTGAAATTGGAATTGAAAATAATGTCTGTAGCAAATTCTGCTACCGACCGACCCAGAGCCGGGTCGGACCGTGGGTCGGTCGGAGCTTAAGAAACGAGAATAAACCCTTCTGGAATGGACCGACCCAAGAGCCGTGAGTCGGTCGTGGGTCGGTCGGACCAAAAATTCCTGTTGTCGAAGTTTCTGACTTCGACCGACCCAGAGCTGGGTCGGTCGGTGGGTCGGTCGGAGCTTAAGAAACGATAAACTTCTGGAATGGACCGACCCAGGAGCCGTGAGTCGGTCGTGGGTCGGTCGGACCAAAAATTTCTGTTGTCGAAGTTTCGCACTTCGACCGACCCAGAGGTGGGTCGGTCGGTGGGTCGGTCGAAGCTTGGACAACAGACCAGGAACTCTCGGCAATGGACCGACCCAGAAGTGTATGGGTCGGTCGGAATGGTTCTGGGTCGGTCGGGAGAAATTTCAGAGAACGAAACTTACTGGAATGGACCGACCCAGGGCTTTGGGTCGGTCGGTGGGTCGGTCGACCCATAACTTACAAAAAAAAAAAAAAAAAAAAAAAAACTAAATGATTATAATTAGTATATATGTGTATTATATATGTATACCCACCTATACATATGTACATGTATATGTAAGGAAGTGAACCATTGTAAGTAAATAAGAGTAAGTAAATAAAATAAGTATAGGAAATGTAAGGACTTAGTAAGTATGAGTTAGGGAACATAGTAAGAGTACAAGTAAAGTAATTGTAGTTAGTTAATCATTCATTTGTATGTATATCTTAGGACTTGATTTGTGACATCGAAGAACGTTTGGAATCACGTACGACGGTGAACGGTATGAATTCCTCATGCCCCGAATGCTATCATGGCTACTCTGATTTGTGTGTTGTGTGCTAATTGATCACCAATAAAGATAAATGCACGAATCGGAGTTAATATGCTTACTTGTGAATATGTAGTGTTGTATGATGTGTATATTTCTTTAAATCTTAGTTTGTATATTCATGAAATGTATGGATGATATGAATGTTGTATGATGTTGATGTACTGTGACCGATTTATTGTGATTGGACTTCTAACTTGTTCCTAAAGCTAACCATCCTAACTTAAATTGGTAATTAAATTGGAATGAGTAGAAGTCCGATATAGTTTCGGCCACGCGTGAGGATGCGGAGTCACGAGAGGTTGGCTCCAATTCCTGACTCTTAAACTGGTCCGCGGCCCAAATCCCTTAAGTGGGTAGCATCCCGGATTAGTGAGTCAAGTAAATCCCGGATGTGGGACGGAGTAGTCCCCAAGGCCGGAGGTCCCGACGACTTGACTTGAGTATAAGTAAGTAAGTAAGAATGAGTAAGTAAAGGAAAGTAAGTAAGTAAGAAGTAAGTGAATGAGTAAAAGAGTAATATGCATTCCGATTAACCCGGATGCACAATTTGGCTAACCTTGTGAAGGTAAGTATTGTGAACTCTATTGTATTGTTGCCTTGAAGTGAATGATGTATTGTAATGTATGTATGATTGTATGTAAAGCATGTATGTATGAGTAATGAACAAGCATGTTTAGCGGTCGCCAATTAGTCGGCGTACCCTTGCTAGCAATCGGTATATGCGGAGTTCATGCGCAGCGTAAGCTGACCCCCTCGGGGGACCATTTTTACTACACGCAGGTACCGCGAGTGATGAAGATGTGAAGATCTAGTTTCATTCTTTTCTTCTTTTGGTTGTAAACAATGAATTGATATGGGTGTACTAAGTAGTACAGGGCTTACAGTTTTTGATTAGCCGGTGTACCATGGTACACCTTTTTGGATGGATAGATGGGCATTGGTATAGATGAGTAGGATTAAACTCATTCTTTTGGAAGTTGGAAAGGATGTAATGAACACTTAAATACTCGGTAATCCTTGATGTAAGCGCATGGTATTTTGTAATTGGTAAGGTTTTAGTAGCTCGGTACATTATGTTCATCAGACCGTGACTGTAAGTATTAGTAGCCTGCTAGCCGTATGGGCGGTTAGCGGCATTGTTTCACCCGCCGTAGTAAGTAGTATTCTTCCGCTGCGAACTCGTAGGATTAACAGGACGATTAGACGGTAAGCATAGGATTAACGGTTGGGGTGTTACAAAAAGTGGTATCAGAGCGTAGTTACGCTCTGATGTCCAAAGTACCGAGCATAGGGAATACCGAGTTAGGATTTCAACCGTCTTAAGACGGATACTTAGAAACCTAACTAGGAACTACCGTTGTAACAACGGATACCCTTGACGTTCTTATGAACGATACCATGTTTAATTCCAAGACCTTTGAGTCATTCTTGCGGAGCCTAATGTAACTGTTAAACATTCAGATGTCAGGAGGCCGAGGCCGACCTAGAGGCGAAGCCTCAGATGGAACCGGCGCGCAGACGATAGCTGAGATCGTCGCCGCCACGGTAGCACAGATGCTACCACAAGTTATCCAAGCTGTACAACAAACTCAGCAGAACCAAACTCAACGGGACCAACCCCTCCCCCTCCACCCAGAGAAGCAACTGGGTAAAGCTGTAGCGGAACTCCGCCCTCCTTGCTTTAGGGGCGAGAGTGATCCGGCTAAGCTAGAAGTACATCTCCGAAATGGAGACCGCTTTTGAACACTCGAAGCTCCTGCTGGAGTTCGAGTCAGAGTAGCCGCCTACTACTTGAAGGATGCGGCCATGGATTGGTGGAAGCTAATCAAGAAGAGCATGTAAGCGACCCCACCTTCGACTGGGATTCACTTCTCTCCTCCGATCAAGTACTATCCGGACATGAAAACAAGAAAAGGCTAGAGCTGACGCCTTAAAGATGACAGACAAGATGTCTGTGGATGAGTACTACCGCACCTTCACCTCCATTCTCCGTCTCCTCCCGATCTTGGATACACCGGCCAGGTGTTGGTCGATCGCTTCTATGGCGGTCTGAGCCATCGCCTTCGGTACGGTATGGGCTATACTCGATTTACCTCCCTTCAGGTAAATATCAGTTAACCCTTAGTATCAATTCATTTCAATTCCTTGAATTCCTTGAATCTTTTCCCTATTCTTTCTTAAACATCATCCCGGCTAATACCTGAAACTTCAGGAGTGTTATCACGCGGCCTCCCGCGTTGAGATCACTTGCCAGTTAAGGGATGAGGAAACCGCGCTGAAGCGCAAGGCAACAACAAAAACACCAGCACCGAGGAGCAGAACCAGGGTAAAAGCTGGAAGAAGAAGAAAGGGAACTTCTTTTCTCAGAAGAAGTCCCCAAGTGAGAGCAGTGCCCATGCTGAGCAGGGCAAACCAGCTGAGATCCTTCAGCTTGGTTATTCTGCACCGGTGGCAGCTAAGCCACTGAGATCACACCCTCCTAAGGGTAAATTCTACTTCCAATTGTATTCATATAAGTATCATTTCTAGTATACCCACGCACACATGTGCTAACCCTCTAACCTCAGGTTCTAGCTCCGGAGCCGCCAAAACCTTCCGGCCGCACCTATGTGTGCAGGAAGTGCAACCAGGACCACCCTGGTAAGGATTGCTGGGAGGGAGATCAAGTGTTACAACTGTCAGAAGCTGGGCACACAGCTAATCGATGCCCGGAGAATGGAAGCCCAAAGGAAACTTCCAAACTATAAGCAGAGAGAGGGCAAGGAGGTGGCATCGGCGATGCACCGGCCCAGCAGGCACCTCAGGGACAGGGATCCCGGGGCCCTCAGAGAGGCGCACCTCAGAGGCAGCCTGTTCTGCATGTGATTGACCGCGATGGGCCCGGTTCGAAATCCGGCCAAGGTAATCACCTAAACCTTTAATCCTTGAAATAGCATGCCTAGTAGTAAGTAATTGTATGAGTGAATGCATGAGTAAATAAATGAAGTGTATGAGCATGAAATGAAGTAGTTGAAACTAGTACTCACCGTAGATGAAATTTGTAACCATAGGAAGCTTTAGTATCTGTTACCCAATACCGGTAACCTTGAATCAAGAAGAGATCAACGAACAAAACGACTACACCAACAAACAGTGTCAGGTCATCCGCCCAGGTATGATCTTATTAAGGGGATACCTGACACCCGAAGCACAAATCTCAATCATCGACGATGCAACGAGCTAGGAACGGGTCAAGGAGGATTTTATACACCCGAATTCCCCGGTGGAGCGAAGATGAAGCTGAAGATGATGTGCTTGGGAAAGGACTGGAATCCTTATACCAAACATACCAGAGACACGAACACGACGGAGCAACGCCACCGACAATACCTCCAGAGTTTCAGACACTCGTCACGCAAGCAGTAGAACTTGCACAACAATGTGAACTGAACCAATCCCCGCACTTGAAGCGGACCTTTGTATCGTCAACTTCTATGAAAAGAAGGACGACTTGGGTTACACCAAGACAAGGACGAGACAGCGGAATCTCTTGAACAAGGAGTGCCCGTAGTGTCTTGGTCCATTGGTGATGACGCCGTATTCCTGTATAGCGAGCAGAAGCGTGTGGACCTGCAGAGAAATTGGTATTGAGATCAGGAGATGTCCTAATCATGGGTGGAAATCTAGGATGCTGTTCATGGGATCAACAAGATCAATTGAACACGGCACCACCGGCAATAATCAATGCCACACACATGAAACCAGGACGCCTGAACCTTACCTTTAGGAAGTATTAAATTATAGTATCATGTAATGTATTAGTAACGTGTATTAGAGACACGGTTTGTATGATGGTTGGTTTATCAATAAAGAGCAGTGTTGATTTAATTCCACTTGTGTCCACCATCAATACTTATCCAATTGTGACTTCAATAGGTTGTGGGCTCGGTACCGAAGGTAACCTGAGCATCCTCACCGAAGCACAAGCCGGCAGAAGCGGCACCATCTTAACGGGAACCTTCCCAGTAAATGGCATTGATGCCAATGTATTATTCGACTCCGGCGCCTCTCACACCTTCGTATCACCATCTTTGTGAAGAGGTTGAAGCTAGATGCGGATGAGCTACCGAATTTCATGGTTACTCTCCATCGAAGGAGCGAGTAAAGTGTACTAAATACTATCAATCAGCCACCATGAAATAAAACGAGGCGTTTCCCATTTCCTTCATCGAATTCAATGGATTGGGATTCGACCTTATCATTGGAATGAATTGGTTGGAGCGGCACAAGGGTAGAATCCTCTGCGCCGAGCATCGATTGCTGCTCAAGAGTCCTTCTGGGGTTACCGTATCTTACCGCCAGAGACCGAGAGAGCCTTCGACCACCTTATATCTGCATGGCTATGTACCGGGAGCTCAGAAAGGGCCAGAAGTGTATTGTGTATGTACAAGACCTGGAGCGAGATCCAGAGTTCAGTGATGATGTACCAGTTGTATCTGAGTATCCTGATGTGTTTCCTAAGGAGCTACCCGGCATGCCACCGAGAGCAGTTGAATTTGATTGACTATTGCCAGGTACCGGTCCCATTGCTAGGGCACCGTACCGCATGGCACCTGCTGAAATGACCGAACTAAAGGAGCAGTTGAAAGATTTGCTAGACAAAGGGTTTATACGCCCGAGCGTATCACCCTGGGGAGCACCGGTTCTCTTCGTGAAGAAGAAGGACGGTAGCCTCCGCCTTTGTATTGACTACCGCGAGCTGAATGCGGTCACAGTCAAAAATAAATACCCATTGCCACGCATCGACGACCTATTCGACCAGCTGAAAGGAGCCTCAGTCTTCTCCAAGATCGACCTCCGTTCAGGGTATCATCAGATTGCAATCAAAGAGCCAGACATCGAGAAAACGGCATTCCGTACCAGATATGGCCACTACGAATTCACAGTGATGCCATTCGGTTTGTCAAACGCACCGGCAAAATTCATGGACCTCATGAATCGACTATTCAGTGAGCAGTTGGACACTTCGGTTGTGGTCTTCATCGACGACATCCTTGTATATTCCAAGTCACCAGAGGAGCATGAAACCCACTTGAGGAAAGTGCTTGAGACACTGCGCGAGAACCAGCTGTATGCGAAGTTCTCCAAATGCGAGTTCTGGCTAGATCAGGTATCATTCCTTGGTCATGTCATCTCGAGCGCAGGTATCTCAGTTGACCCTTCAAAGATAGAAGCTGTACGATCATGGCCTAGACCTAAGACTGTTACCGACATTCGGAGCTTTCTTGGTCTAGCCGGTTACTACCGGAGATTCGTAAAGGACTTCTCGAAAGTCGCTAAGCCCATGACTACACTGATGAAAAAGGATGCACCATTTGTATGGACAGATGAGTGCGAAGTATCATTTCAGAGCCTTAAAGACTCATTGACCTCAGCGCCCATCCTTACTCTTCCCGAGGGCACAGAGGGATTTGAGGTATACTGTGATGCATCAGGCAAAGGAATGGGATGCGTACTCATGCAGCATGGCAAGGTTGTTGCTTATGCCTCCCGCCAGCTGAAAAAGCATGAGGAGAATTACCCGACTCACGACTTAGAGTTAGGAGCCATTGTCTTCGCCTTGAAGATATGGCGACACTATCTCTATGGGGTAAGCATCACCATCTACTCCGATCATAAGAGCTTACAGTATGTATTCACTCAGAAAGAACTCAATTTGAGACAGAGAAGATGGATGGAATTCCTCTCAGACTATGACATCAACTTGCAGTATAAGGAAGGGAAGGCTAATGTGGTAGCCGACGCCCTGAGCCGTCGAGCACACTCGCTCCATTCGCTACTCGCTTCTTCTAGCTTGGTTGACGAGGTGCGAGATGCTCAGTTGAGCGACCCTTACCTAACCGAAATCAGACAAAAGATCGAGAATGGCACATTTGAAAAGAAGAAGTATGACTTCAAGCTACATGAAGATGGTTTGATTCGGTTGAATGGCAGGCTATGCGTCCCCCGAAGCAATGCTGAGCTGAGGGATCGCATCCTACGAGAGTCACATAGTTCCACATTATCAGTCCATCCGGGAGCCTCCAAGATGTACAAAGACATGAAGAGGTACTTCTGGTGGTCTGGAATGAAGTCAGATGTGACAGAATTTGTATTGAGATGCTTAACATGCCAGAAGGTAAAATTCGAACATCGTAGACCGGGCGGAATGGTACAATCGATGCCAGTTCCGGAGTGGAAATTTCATGATATCTCCATGGATTTTGTTGTAGGACTCCCACCTGCCAGGGGAGGACTCAACATGATCTGGGTTGTAGTAGATCGCCTTACCAAGGTGGCCAGATTCATACCGATGAAGGACACCTGGAAGGTAGTTAAGCTAGCAGAGCTTTTTGATAAGGAGATCATCAGACACCACGGAGTCCCTAAGACCATAGTATCTGACCGCGACACCAGGTTTCTTTCGAGATACTGGAGAGCTACAAGGGAAGCGTTGGGTACAGAATTGAAGCTGAGTACCGCCTTCCATCCTCAGACCGACGGTCAGACAGAAAGGACCATCCAGACACTGGAGGACATGCTTCGGGCATGTGCCTTGGACTTTCAGGGGAGTTGGTTAGATAAGCTTCATCTTATCGAGTTCTCGTATAATAATAGCTATCACGCCTCGATTAAGATGTCGCCTTTCCAAGCTCTATACGGTAGACCTTGCCGTACACCCTTGTGTTGGGATGAGTCAAGCGAAGCGGTCATCATAGGACCGGAGTACCTTGAGCAAGTGCAAGCTGAAGTTCAGCAGATTAGAGCTAATATGAAGGCAGCCCAAGATAGACAGAAATCCTATGCGGATGTGAGACGACGCGACCTTGAGTTCGCCGTGGGTGACCAAGTGTTCTTGCGAGTTTCACCTATGAAGGGTGTCTTCCGTTTTGGCCAGAAGGGCAAGCTAAGCCCAAAATTTGTAGGGCCGTACACTATCACCGAAAGAGTTGGTTCAGTAGCCTACAGGTTAGCATTACCTGAGGACTTGGGACGTGTCCATGATGTATTTCATGTGTCACAACTCAAGAAGTATATGGCGGATCCTTCTCATGTCCTAGAGCCCGAGAGATTATCTATAGAGCCAAACATGAGATATGTGGAAACTCCAGTGAGAATCCTTGATAGGAAGACCAGAGACACTCGCCATAAGTCGATACGAATGGTGAAGGTCCTATGGTCTAACCATGATGTCGAAGAAGCGACATGGGAACTAGAAGATGCCATGAAGGCTAAGTACCCACAGCTGTTCATAGACTAGTTAGTCTAGTATGTAATATACGGGTACGGGTCGTACCCCTTTTTAAGGGGGGTAGAGCCCTTTTGCTTTTGCATTGCTTCGGGGTAAGCATTGCATTTTGTATGGCACATGTAGTGCAAGTGAACTTGGTATGTATGTGTAATGTGTAGTGAATGAGGTGTATGTGCAATGTATGGTGTAATGTGTATTGTGAATGAGAATGATGTATTGTGTATTGTGGTATGGTATGAATGGAAATGATGCATTGTGCATGTGAATTGTGAATGGTGTATTGTACTTGAATTGTGTATGCTTGCAGTGTGGAAGAAGTAAACACCTCATAGGTGTAGTAAGACACATTAGGACGATTGGTTTGCCTAATGAGTAGAATTACTTAAACTATTAACCTTGAGCAACTTTGAGGGCAAAGTTCTTAAGGGGGGTAGATTGAAATACCCCGTATTTAAAAATAGTAATTAATTAGGCTAATAAGTAACTTAGAAGCTTAATTAAGTATAAATAATTACTAGGGAACAAATCCCGAAGAAAACGGACCTTTAAAACGGTTTAAAAACATTACCGAACCTTAAAGCACGTTTTTCAAGGTAACCGGGAAAACGTGTCTTTAAGCGGGTCAAATAGACTCGTAACAGTTTTGGTCAACTAAATAATCATTAATAAATATTAGTGAAGCTTTAGGACCAATAAAATCAATAAAACGAGAAATTAGTAAAAAACTGTCAAAAACGGGAAGTTGTGGGGTAGAAGTACAAATAAACAAAAGTTATGTGTCCACTTTGAAAATAAAAAAGCAAAAGTAATATATATGTGTGTGTGTGTGACCGATGGGGACTCCCCCTCTCACTCTCTCACACACCCCTCTCTATTTACAAAAGACAAAAACAATTAAGTAACCCCCACTCTAATATTTTTCTCTCTCTTCCCATTCTCTTTTCCCTCACGTGGAGCAGCCCCTCACACTCTCTCATTTCTTCTTCTCCTTCCTCCATGCGACATTAATGGGGATTTGAAGAAACCCACACACAACCACCACTTCTCTCCTTTGTAACTCCCTCATACATTCTCCAAAAATTGTAAAAACTACACCATTGTGTTCCTCTCTCCAAGAGCTACACTTCCATCTTTCCAAAATCCAAAAACAAGCATTTTCGATTTTGTGGGTATATCCCATTTGAAGTTTCAACACCACCATTAGAGGCACCTTGGTCTCCTTGTTCTTCTAAGGTAAAAATCTCTTCGAAAACTCCATCTTTTCCTAGCTTAAATGGCAAAACGAATTTTGTGACTAAACCCTTGTTTGGCCTCTCTTGCTTCAGCCGATTTTGGCATTGTGGTGGTGTGAGAAATCTTGTTCTTGAGCTAACCCAAACAGCTCTTGTGCTCTTGCAAGGTAATAGGTTTTCTAAACCCTAAAACCTAGATTAAAACTTGATTAATGGTTAGGGTTAGTATTTAGCATTGAATGGTGTATTGAAATATGTTTGTGTATGGGTTGTAGTGTTAGATTTGTTGAGTTTGCAAACCGAAAGAGGGAAGAAGGAAGAAGAGAAAGAATCTAGAAGGGAAAACAAGGTGAGAACTCTCATTGTGTAGTCTTGAGTATATATGTATGTAACAGATTTTTATAAGTTTGAATTAAGTAGTGAAAATGACAATGTGATAGTAGTGTAATGTGTATAGAGGAAACAAGGTTTTAAACCTTAAAGAACATTTTAAAACTTGTAAAACAGATTGGGAAATGAGGAGTTGAGTGCAGGAATTTTTATGAGTGTTTTGGTATTAGTAGTTGTGTATGGGAGCTTGTGTTTTGATGCTTATTGTAACAGGTGAGATAAGTATTGAAATGTGAGTAAAACCATGTGGTGAGTGTATGAAATTACAAGAGAGACTATGGCAAAATTTGTCTAGAATTAGAACACTTAGAGAATTAAACTAGATGACTCATGTGAGAGTGTAACAGATTTCTGTTTGAGTTAGATTGGTGGGTAAGTCAAGAGAGGTGTGTAATGCATTAGGAGTGTTAGAAATGACAATAGAAGAGGGAGCTATTGTTGGGAGAGAGTTAGATTGAAATCTGTAGCAAAGATGCATTAAGAGAGAAAACTAAGTGAGAGTTGAAGCGAAACTAGGAAAAATATGCATGTAAATTGGTATAGAGTTGTGTGATGAATTAGGTGATGAATTAGCATGAGTTAGAGTGTTTAAAATGGGTAAAAACATGTTAGGATGTATGTAGGAAGATTGGGGAAACAATGAGTGAAATTGGAATTGAAAAATAATGTCTGTAGCAAATTCTGCTACCGACCGACCCAGAGCCGGGTCGGACCGTGGGTCGGTCGGAGCTTAAGAAACGAGAATAAACCCTTCTGGAATGGACCGACCCAAGAGCCGTGAGTCGGTCGTGGGTCGGTCGGACCAAAAATTCCTGTTGTCGAAGTTCTGACTCGACCGACCCAGAGCTGGGTCGGTCGGTGGTCGGTCGGAGCTTGGACAACAGATCCGAAACTTTTCTGGAATGGACCGACCCAGGAGCGGAGTCGGCGTGGGTCGGTCGGACCAAAAATTTTGTTGTCGAAGTTTCGCACTTCGACCGACCCAGAGGTTGGGTCGGTCGGTGGGTCGGGCGAAGCTTGGACAACAGACCAGGAACTCTCAGCAATGGACCGACCCAGAAGTGTATGGGTCGGTCGGAATGGTTTGGGTCGGTCGGGAGAAATTTCAGAGAACGAAACTTATGGAATGGACCGACCCAGGGCTTTGGGTCGGTCGGTGGGTCGGTCGACCCATAACTTACAAAAAAAAAAAAAAAAAAAAAAAAAAAAACTAAATGATTATAATTAGTATATATGTGTATATGTATATATGTATACCCACCTATACATATGTACATGTATATGTAAGGAAGTGAACCATTGTAAGTAAATAAGAGTAAGTAAATGAAAAATAAGTATAGGAAATGTAAGGACTTAGTAAGTATGAGTTAGGGAACATAGTAAGAGTACAAGTAAAGTAATTGTAGTAGTTAATCATTCATTTGTATGTATATCTTAGGACTTGATTTGTGACATCGAAGAACGTTTGGAATCACGTACGACGGTGAACGGTATGAATTCCTCATGCCCCGAATGCTATCATGGCTACTCTGATTTGTGTGTTGTGTGCTAATTGATCACCAATTAAGATAAATGCACGAATCGGAGTTAATATGCATACTTGTGTAAATGTAGTGTTGTATGATGTGTATATTTCCTTGAATCTTAGTTTGTATAATTCATGAAATGTATGGATGAATATGAATGCTTGTATGAGTGTTGCAATGTACTGTGACCGATTTATTTGTGATTGGACTTCTAACTTGTTCCTAACAAGCTAACCACTTTAACTTAACTTGGTAATTAAATGGGAATGAGTAGAAGTCCGATATAGTTTCGGCCACGCGTGAGGATGCGGAGTCACGAGAGGTTGGCTCCAATTCCTGACTCTTAAACTGGTCCGCGGCCCAAATCCCTTAAGTGGGTAGCATCCCGGATTAGTGAGTCAAGTAAATCCCGGATGTGGGACGGAGTAGTCCCCAAGGCCGGAGGTCCCGACGACTTAACTTGAGTATAAGTAAGTAAGTAAGAACGAGTAAGTATGTGAATGGAAAGTAAGTAAGCGTAAGTAAGAGTAAGTTCTGCAAATGAGTAAAAGAGTAAATGGCATACCGATTAACCCGGATGCCCAATTTGGCTAACCTTGTGAAGGTAAGTATTGTGAACTCTATTGTAGTGTTGCCTTGAAGTGAATATTGTATTGTGAATGTATGTATGATTGTATGTAAAGCATGTATGTATGAGTAATGAACAAGCATGTTTAGCGGTCGCCAATTAGTCGGCGTACCCTTGCTAGCAATCGGTATATGCGGAGTTCATGCGCAGCGTAAGCTGACCCCCCTCGGGGGACCATTTTTACTACACGCAGGTACCCGCGAGTGATGAAGATGTGAAGATCTAGTTTCATTCCTTTTATCTTCTTGTTGGTTGTAAACAATGAATTTGATATGGGTGTACTAAGTAGTACAGGGCTACAGTTTTTGATTAGCCGGTGTACCATGTGGTACACCTTTTTGGACATGGATAGAGTGGGCATTGGTATAGATGAGTAGGAATTAAACTCATTCTTTTGGAAGGTTGGTAAGGGATGTATTCACACACACTTTAAATACTCGGTAATCCTTGAATGTAAGCGCATGGTATTTTGTAAATTGTTAAGCGTTATTTAGTAGCTCGGTACATTATGTTCATCAGACCGTGACTGTAAGTATTAGTAGCCTTGCTAGCCGAATGGGCGGTTAGCGGCATTGTCTCACCCGCCGTAGTAAGTAAGTAGAATTCTTCCGCTGCAAACTCGTAGGATTAATAGGACGATTAGACGGTAAGCATAGGATTAACGGTTGGGGTGTTACAATCTATGTCATTGGTTATGACATTGATAGATCCGGAAGAATCATCTGTAGAATCATAACTGGAACTTGAAGCATCTTGATCTAGCTGGTGAATGTAGTTCTCATCTTCTGGAGAACTGGGATTATCTTGTAGCAAAAGCTTTGAGAGCTTTTCTTGTAGATCTTTGTCATCTGCAAAGATTTCATTGATCTTCTGCTTAACACGACATTGATCCGCTTTGTGACCCTTGCGACCACATTTCCAACATGTGATTTGGGTCATATTCTTGGAGGCAAATCTTGTAGGTTTAGGATTTGATCTATACTTTTGACGATAAGGTTTATAGGGCTTACGGTATTGTGGTTTGGAACGATAAGGTTGTTTGGATCTGGATGAGAATCGTTTGTGGACTATTTGTTTTTTGGATGGAGGAGTTATTTTCTCAATTCCAAACATCTTGCAGAAAGAACCCATTTCTCTTCGTGCTTGGGCCTTTTCATTGCCATATTTGGACTGGATTTTGAGATCCTGACATAGGTTCAGGGCCTCTTTTTGACAAAGGCAAAAAGTTGACCATAGGCTATTGATTCCCAAGGTATGGTCTCTTGACCAACTTCTTCTTGAAGTTTGGTGATAATCCGTTGTGCAAACAATGTAGGCAATCCTGAAATGAATCGTTCCTTCCAGAATTTAGCCATACAATCGTCGCGTTGTAGGACTTGTGTAAGGTACATGTCCTTGTACCACCTATAATCTGATAATGTTGGACATCTAAGATTGGTGAGAAGAATCTTATTTGAATTCAGTTCTTCTCGTGGATTTCCAACAAAGTGGAGACTTATTGTGATAATCAAGTAATCACATGCGTCATCTTGCATGGAAGACCTGTCTTCTCCATCGAAGACTTCAACTTGATGGTTTAGGATTTCTTGTTTATTTTCGAGGGTAAGGCCATGATCCCACCATTGCCTTAATTGGCCAGTAAATCCTGAAACAATGGTAACGGCAGCATGTTTTTCTGATACCTTTCGCATCTTGTAAGCATTCTTTGCCATTCCCATCTCTTGTAGGGTGTTCAGAATTTCGTATTCTGATTTCCCATCTATGTTCCATTCATAGACAGAAGCACCGTCATATTGAGCTGAAGCAAACTTTGAGCGTTCTTCATATTGAATATTTGGAGGGGTAGGACGAGGATAATAGTTTTTGGTGGTATGGAAGTAAGAATCCACGGGTTTGGTTCTTTTGAAAGAACGTCTTGGATTTCTTGTAGTGATCCTGGAGATTGCATTGGGTTCTGGATCAGTAAATTGATTTTCAATATGAGATAGTTGTAAGGATGATGTGGAAGAATCATCATCACTTGATTGGCACTGACAAGTGTCAAGAGTGTGGACACCGTTAGTGTTGGTTGGAGGTGGTGGTGGATTATTGGGTGTAGAAGAAGAAGGTAATAATTGTAAGGTTTCTGATATGCGAGAAAGCAAATCAGTCTCTGGATGCACAAAATTGGTAATGGATGGTTGAAAATGAGGCCGAGAAATGTCAGAAGGAAATCTGACCTGTTTCTCTGTTGTGTGGAGGCTAATGTAGACGCGATCTAATTGAGAAGCTATTGTGGCTAAGGTTTGATTAGTCCAATTTTGCTGCTGATGGACCTTTTGGAGATCACTGGCTACTACTGGTGTATTAGTGTTGCTTCCTTTCTTGAGAGGCGTAGCTATAACATCTCTGGCTAATTTGATGGTGTTGAATGGAGGATGAATTGAGCTTATTGTCTCATCACTAGTTTCTAATGTCCATTTCTTGTACAGACTTGTTTGGACATTAATTGAAGGTATTTCAAAGGGATCTGGTTGAGAAAGTTGAACTGAAGTATATGAAGGCAACCAATCGTAAATTGTCATGTTACATCGTAACCTGTGACAATCTTTACGCCAGTATTGCCTCAGATTTTGCTGACAATCTGGAGAAAGATCTGCGAACCATTTCCTTTGTGGCTCGTATTCTGGTTTGGATTCTCGTTCGGAGATATACTCTTCTCTGAGCTCGAAGTCTGCGTTATGGATAACATTAATATTACCCATAAGATCTTCGGTATTGATTGATTCATTGTCTTCTGGGACGTAAGTTGGTAAAGGTGCTTGAAAACCAACTGTAATATCTGGTTGTGATGGTGGTTGGCTTCTAGGTATAGAAGGTACTCCTGAAAAAGAAGACCTTGCATCTATGAAGCTCCTATTGGAAGAAGAACTTGGACGTTCCCTTAAAGAATTGAAACGAAGGAGAATTGTTCCATCGCTTTGTTCGATTATATCATCTACCGTTGTACGGGAGATGTTTCTTGGAACTTGTGGGATAGCTATTTGAAAGTGATCTGGTATGGTAATTTCATCCCATCGTAAACTGCGAGGGACAAAAACTGTTGGCCTTTCGGCATCAATTTGTAGAAGGACAGTCTGATCCCGAAGAGGGATTAGAGACCTATTGAGTCTTGGGTTTAGTTGAGAAGACATGAGTCTATAATAGACTCGAAAGATAATGGCAAAATTTTTGGAAAGTTCTTCAAATTCATCTCCTTGAAGATGAACATCAAGAATTAAAGAATCTTGGATCAGAGGATCTGAGAGATCCACCGAGAAATTGGGACAGCAATTGAAGAATATTGGGCCATTACAGACGTTAGTCTGAATCATGGCTAGAAGAGAGGATTTATAGCGTTTGAGACGTTTGTCTCTAAGCGCCATGAATATTGGGGCGTCTATTCCTTGTCTGAATAATGGTTTTACAGCTACCTGAATCATTCCATAGTGGGCATATCTATACCCTTGCTGCGCAAATACCTGAAAATTGAAGATCTTGAAAGAAGAGGTATTGTTTGATATTGTTCTTGAATACTTAAAGTTTCCTCATGAGTCTTGACAGACATAGCTGTCTTGAAATCAAGAGGACCCATTTGGTATATTTGTTGAATATCTTGAGAAGGTATTGACCAGTTTGAATAATCAACTGGTTGAATACTTTCTTGTGATGTTACTATGGATTCTCTCCTAGATCTCGATCGATCTAGCCAACTTCGAAGTCTCGAAGCCATTATTGGTGCATATCAGGTTAGACTATAGAAATTAAGGATAGGTTAATTAAACGGGAACAACCCAAACGGGACCACGGACTTACGCTTCTTCCGCCGCTGACCAACGTTACCAGGGTCTTACCAACGCTTAATTAATTTTCACCCTAATTTTGATAGCTTTCACCCGGTACGAACCGTATTAGGCTCTGATACCAGAAGGGAGCAGGATCGGTGAAGATATTGAAGAGAATCGATAATAATAAATAAAAGATAATAAAGAACAGGTATTGAAAAGAATTACGGAATAACTTGAATTAAAGGTGCAGAAATTATATAAATAACTTGAATTTAAAGGAACATAAATGAATAGATAAAAGATAATGAATCTTGAAACTCACTTAAGAGTTAATCTTGAATTGATATATATATATATATATATATGCTTAAAAATTATAAAAATCATAAGTTTAAGGTGTTTATACCTTGGTTATTCCTTGTATGGGCTCGGTCACTTGTAGGAAAATTCACCACTTGATTTAGACATGTTTAATACACAAAAACAAGATATGGTTACACTCCAAGCTTGAGTTTAACCATAAGGAATAATTAATGTAAGATTTAAGGCAAAAATCACCTTAAAAATGCAAGGGAAGTTCTAGGTGGTTTCGACCTGAACCAAACACACCACAAGGTGTTAGATCCACCATATTGACATAGGAAATAGCTAGATCACAACAAGCTGCCTTGTTATTAGGTTTTACCTTGGAAAAATGCCTTAAAAGAGAGTATTTCTCTTGGATCTTGGCCACACTTGCTCCAAATGGCTAACCAACTGGATGAACATGTAAATATGAAGATTATGAGTGTATAAACTCATAAAAATTGAAGGAAGAAAACCGCTTGAAAGATTGAGAGGCTTAAGGTATGTTTTTACCTTAAAATGAAATTTTGAGCAACCTTGGTCCCTCTACTTGCTTCAACCGAGTTTGGCTCTTGTTCTAACCTTAGAACACTGAGAATAAGCCATAGGAATTGATGAGCCACGAAATCTAGGTGTAGGTAGTGAAGAGATGAAGAAAAAGGGCTAAAAATGACCTTAAAACACTTACCTTAAGAGCTTAGGAGTTAGATCTGCCTTCCATGCTCAAGAACAAAGCTTGAGAGCTGCTAGGAAGGAGGAGAGCTCGGTTGGAGAGGCTGGGATCGGACAAGGAGGAAGGAAGAGGTGGGAAAGGTTGGAAATAATTGAAAAAGTAAGGTTTACTATTGTAAATTTGTGTTAGGTATCAATTTGTCTCTTAATTATTGTAAGCTGTCTCCTCTCTTATTGCCAGCCGATCTCCATGGTCCAAATGGGTCAATTTATTGACCATTGACCATGCTTGGTCAATATTGACTCATGCGGGCCCCACTTTAGGGTTTTATTAATATTTTAATATTAATTTGTAAAAATTCGTAAATTTCTGGAATTAAATTCCTAATATGATATAATGTGATATATTATCATATTTAAAGGTAATTATAACCTTTAAGCCCATTAAAAATCAATTTAGAAGACAATCTCACAAAAACGTGCTTTAAGGTGTTTTAGTGCACGTTTTGTGTCACAAGGTGTTCCTGAGCTTAGTTATCCTTGAGAACGGTTTTGTTGTGTTGCTTACTTCATTTTAATACTTAGGAATCCACTTTGGATCCTATTTGAGGTCATACAATCTTTATGGTGTCTTAAAGCACATTTTTGGCTTTACCGATCTTAAGGCGTGTTTTGCCTTGTTGAGATCTTTTAGATTGTTCCCCAATAATATTTAGATTTTTATTAATCATCTTAGATCATTAATAGATCATTTAATTATATTTTAAAGGTTAGGGGTATTTCAAGCCTTCTCGTATGCTTCTTTTAAAGTAGTCAGTGGTATAACACTCAGAGATTCCTGTAAATTCCAATTTAACCCTTCCAAAAAGTGTTGCACTTTTAAAGCTTCATCAGGCACCATATTTTGAGCAAATCTAGTAAGCTCCACAAACTTAGCATGATAGGTTTTGACATCATCAGCTCGCTGTTTCAATCCAGCAAATTCATGATATTTCTGCATCCTCACATGTTCTGGGTAAAATCTTTTCCTCATTGCACTTTTTAAGACCTCCCAACCAAAGTTGGGTAAAGCCTTCAACCTTTCCTCCTCAGCTGTCCACCAGAGATCAGCCTCTCCCTTAAAGTAGAACACAACTCCACTCACCCTCTTATGCTCGGGACAATCCACCACATCAATTATTTTATCAAACTCTCGAATCCATTCTTCTAAAACCACTGGGTCCTCTTCCCCTGTATAAGTACTGGGTTTCATTGTAGCTATTTTCCGGGAGATATCTGTAGTTACTTCTGCTCTAGCTTCATGTTGTTCCAAGATTCTCCCCATGCTTACCGTCAATTCTTTTAACTCATCCAGCTAACCTCTCCCCTCACCATCAAAACTCTGCAGTACATACATTATTTATACTAAGATAATCAATTAATGCAAACAATCACACAACACAGATATAACAATCAAATCACATTTTCAGAACTTAGTAAAGTTCTGCCTAGATTGTCGGAGCTGTGCTAGAGTCTTCCTAATTTCTTATTACATCTAATCTCGCTCTTATTAAACCTATGGCTCTGATACCAAACTGTAACACCCTGATAAGTCAGGAATTTACCTATTTCTAAAGGGTCTTTTGATGCCTAATCTGTTACCATTGACTGCTAAATTCCTGTCTTATGAGCACTTTTATGTTTTTTGTTTGCAATTGTCTTCTTTTATGGTTTTTGTGTGCTTTTTCAGATTTTTAATCTCAAAGGAAACACATTCCTATCACTAGTGGAACACATGGAAAATCAACAAACTGATTTGAGTCAAAGACAACAAACTCTCGAATTAAATTCAAGCATGGTCCGGGACTTGATTCTGGAGCTAAGTCCCGGACCACATTGTGACTCAAAATCTCGACCTGAATACAGACATGGTCCGGGACTTGTTGCATAACTTAAGTCCCGGACCACAATGAAGCATCACTCTCGACTGGAATTCAAACATGGTCCGGGACTTTATACACAACTTAAGTCCCGGACCACACAAGGAAAGGAACCTCGACCTGTTTCAATGATACGGTCCGGGACTTCATTCATAACTCAAGTCCCGGACCATAAGACTAGAAGCGGACATCTGTATCTCGCGAAAGGAAGAAAAGAGAATAAAATTCTCTTTCGAACATACCACCGCCCCATGCACTAATCATCCTTTCCAGCATTTCTTCCACACTGTTATTTTGTCCCTTCCGTGCTGCTTTCAATTATCCACAATCCCACTAAATCAAATTATTTCCCTAAAACCAGCAACACCACCCACCATTCCACTTAAAAGACTCCAGCATCATCTCCACCGATTTGGCTACTGCTACGTACTCAAGCTAATGAGTTCTATAAATAGAACTCAAATCCCTCTCATTCAACACACATTCGGGAGTGCATCTCATACTCTCCATCCATCTCCATCTCATTTTCTCACGTTCCATTCATAACACCATTTCCTGGAGAAGAGGCAGAAGGCAGCACTGATCACATACCGAGACTCCACTGCAGAGTCTTAAATCAGAGTTTCTTCTTTTCTTCCTCTTTAATGTTGTTCACATATCTTTGCAGTACTTCCATTTCCATGGCTGAGTAATTTCTATAAATTTCGGTTTGCTATGTAATCCAAATTCTGAGGTTCCATTATCTTTGTGATTTATCATTTTAACAGATTAAAGTGTTGTTCCTTATTTATTATTATAAATCTTGTGATTTGGCCAATTACTAGATTTTATCTGTTTATCTGCTTATAAGTGAGAACTGCGGTAGATAATAGACAACAGGAACATCACCGGTTAATTTAGAGATGGTAATTCCTCTAGGATATTAACTGATCATTAAACTGGATTATTCTTAAAGCTGTTAGCAATTAATAAATTTGTAACGAGAGTTAAAATTTATTAGCTGTTAATTAGATTCCACCGAGCGGGAGACCGAACGTGGAATAATTCTGATCTAGGATTTTAATCTAGATGTTGGTAAACACACTGAGAAAGGAACCGAAGAAATTGGAGGATTAGTAAACCGGAATTTTCCATTCTCATTAATTCAAAAACATCATTCTGCTCACTGTTACTCTTGCATTCATTACCCTTATTCTTATTTATATCTTGCTTCAGTACTTAGTAATTCAACAAACAAAACCCCTGTTACTTGAGTTATTTTCTTAGTTTGTTTTTAAATATCAATTAAACTAAAACGCTGCCTCCCTTGGATTCGATAACCTGGAGGGATTCTTCTAGGAAAACTTGCTACAATCGATCGGTATACTTGCCGTTAGGTTAAACCTCCCAACAACAATTTACCGTTAGGTTTTTACCCAACAAGTTTATGGCGCCGTTGCCGGGGAGGCACGGTTGCTTAGTTTAATTTTTATTTTTATTTGGTATTTAATTTTTGTTTTGTTTTTGCTTTTTAGTATATTCTTGTTTTTGTTTTATTTTATTTTCTTTTCCTTTGTTTATTTTCTTAGCTTTGTGCAAATTTATTTCTTATTTTTGGTTCCAGTATTATTTTGGATTTACTTGATTGAGTTTACTTTTTCACCCATTATTAGTTATCTGATTATTTTGGTTTATGGTTAAAACTCGTTCTGAAGGAAACCCTGAATTCGAAATCGAACCAGAGATAGAAAGAGTAACAAGAAGGATTCGGAAGAGGTTAGTGCTGGATCCTCCAATTGAGCGGGAGGTGTTCCTAAAAGATTCACCAACAGAAGGAATTGTTGAAGAAGAAATTCTAAACAACCCCTCGGGAACCAATATGGAGAATCCGGAGAGGCACATGAGGGATTACACCCGCCCAAGCGTTGAAGGGCTTGTCTCACCAATAGTAATTCCTGCGTTACCAGCAGGGGAGCATTGGCAGTTCAAAACACACTATGTTACTATGGTCATGAATGCACCTCAATTTAGCGGAACAATCACCGAAGATCCCAATGTCCATCTCACCACTTTCCTGAGATTGGTAGGAGCTTGTTCTACATCAGCTTCACAAGAAGTTGCTAGATTGACTCTCTTCCCATTCTCCTTAAGAGACAGAGCTGCAGAATGGCTAAACTCATTGACACCCAACAGTATCACTACCTGGACAGAGTTAGCAAATGCATTTCTAGCAAAATATTTCCCTCCTTCTCGGATGTTGATTATGAGAGGAGAGATTACCAATTTTAAGCAGTTCACTGGTGAGACATTATCTGAGGCGTGGGAGCGCTTCAAAGGGATTGTGCGCAGAGTACCACACCATGGCTTGGGAGAGGAGGTAATTTTACAGTCCTTTTACAAAGATTTAGATCATTCAAGTCGTTTGTTGGTAGACACTTGTGCAGGAGGGAGCCTCATGGAGCTACCAATAGCCAGAATCAAGGAATTACTGGAGACCATCGCCAATGCTTCCAACCAGTGGGGAGGTGCGAGAACCGGAGAAGCTGCACCAAGAAACTGCTGGAGTCTATGAAGTAGATTTGAATACTTTTCTGGCTGCCAAGATGGAAGCAATGTCTAAACAATTTGAAAAGATGTGTGCAATGATGAACCCTCAATCAAGCGCTGCTGTTGTGACCGAGTCTTTCCCACAGTGTGAGTATTGTGGTAGAAGTTCCAACATGTGCCAGTGTACTTCTCAGCAAAATGAAGAGGTAAACTATCTGGGGAACATGCAAGGGAATTTCTACAACAATCAAAACAACCAAGGATATCAGCAGCAGAGGTTCCAGGGAAATAACTACAGTCAGAGGCCTCCACAGCAGAACACTCAGCACTTTCAGGGACCTCATCAAAATCAGCAAATACAGAACCAGCAGGCACAGAAACAGCCAGCTGGTGTAAGTTCAGGTTTAGAAGACATGATGCGAGAGTTTATCTTGTCGACCAATAGGAAACTCGAACAGCAAGAGAGCACCAACCATGAAAACAAGACCTTCATCTTGGAGCAGAGAGCTTTCAACAAACATATTGAGACTCAAATTGCCCAACTAAGTGAAAAACTTTCTGATAGACCTGCAGGGGCTCTACCTAGCCAGCCAGAGAAGAATCCTCGCGAGTATGCTAAAGCTGTTTTTGTTGTGGAAAAAGATACTCCACTTGTCGCTGCAATTTTACCTATTCAACAAGAGGTTAAGGACTCCAATAAAATTTTTGAAAAACCCAAGGAGAAGGAGTCTCCTGAAACTCAACCTTCTCACTCTTCTGTTCCCAATCGTAAATTTGAAGAACCTATTCCTTTTCCTGACAGGTTAAAGAAGAGGGACCTTGATGAACAGCTTGGGAAATTTCTTAAAATTTTAAGAAATTAACTAAAGATATTCCTTTTCCCGATATGCTTAAGTTAATGCCAAATTATGCTACACTGGTGGATGATATCTTGGCTAACAAATGCCCTTTGCAGGAAAAGGAAACAGCGAAGAAGGTAACTACTAGGAGTAGTAAAGGCAAAGCTACTGAGCCTGAGGTAAGCATAGAGCAACCGGTGCTGGAGAATGAGCAGAATTATGAAGTTACCAAATCTCCGTCACCTACAGTTGAAGTTGCTCCCCCAGTTCCATTTCCAAACAGAACCAAGCGTTCCAAAGAGGATAGTGAGTTTGATAAGTTTCTTACTTACTTCGGCAACTATCTGTTGATATTCCCTTTGTTGATTTAGTTGCGAAGGTACCTAACTATGCCAAGTATTTAAGGAAACTTTTATCTAACAAAGCAAAGTTAGTCGAGACAGGAACTGTTCAGCTCACAGAAACTTGTTCAGCGATCATACAGAAGCGCTTACCAGAGAAATGCAAAGATCCTGGAAGCTTCACAATTCCTTGCAAAATAGGAGACATTGACTTCGACCACTGTCTTGCTGATTTAGGAGCGTCGATTAGTCTCATGCCATACAGTTTATTTGAGAAGCTTGGAATTGGAGACTTACAGCCTACACGAATGACGCTTTAGTTAGCAGATCGCTCCATGGTTTACCCTTGTGGAATAGCAAAGGATGTGATGGTTAAGGTGCAGCATCTGTACTTCCCCTGTGACTTTGTCGTACTCGACATGGCCACAGATCCAACGGTCCCTATTATCCTTGGAAGACCTTTCCTAGCAACAGCCGACGCTCGAATAGAAGTTGCTCATGGTACGATCACTTTGAATGCAGAAAGTGAGCAGCTACTGTTTTATGCTGGCAGGTCTTCTAAAAATGTTTTGGAAGCTTCTCGGAGTTCATGTCACCAGGTTGCAAAGATACCTAAATATTCTGGAAATTCTTGAGAGAACAAAAACATGGTCTAGCCAAAGACCGAAAAGACGGGCAACTCATTGGGAGGCAACCCAATCTTCTTTCTTCTATCCTCTTGATTTTCATTTTAATGCACGTTTTTTTTCTTGTTCTAATTCCTCTGTTAGCTGTTTTTCTTTAGTTGGTTTTGTTAAAATGTAGGTTTGATGAAGGGAGTGAAACAGAGTACACAGAGGCAATCCTTCGGTTGAAATAAACAGAGTGGTCCGGGACATGTTACAAGACTTAAGTCCCGGACCAGAGGGAAGGCAAGTCTCGAACAGAATTCATGGGGTGGTCCGGAACCTGTTACAAAACTTAGGACCCGGACCAGAGGCGCGTCCAAATCTCGAACTAAAAATCGATGCGGTCCGGGACTTTATACAAAACTTGAGTCCCGGACCTAGAGGATTGAAACTCTCGACCTGTTTTTGCATAGTGGTCCGGGACCTCATCCATATCTTAGGTCCCGGACCCATACAGCTTTGAAAAAAAAAACACGAGAACACAGAACAACAGGTCGTCTTCATTCTTCACATCTGAAATCCCTAGCTCCAACACCTCACCTGCTCTCGACATCGCCGCCTGACTACCGCCCTTGCCACCCGACTACCACACTACCTCCCTCGCCCCATCTTTTGCTCCCGACCACCACAACATCACCGGCACCACCAAATACTACCCACCACCTCCTCTCACGCTCGCCACTCTCCACATCCCCCTTCCTCTGTCGCGCTCTCGAAATCGCCCTCGCCTTCGCCCTCTGTCAATCCCGTCACCTGCTCCAGCCCATCCCACCACCACTAGCTTGCTCCACACCCGACAACACCATCACCCCCTCTGTAAAATTACCACCGCGCACCACACCAAACCACATCCACTTCCCTCTGTCGCCAGCCCGAATCCACAACACCAACCCGCTCTATCCCCACGACACTTTCTCGCTCTCGAAGTCACCTTCCCCAAAAACCCGCACCACTTCTGTAGCCAAACACACCCTTTACCGTTTGTTAAATCCAAAATTCAATGGCACCCAAACGAGCTAGACGCAACACTGCCGGTGCATCTTCATCCGCCGCTGCTCCACCATCACCCGATGTAGCTCCACTCCGGGTCCGGGAGACAGTTGATTCCGACTTCATCAATGAAGCGGCTAGGAATTGGTACCATGCTCGCGAGAGAAAATACTACCTGAAAGGTCAGTGTGTCCGACCTTAATTGCTGAATTTGATTTAGAAACACTGTTTAATGCACGAAGATGGGTGTGTCTGCTGACTCGAGGAGGGCGATTTTACCCGAGACTGGTAAAGTTGTTCTATGCTAATGCGACGGTGAGTGATAATGGGGATACGATTAATTCTGTGGTCAAAGGCGTGAATATCTCTGTGGACGCTCTTAGCATTAGGCGTTGTATGCACTTGCCCATGGCTGTTCGAATGCCGACTGCGGAGAATAGGGCAAATATGCCACTATTGTCTAGACAAGCTAAGGAGCACTATATTAACTTGATTGTCCATGATCCCGAAGTTCAAAATCGGCAGCGTAGGAATAACCGGGACAAGCAGGTTGTCACAGGGGATAAGCTACCAACCCCTCAAGAGCGTCTGATTTTGGGGGTACTGATGTCTAATGTTCGCCCCCGGGAGTGCGCCGATTTGAATGAGTATGACTGCTGGCTCATGCGTTACATCCTGGACGACGCCTATGCCGCTGCAGGGGTTCCTCCTGGTATGCATCGCATCATCTTTACTTCTATGTGCCGGGTGGTTCAGACCAATCACTCCGCCTCTCTTCCCTTTCCACACCTCATATCCTCGTTACTGGTTGCCAAGAGGGTGGATGTATCTGACGAAGAAATGCAGTATCCTCGGTCCCCTCTCGATATGACAATGATGAGATTCTTCCAGTGGGAGAAGATCGACGGGCAGTGGGTAAAGCGCCGACGCGCTGCACGCGCACCCAGAGTTGCTGAGGTTGCTGAGGTTGCTGATGAGGCTGAGGCCGCTGCTGATGAGGCTAATGCTGCTGCTGCTTGTGGTGAGCTCCCTGACTTCCCGATGCCTGCTGGTCCGGCCCCGGGCTATGATGAGATGCTCCATGAGTTTAGAGCCTGGAGGGGGACTGCTACAGCTTACTTCGACGGCTTTACGAGTCGTCTAGATGGGTATGGTCAGAGACTCTCAGCTTTAGAGACCCGTCAGACTGACTATGAGGCCAGACGGGATGCTCAGTTTGCTGAGTATGCGGCTCGTCAGGATCAGTGAAACTGAGTAACAAATACCACACCCTGTAAAATTCATTTTCTTTTGGAAACTCATTTAACCATTATTATTTACACACACAACAATTACAAGAGAGGATAATCATTAAAAATATATCACGCCAAGTTTACCTTCCTTGCTTCAATGCTATACCCGTGGGTCACATGTTTCAGAATAACAATATGGGATGACTCCCAATAAGAAAGTTCCACCACTACCACCTCACCATATAATCCTTAAGTGTGGACATCCCCTAAGGTTAACATAACACTTAGAGTAGACTATCGGTCATTTCTTTTCATGGGACGGAAATGTAAAGAACCCGACTGATAAATCATGAAAGACTTAGTTTTAAGGATGGGCTAACCATAGCCTTAAACAATAACTCGCAATATCAATCCACCACTACATGAATCATCAGTCAATTATTCAGAGCAGTAACATATCAATAAAAACACAATTTAACACCAATAAATCCTTAAGACCATACATAAATTTCAAGTGCAAACATAAAGGTTTCACATTACAATTTTAGCCAAAATTATGACTAAAGGAAGGAATAGGTGTGCATAAAGGTTATCTGGTTTCTTCCTGCCATTTTTTTTGATAATTTTCTTTAGGATTTATTCTGATTAAAGACCTTCCCTTCCGTTACCGAATCTTCCAGCACCTAGATTTGTTTCTTCTCCTTGTTCCCTTGCGCTTGACAACCTTAATCGACAAACCTTGCTCACGATTTGCATTCCTCAACTCACTACTTACCCATTTATGATCTAAATATAACATTGGGCTTACGTAGAATAAAGGTTTGAGTATGGAATCAGGTAAGTGACCAGTATTAATATGATTCAGCAAGAGAGTTATTATCTTGCATGAGTACACACGGTATACATGGGTGCTTAATTCCTATCGATTACTTTTTGTTGGCTAGATTATATGAGGCCACCTAACCCATAACTAAGCAAAGGAGGGCGGTAATATGAGCTGTTTAAACAGAGGTAATGTTTAGGTAGGACAAAGTTACATGCAACCGTAGTAATATGTAGTCGGTTGCAATTATTTTACTTTATCAAATTAGACTAACCTTATCACCAAGACAAGGAGGTCGGCCACTTTTATTAATAAACTGAGGTATAATAATAATAGTGGATAAGACAAAATAGCTAAGTAATGTATACATACATTATCGGTTTATCAGTGTACTGAACTAACAAATTACTAGCGATAATGATGGGCTGAAAGCATGAATAGATGACGATAGTTATAAGGCTGTGTTTGGCCTGATTTTAGGTGGAAAATAATGGTTACTTATGGATGAAGAAAGGCTTATTTGTTGCTGTTCACATTAAGGTATAAACTAGGTAATGGTAACAAGAGAATAAACTAGCTAACTATGTACATTTACAGCCGGTAATATAAGCTTAACATGTCACTGTAACAATGACACATTTTAACATTGATTTTATTATCCTCCCTTAAAACTTGTATGATCCGACAATGATACATTGTATTAGCTAAAATCAATTCCAAGCACCCACATATTAAATAACAAAGAAGGTATATTTTGTTACAATGTTATCAATAATTGCTAAATATGGGTCGGCTATATTTATTTGTTGTCTAATGGATTATAAATGATAGCAAACAACAAAATAAATCGGCTATACAAGGTGGTTAAGCAAGAGAGGCGGCATTCTCTTAACTGGCTAAGATTATCTTATCATGGTATAAATGCATGAAGACAAAATGGAAAATTATAGCAATGATGAATACGGTAACTTTGGCTGAGTATGGCGGTGTGTCTAGCCTAATTCGGCTAGGACTTAACTAAGAAATAATGATTACCTACAGCTGGTAACATTAAGGTTGTGCTTGTAATCATTATATAAAACAAAAATTACCAATTGTAACATATGAAACCGGTAATGTACTGAAGTGTATACATATACCGATTGTAACATATGAAACCGGTAATGTACTGAAGTGTATACATATTAATCTGATCGGCTAATATACTGAAGTATATATATATTAGCTGCTATATAAAATTAGGAAAACTACTCCTATAAATAAGCACGTAATACGGCTATATATATATATACATATGCTGGAAGGTATTAGTACGAGATAAACGATGATAACAAAAGAACAACCCAGTTTACCATATACACTTACAGTCGGTAATATAAAATTTATCATGTCATTGTAACAATGACACATTTTAACATTACAGTCGGTAATATAAATTTATCATGTCATTGTAACAATGACATATTTTGACATTAATTTTATTGTCTCCCCTAAAATTATATATAGCCCAAAAATAATACATTGTATTAACTAATACCAAGTTCAAGCAAACACATACACATATAAAATAATAAGGAAAGTATATTTTGTAGCCAGGATTTCCTAGGGTGTTTCACCATGGTTCCCCTGGTCAGACGGAATCATAATTGACATGAGTGATTATCCCAACATTAGCACTTACAACTCCACATCAAACATAGGCACAATTTAATTTAAGTTATCTTTATTCTGTGCAAACCACTTTTTCAAACCAATCCATTTTAAACTTTGCAAAACATTCAGAATTCTCTCTTGCATGTCTCTTAAAGTTGTTTTACGAGCTTGTTTAATTTAGAATCCCACCTAAATTTTACTCGTAAACATTTGGGGGTTTAAAAAACCTTTATTTCACTAAAAGTTTATTTCTAAAACAATTTTCAAAAATAGATTTCAAAAACCTACTTTCTATAAACAAATTTCTAACAACACTTTTCACCAACATTATTTCTAAATAATTTTCGAAAACTTTTTTCAAAGTGGATTTTCATAAAATTATTTCAAAATAAATGACTTAGTCCTCGGGTGGCGACCTGCTATTTTTTGAAGTTCTGCCCACCTTCAAGAGCAGCGGTCAATACCGTGGAGCGTATTTTTTATTTTATGTTTTCACAAAGGTGATGAATTTTCACATAAGATTTTGTGCTCGATCATTCACCATTTCCTTTCTAAAAAATATCCCTTGTTCTTCTCACCGAAACAAGTGGAGCGCATGAAGATCTCCAATGGTCCGAGCCATAAATTAGAGTTGTACCAACCCGAATCAAGCAACATGAAGACTAGCAACGACTGTCGAGTTTAAACTGTTGAAAGACAGAAGAACATCAATCCGCTTTGTTTGATCATAGTACCGCTTCACTACAAGAGCCTGAAAACAAGCGAGCAATCGGTCAAGAGCCCAAAGACGAGCGAGAAGCCAACCAGGAGCCCGAGCATGAGCAGTCAGTCCGAAGCCTGAAGATGGACCAGAAGAGTTCAGAAGAAGTTTAACTCAAAATTTCCCCTTTTTAATGACTTTTTAGGATTGATGATGTATAAGTTTCCCCTATGATTCTTTTCTCTTTTGTCCATTTTTGAATACATTACATGTATAGGGTTTCCCACTCCCTATTTTATTTGTGAATGACCGAGCGTCAAAATTCATATCAAGAAAATCACGCACTTTGAAAACACGCATCTTCAAAATTGTTTTCCAAAAATTGGTTTCTTTTGGCAGGTGCGTTTAAAGAAAAGAACGAATAAGAAGCGACCCCTCACAGTTATATTCATAGACCTTGCTTTATGGGGTGAAAATTCACGGTATCTATAGAAGGTGTTCCCTTGAATAAATAACACCAACAAATACAACCGGGCACAAGGCAAAACATATGCAATGCATTCATGATGAAAATGAGAGTCACATGCACTTCCAGTCAGATCAAAATCATCAGTCATGCATAAGTCTCGTCCACACTCATGAGAATTACACAATAAGGTGCTTCATCCTCACTTATCACACACCGACTTTCATCCCAATATCCAGATCATCAGCGGGATAATAGAAAATAGACAGGAGTTCAAGCCTTTCCAATTTCAATATCGCCATGTGCATCAATGACCAGAATGAAATGAAGCAATCTTTGTCATATCAGTGGGCCACCATGCGGGAGTTATCACTCCCTAAAAGTTCGTAACCCAGAAGCCAACTACCAGCCGAACTTCATTCCAAGACAACTCGTCTCACATCAGACCCAACACCCAAGACTGTTACTAGAGTTAGTAGTAATGGGATGAGCTTCATGGACCATCAACTGGGACTGACTCAAGAAAACCTAGGCATAGTTTCCACTCATGCATTGCATAAAAAAACAAACACAAAAAACAGTCAGTCAAAATCCTAAGTCATCTATTTTGTATCATCATTAACACATCATGCATCATATACATAGTAATTTCATATTACCACAACATATTGCATGGTAGATAGTTGCATTTGCATACTTCCGTATCGGAACGACATCTTTGGAACAATCTTGAGAGAGTAATTGAATGGAATGCTTGAATCACTAAACTCTCGACCCACCAATTCACACATGGGTCTAATCAAAATAAGCGTCACAGAGAAAGTGTGTAGTGTGCGGTGAGCGGTATTTTCCCTTGAATTTCGAATGAGTAATGGACAATCCCCGAGTGATGAGGGAAGAGAGAGAAAGTCCAAAGAGGTACAACCATGAGTGATATGCATATTCCTTCAGCAGATGGAGAGGCACAATTCATAGTGAGATCAATGTCGATAAACAGTATATGAACTGTGATTCATGCTAAGATCCGAGAATAGTAAGAAAACAATCACTGACTAACTAGAATGACGAGGCACTTAGGATCAAAAATCTCCATAAGACCAAAAGGCTTTGATTTTCCTGAACATAATCCTTTAGTAAGCCCGCTAATCTTGAAAAAAAAAACCTTCTTAAAAAAAATTTCATAACATGCCAACCCACATATACTTACCCACCCTTGTGATAGAAGATAAAAAAACCTGAGCCATCACAAAAGCGTTCTGATGTTCTGAAATGAATTCTCCTAACATGATTTGACACGGTTGGCTAGGACCTTTGAGGCTAGCTTATAAATTATGTCGTATAATGAGATTGATCTGAAATCTTTCATATGGCTCGCTCCTTTTAACTTTGGGGATCAAGTTGATAAATGTGTGATTTGATACATCTGGAAGACGCCCGCCTACAAGGAAGTTCAAGACTGGTTGAACAACATCGTCACCAATTGTCTTCCAGTAGTGCTTATAGAATAAGGCGTTGAGACCATCTGGGCCTGGGGCTTTGTTTGAGCATGTGTGTTTCAGAGCTGAGAGAACCTCATCTCGAGAGTATGGGGCAGCAAGAAATGCATTGATGTGGTTTGGCACCTTGCCTTCAACACATGCCAGGAGATGCAAATTGGGGGGCGGATTTGTACTGGAGAAAAGCTCTTCAAAATAGAGGCGAGAGATTCTTTCAAGATTTGCCCAAGCTACCCATCTGGTGCCATGGTCATCATAGAGAGCATTTATGGTATTTATTTTGCGCCTAGAACTAGCACGAGAATGAAAAAAAAGATGTGTTTTTGTCACCATGTTTGACAGGATCTCTAGGCCCAGGCCTGCTCATCACAAAGGAGATATCTTTGCATAAGGCACGCCTCTGGTCTTGAGCATGGGCGTCATTACAGGAAGTGACAATCTCTTGCATCTCCTTTTTCTTTTGCCTTATACGATATCTTAGCGAGCGAGTTGGATTTTTAAGATTTGTAGCAAGAAGGGATGCACACCTTGAGAGTTTGTCTTCAACATTAAGGTTCTTGTCAGCCCAAGTGCTAAAAATGACATCACATTTATGCTCTTTTATCCAAAAGTTATCAAATCTGAATGGGCGTCTTATATTTTCGTGAGAATCTCCTATAAGGTGAATAAGGAAGGGGGTGTGATCAGATTTCCCCCAGTTTAAATGTTCCACTATTGCTCGTGGACAAAGGAGGCGCCAACTCTCAGACACTACACCTCTGTCAATTCTGGATTTTGTGTTTTTTGTACCCAGCTGGAATTATCAAATGTAAAAGGAAAACCAATAAATCCAAGATCTTCCAAAGCACAGTCATCTAAAGTGTTCCTGAAGTTTCTCATAGACTTTGAGATCTTAAGACGGTCTCCGGAACGCTCGCTTGGCAAGACAGCTTCATTGAGATCACCAGCTAGGACTAGGAGTAATGGAAGAGAAGACTTTTGATGAAGAAGACGGATGAGTTCACACATGAGATGCCTATCACACTCTTCTGGCCACCCATACATACCAGTAAAGCGCCAGCTATCTCTGGTGTCGGTGTTGCGGATGAAGCAATCAATGTGGGATTGGGAGAAAGATTGAACTGAGACAATGAGGGAGTCTAGCCAAAGCAGGGCCAGGCCCCCACATCTTCGGATGCAGCTGACAGGAAGACCTCGGAAACCAGGGAGTTTTTGAAGCAGACAGGACATTTCAGTTGCAGTTAGCTTTGTTTCAGAGAGAAAGATGAGGGCAGGACGGGTTCCTCTGATCTCATCGAGGAGCCAGGAAACTGCGCGGGGATGCCCCAATCCCCCGTAGTTTATGCATAAGATTTTCATTGTTCCCGGTAGCACCGCACTTTGGCAAGGTCCGCCGATAGTGAAGAGCTTTGTTCGGGAATGTTATGTGAGCTTGGGGTGATAAATGGGTTTGATTTGAGAGAAGCGGTGAGCACATCTTCTAAGTCAGGTAGAGGATGAGAGGAAAAGTCTCATTGTCTCTGACGTTTCCTGGAAGGTATTGGGTCCTGAGATTCGGAGGGAGCAATGTCCATATCAGCAGTAGTAGAAGATTGAGCATTTTTCAATGAAGGTTGTTTGATAGGAGAGTGTTTGACTTTTTGGTGAGTGGATTTGATCTTCAGAAACCGATATAAGAACACCACATTGATCTAAAGTCGTATTTGTGATTGATCAAACTAACCACGCTCGTGCAGAAGTAAATTATAGATGTGATTCTTAAATTGTTACTATAAGAATAATGAATAAAGTTTCCATCTTCAGTTCAATTCTCCATGCTCTAAAAAGACTAATGCATCTATGGTTTGTAGTCAACAATCCAATAAGGTGACAAGACAGAGCAAATTTCTTGAAGCATCAAACACAAGGAAAAGAACTTACACTTAGATTGAAGAGCAAAATGTCATTGCATAGCAAAACTAGGGTTCATGCCAAATATCACCATCCCAAAGCAAGAGAAGTTTACTTATCCATAAAAGCATAAAAAAGAGATAAAAACATAGTGCAAAGAGATGGGAAGAACTAAAATTCTCCCCACATTTAAAAAAGTCATTCTTCAAACATTTTGACCCTCATTAAGTCTATATTCTGGTCTAAACTGAGCTACCTTACGAGTTTGGATCAAAGTGGTTGAAGTTATAAAAGTGTTGGTTCAAACGGGACTGAAATTGGTGTGAAAACAGTGTAACAGAATTTTACTAAACTCTTACCAACATGCCTTGTCTCAAAATGCCTTTTTAAGCTGCATCTTGGTGGTTGTTCAGACCCACCCCGAGGCGTAGCACTCGGCAACTTGTACCTACGTCTTTGTCTCTTGATTTTCTGGTTTTGTCCTTCGGTGGACCACTCCATTAAGCATCCTAAGCGCTTCTAACAATAATGAGCAGATTGACCCCTAACTATCGAAACATGTTCGAGAGCTGGAGACAGAACACCAGACCAACCGAGAACACGAACAGCTATATAGCCCAGAATTATAATGGAGAAGCGACAAGACCAGTACATGGAACACTAATGAAGCTGCATAATAGTAGTCCCCTAACTCTTGAACCAATAATTCTTACATCTAATTCCGTCTTAACTAAAATATGAGGATGGAGCAATTCTTTTGATCCCTTGGTAAGGTTTTTGTGATGATGTGTCAGATGAAGACTTTTCTGACAGTCGAAATGAAAGTAGAGTTATGAAGAGTAAAGTTGTACATATGTTAGTTGTCAACAAATGTGTTGCTAAAAACCATACCAACAGACACAAAGGGGCCTGCTGATATCATTTATGGGGAGGGGGTGTGGGTGGTGTTCCGCTGGAGATTGTCCTGCTCAGATGGATCTGCTTCTTCTGTACCTTCTTTCAGAGTTTGTAGAAGCTTTATGCTCGCATGTCCCAGCAGTCGCAAACCCATCAAACAGTAAGTAAACCCCAGCACGCACCTCAAAATGGACACTCATCAATCAGATAGCAGGTTGCATAACGGATGGCTCCTACCTGCTCTGGCCAAGATTTCTGATTACTATAGAATATGAAAGCAAAAGAGCACATGGAATTATTCCTATTGAACTCACCTTATCTTTTGCTGCAGCTGAACATGCATGTTCAAAGTTTAAGACAGAAGTTATGCTTGCCCTTCTTTTCTAGTATATAGAAACGTAGAAGAAAAACCTACAGAAAGTTTGTTCTGTTGGCCACTAGCAAAAGCCACAGCAAAAGCAAAGTCGGAGACAGTGTACGTGTCTTAGCAAGCAGCCAAAAGTTTCTGCACTTAAACTATGGGAAAACAGATATCTAGCTCTAATTTCCCAACAAAAGTTGTATTTGCAAATAGATGTTGAATCAACCTCGAGCTAGCTATGAAAAACTGCCCAGGAAACAAATATTCTCCCACCTACATAGTTCCCCTTCATTGATATGTTCCCTGAGGGTCATAATAAGCTTGCTGCGTCTCTTGCTGGACAAAACCCGCCTCCTGAGATGGGTGGTATATGCTGCTCTGTGACATTGGATTAGACGGGTACCAAGCTTGGAGGCCTATACCCGCCCCATACACTGGTGGTTGGTGGCCGTACCCCTGATTATATCTCTTCAAGTTACCAATGTGTTTCTTTCCAGCAAAATGCTTGTTTAAAACCTCTTGTGTGTCACACGTGATATTGCACACATGGCATGCTAGCGGAATCACAATCTTGCGTTCTTGAGGTGCTGCTGTTCTTGTTCGTGGTTTCTTCACCCCACCGACAGGACCAATCTTCTTCTTCTTCTTCTTGCTCTTCTTTTTTTCCATCCCTGTCCTTTGAGTTTCACCAGGATTAACCACCGGCTGCTGCTGCACAACAACAGGTGCAGTTCTAACACCTGAATCGGTAGCAACAGCTTCTGGTTGACTCTCAGCTACAGGAGGGTCCTGCCATGGATCTAATTTGACAGGGGGCATATACTCTATGGCAGTTTGTTGTTCACTCTTCACATCCTCACCCATAACAACCTCATTACTTCCAGAAGGAGGCAGATTATGCTCATCACTAGTGATATAAACGGGTCCATTGTATGTGATTCTCCCTTCTTCAGCCAATCTCTCCAAATTCTTCTTATGCTTCTTCCCACCCTTGTGCTGCTCAAGAATCTCCTTGCTGTTGCAATCAGCCTTACAGAGATCACACCGCCATAGCTTCTTCCCATCAGCAGAAGTGGCTTCCACTGCTTTGTTCGGGTTAGCCGAAGATGAGGGTTTCTTATGAGGATCTTTCGGGCGCACTCCGCCCTGCCGGTTTTCATGGGAGAGTGAAGCGGACACACCCAAGGCAAGACGATGGCGACCACCAGAGGCTCCATTCTTAAGAGACTTATTTTTCTTCCTTCCTCTTCCACCACCAACTGGGGGATGGTTCATCTGCAAAGATTTCACAAAACACAATAAGAAACATAAACTTAAACTTCATAAGTAGAAGATAGAACTTTTAGATGTCCAACTTGTAATAGGATGAGGAACGCTGATATTCAACCTATCTTCCAGAACGGAAACGGATAACAAGGAGCAATATGAATTGATCTTTTTCGGCCCAGAGAATGACCATTCAGAATCGTTACACATTCAGATGGAAAAGAAAACTGGTATTCTACATTCCCATCTCTGTTAGCCATCAGCTAATATGTGGCAACCAGATGAGATGAAAATTAATAAAGTATAGAGGTTAAGTATACCTTTTAACGCACTCACTTCCTTTAATGAGGAGCACTTTACGTTGCTTCAACCAATCAACTACTTCAATATCAAGTTAAGCTCAACAAAATATAAGCATCACATCTATCAAGATAGTAGTACTTAGTTTTATGACATTATAAGACTTTCTCCCCAGTTCGCAAGCATTTCACAAGACATTGCATAAGAACTTTCTCCTCAGTTGACAAGCATTCCACTATCCTATACCGGGGTCCTTTCCATTCAGTTAAAATCGCATTTTACCATGTCGGCCATCTAATTATTCATGACACAAGAGTGACCAAAACCATACGATCAATGACATTCATCCAACTCCGTAGCAATAGCAGTATGGTTTATTGGCCAAGGTTCATACGCGCAAGAGATCCAATTCTTTCACAACACGTACACACACCATTTGAATGCACATTGGTAGTAATAAAGCAACAAGTTCTTGAAAAACAATGGTAATAGATCCCCTCGTAAAGGTCTATGCTCACCGAGTAGCTATGTAAACCAACAGGGGAATGCAATGAACCATTGAACAGCCCATGACCAATCACGTGCTCCAGACTGGAACCACCACCACCATGCAACCTGACGGCCGTTCTCCGGGCCATATCGATCGCGGCTGTTCTCTGGGCGATATCTATCCTTTCAGACAGTTTGTTAATCTCTGCTAAAGCCGCCGCAACTGCTGGGTTTAACTCCACTTGAGCGGGCCTCTCGGTAGAGATGTACCCAATACGAACCGTTGATTCTATAGCAACAGACGGGGCGGGGTTTAACCCCAACCGAGCGGGCCTCTCGAGTGAGCTGTAGCCAGTGTGAGACGTCGACTCCATCTCAACAGACGGTACGGGGTTTAACTCTAGATGAGCGGGCCTCTGAACAGAGCTGTAGCCAGTGTGAGCCATCGATTCCATCACAACCGGCTGCCCAGGGTTTAACTCTAGACGAGCTGGCCTCTCAATAGAGCTATAGCCAATTTGACCCGGCGGTTCCATCGCAACCGCAGGCACGGGGTTCAACCCCAAATAGGATGGTCTATCGATAGAATTGTAGCCAATATGAGCCGTCGATTCCACCGCATCCGCTGGTGCGGAGTTCAGCTCCAAATGAGGTGGCCTATCGTTAGAGCTGCAGGAAACGTGAGCCGTCGATTCCAATGCCACCGCCGGCGCGGGAGGATTAATCGGTGTCGCGTCCTGGTAATAAACGTATTGGGAATACGAGCTACCCACATTATTCTGTGGTAAAGAAGGCGGCGCCGGTTGTGGTTGGTGTTGATAATGATAATAATGGTGTTGATATTGGTAGTAATCTCCATAGGGTTGTTGGTAGGGTTGATCGTGAGCCTGATTGGAGAGGTAGTAGGATTGAAATTGATTTTGTTGTTCTTGTTGCGGTTGGTATAGGTGCAATAGATTTTGTTGCTGTTGGTGCTCTTGGAAGCGTCGTTGAATGTCTTCAGCCTGTTGGCGTTGTTCTTCCGATAAGGCCGAGAGATCCATGCTAGGCCCTATTTTCAAGTTCAATTTCTTTTAATGATTTCGCTGTTGCAAATTGCGAGCCGAATTTGGGGATGAATTGAGATTGAGGTTAAGATTGAGGTTGCGATTCGTTAAAAGGGTTTTCTCTGCATCTTGAATGATCGGCGATGATGATACGGGATCCAGGAAATGAGATACTTGAAGGCGTTCGGTTCAACTCGAGTTTCTCACGTTGCAGCTTGCAAGAGACCACGGAATACGAGATACGAGTTTCTTTCAAAATAAAAAGGGAATATTCATGAGATAACCTGTTTTTTTTCGTATTCACAATATACCTTGTGGTTTTAGTAATTCAACTTTAAATATGTTTAAATGTTGTCCAAAATTGATGAAACTTTACATAGACGATGCTAAGTGTTATATTTTGGTCCAATATCAAATTTGAAGTTTTTTAAGCTCACATGTGACCTGTGGACCCAATAACAGTTTCATCAATTTTGGACAACATTTAAGCATGTTTAAAGTTGAATTACGAAAATCACAAGGGTATATTGTGAATTACGAAAGAAAACAGGGGTATATCGTGAATTTTCCCAAATTAAAATAATCTCAAGTTTATAAATCAAAACAGTATACTTCTGGTTTGTATTAATAATCCGCCTAATGTTTTTTTCTTGTGCTTTTAGGTTTCAAACTTGTTGGATTTTTAGGTTTTGTGATGGTTACTCAATCCGGGTGTAAATTGAGTCAATAAACAATTATCGGAACTTGAAGTTTGCTGCAGATCGAGTTTATCACACTTACAAAGTCTGTCATACATTTGAAGTCGACCTAAAGATGAAAATGACAGTTGCAACGACCATGAAATTTATGGTAGAACATTGCCAATTAGTCCACTAGCTTGGTATTGTGCAAAATAGTGATTAAACTATCCTGTTAACTATGGACAGTGAACCCAGTCATTATTATATAACAAGGTCGTATCCACAGGGACTTCGTAACTATCTAGTTGCTTAGTAAATGTGCAAGAAGATAAATAAAAGTGCATAAACTTAAATTGAGGGTTTTGGGTTTTTTTATTGTAATAAATAATGAAAAGCAATAAACACTAAAATAACTATCCATGATAGATGTAGCCCAGGATGGATACTTGCATCCGTCCTTCCCTTACTACCAATTGTCAACCCTTGAACTTATAGCTAAACAACGGAATACTTAATTAATTAACAACCTAATCTAAGCCTACTAATCCTAAACAATTTAATCAAAACTTCTCAATCAGCTAAGCCCCGGGTCAATCGATAGCATTAAGCTTAAGTTCCTCTAAGTTGCAATGTAGTCTATCTCAAAATCATTGAATTAGAGTACATTGTTCTAGTCCCCAATGACTTAGGTTTCTATCTCAGGATATCATTTTGATAGAATCCCACAATAATGCTAAACTAATAGTAGTCCAAACCAACCAATTTAACATATAATTGACAATTAGTTGAGCAAACCCTAAACAAATCCCCAAATCATGAGCAACAAGTTTAGAAGCCATAAACACTCAATGATTATCTTCATTAAGCTCAAGGATTAAAATAAAGCATTAAACAAGTTCAAGATCCAACAATGAAGATTTAGGGATTTGGGAGCAAAATCTTCATCCCAAACTACAAGAGATTCTACACAAACATGGAGAAGAAAACAAGAAGATAGGGATAAGAGAAGGCCATTAATGGAGCTTGAAGGGAAGTGAGCTTTTCTTCTCTTCCTTCTCTTCTTCTTCCTCTTCTTTCTCCTCGTCTTTCCCCTTCTTTTTGCCTCTCTTTTGGGGCAGGAACGCCCCCTCTATCTGATTGTGAGAATCAGGTCCCGTTTCCTCATTCTCGGCTTTTTTATTTTACGTTCCAGTGAGTGTCCGGACTTGTGTCCGGACATGCATGTCTAGACACCACTAATGGGGAAGAATTTGAGCACGCGGGTTGTTGTCCGGACACATGTCCGAACATGGAAGAATCAACACACTGACTTCGACCGACCCATACGGATGGGTAGGTCGAACTTCAAAGTGCTCTATTGGATCCGTTTACGCCCCGATTTTGGATCCGTTTACGCCCCACATCCTTCTCTTAGTCTAATTTATTCTTAGTTATGTTATTCATGCTCTTTCAGCAATAATTGTGTCAAACACCAATAAAACACAAAATAAGAGAAAAGCTAGCTAGAGTGAATAAATGAGCATGAAAGGTGTTGATAAAACATATGAAATACACTCATAAAACATGATCATTTGGACACTCATCACTTGGTAGTTGGCCGAAAGTTGAGGCTCATAAAATGAAATGTGGACATTGTGCTCCTGAAAAATTGGAAATGAACTTTATCAACCCAAATGAATTCATAGTAAAATGATGCTCATTTCTACTGAATCATTTGTGTTTTTCTGCTCCAATACTTCCTATTTTGAGAGAAAAGTCACCAGATTGAGTGGAGAGATCTATTTCACTTGTAAGAGAAAATATTGAGAGCTTTATTTTTAGATTCATTTTAGGGAGATCTTAGGCTTACTACATTCATCAAATAGCTTGATTGGATAATCTGTAGGATGAGTGAGTGACTTTCTGCTAAGTAGTACCTTTTACCTAGTAGGCATAAGTTCTTTATTATTGAGATTATTAATAAAGAGTTTATAGAGTGTATGTGACAATGTTGATTGATTGCTTCCACGACTTAATTTTGATAGAGTCTAAGTACTTCGTAAACTAACTGCTTGAAGTACTGTGGGTCATCCAACGATCCTACACGTGGTATCGAGGTTTGGCTGACACACTCCATTTGAAGATAACCTACGAGATGACATTGTGCTCTTATGTTTTGTAAACTAGAAATTTAGCCTACTAAAACTAAGAAAATAAACTAGAAATTAATAAATCAAAGTGTCTTCGGGTTGCAAATAATCCCATGTCACTGTAGTATAGAAAGCGTAGCAACCAGGTTTCGAATCCGCAGGACTTGAAGAAATAAGCCTAGTCCTAAAAAAACTGGAAATCACGGGGATGTTGTTTTGTTTTGAAACCAAATAAATAGAAAGAAAATAAATTAGAAAATAAAATAAAATAGGAAAATGATACGGGTGAGTGGAACTCTGGGTTCAGGCTGTTCTTCGCTAATCAAATTATGCAAACTTCTACAATTTAATAAGAGAAATGGATTGGATAAATTCTTTAATATCTTACTTGTATTAGATCCTAATCACAGGAAGTTCTTCGTAAAAATGAGAACTCAAGTATATAAATTTAGTGCGAGCATGGAATTTAGAGAATTTGATGACCTTAGCTGGTATTATCATACATAATCATAACATTTTGATAAAAAAAAAATTGTAGTCCTCAGAGTGCTTGAAGTTGTAGCATGTCTACTTGCTTTCTGCACAAGATTCACAGACAGAGTGTGCTTTTTTTTCTACACATGATTCGCAGACGAAGTCTGCTAGCTTTATGCATATGATTCTCAGACGGAGTCTTCTTGGATAATTACACTAGAGTTCTCGTATCAACAAACCCAACAATGAGCATGACTCTGTCTGGCATGCTAAAGATTTGAATGTTGTGTTGCACACTTAGGCAGAGTTAACCTGGCCTTTCTGAGCCATTAAACAGCTAGGACTCGTTGTGCCTGACTAGGGCTCATCGAGGGACTCACCTTAATGGACTGCACGAAGATGGTTCCAAATGTCTTTGGCAACCCTCATGTGATACTCCCTCCTTTTTTTTCTGGTGGAGTGAGACTAGTGTAGATTACACTAATTGCTTGTGAGTTGAGTTCTACACACCGCCGTTCTTCATTTTTGTAGTACTCTACTTCATCTTTATCTTCAGGGAGCTTGAAGTCTTCTTTAGTAACCACTGTCTACATTTGTTGGTTCAAAGATTTCAAGTGAGACTCAACATCATTTTCCACATGTAGTAGTTCGCGGAGGTTAACTTGGGAGTCTCGATTTGCATTTTTTGTTACTGCTAAAAGAGGTGATTTCTACCACCTTTGAGAGATTTGTCAGCCACTACAGGCTCTGATACCACTTGTTTTGAGACAAATGATAGATGCGGAAGCTTTGAGGCACAATATACAAGAATATAAAACTTGTATTGAGAATTCAATGATGAATTTACAACCTAGTTCTCTACGCTTGGGGTTAGACCGAATAGCTCTGGCTTAAACCTACATTCAAACACTCTAAATATAGATCAATACAACGTATGAAGTATTTGGGTGCAATAGCTCTATAAGCTAGATGAATCTATGTGAGCATAGAACGAACATAGTCTCTAAAATAATCTCTCAAAGTGAAACTTTTCTCTCAATGTGATTCTCCCTATGTAGAAATGTGTAAGTAAGAAGCCCCAACTATTGCAAATGACTTCCAATTGGTTAAATGATGATAATAGTCGAAGTAACTGCTCCAATGAAGTGTAAACTGATGTTTTCATAACCTTCCACTAAGCATTGGGCGGGAAATATCTTCAACTGATGTGGGTTGACTCGTTTTGACTAAACTGACACATATTTACTCATTCTGTGTGCCACAAGGCCCACAACTACAATTCTCTTTGTTGGTTGACCTTGAGAGTGATTGGTAGTTATTTCCTTGAACTTCTCCACGTTTTATAAAGGTTTAAATCAATCACCACTTTATATTAATAAATCTTGACTCGTAGTAACCGCCAACTCCTTCATTACATCTGAATTTATCTTTAGCAGCAGTTACTCCCATGTTTGGTGTGGGCTAGGGTAGAAAACTTAGTCTAACCCTTCCGTCTTTCGTTTTGTAGCCGGACTCTGTCTGTCAAACCTACTTGGTCTTTGTAGTGGGACTCGTTCTAGCTTTCTTCAATCTTTGATTATGTCGCAACACAATTCCTTCATACAGTGAGACTCAATCTGTCATCTAGACTTACTTTGATGCCATTATCAACAAACCTAAGGTTTCACCAATGGTTCTCTTGAGTACGTTCAACACATTAAAGTATGGCACTTTCTTCCATACAACGCTTCGTACGGTGCCATCTTTATACTTGCATGGTAGCTGCTATTTTAGGAAAATTCAATCAAATGAAGTGTTTCAATCCATGACCCTTAGTAATCCATTGCACAAACTCTCATCATGTCTTCTAGTGTCTGGATAGTTCTCTCAGTTTGGCCGTCAGTTTGTGGATGATAAGCAATACTAAGGTTTAGCTTTGTGCCTATGCTCTTCTGGAATCGCTGCCAGAATCTTGAAATAAACCTGGTATCTCTGTCCGAGGTAATCTCAGCTGGTGCTTCATGGTATCTTACAATATTTCTGGCATAGGCGTCCACCATTTTCTCCATTGACCGGGTATTCTTCATTGGTATAAACCTCGCAGTTTTTGTCAACTGATTAACGTTCACCCAAATTTGGTTTGTCCCCCTTTTTGTGGTTGGCAGTCCAACTATAAAGTCCATGGATATTGAATCCCATTTCCAATTAGTTTCATTTAGGGGTTGTAACATACCTCCTGTCTTCTTGCAGCAAATTTAACCTTTTGACATGCCAGACATTTGTCACGTGCTCAACTACTTCCTTCTTCATATTAGGCCACCAAAAATGTTTCTTTATATCCTTGTACAACTTGTCTCCACCAGGATGCATGGAATAGTTGGAGTTTTGGACTTCGTTCTTCAGCTTTTCTTTAATCTCAGCACAGTTATTTGATATAAACCATCTTCCTTTGAATCTTAGACTCCCATCCTTATGAATCTTGAAATCAGTTGTTTCCAATCGCTTCACCTTTTCTTTTATTATCTTTTTTTGGTGTAGCAAAATTTCTTTATAAACATCATGGAATACACTTAAACTATTCAGAGAAAATTCCTTGTCAACCTCACCGGGTTTAACTACTTCAATGTTTAGTCTTTGAAAATCTTTTACTATCTCATCCTGTAGTATCCAATTGACTTGTCCTTCATGGCTTCTCTTGCGACTTAAGGCATTAGCTACAACATTGGCTTTGCCTTCACGGTACATGATCTCCAGGTCATAATCCTTAATGAGCTCTAACCAACACCTATGTCTCATGTTCAACTCTTTTTGTGTGAAGATGTACTTCAAGCTTTTATGGTCAGTGAAGATCTTACATGATGTGTCAAACAAATAATGCCTTCAAATTTTTAAAGCAAAAATTATGGCAGCAAGTTCTAAATCATGGGTAGGGTACCTTGTCTTATAGTCTCTCAATTGCCTGGATGCATAAGCAATTACCTTCTCATGCTACATTAGGACACATCCTAAGCCATACTTGGATGCATCACTATAAACTTCGTATCCTTCAGTTCCACATGGTAACACAAGTATTGTTGTTGATGTCAATCTCTCCTTTAGAACTTGAAAGGATTCCTCATAGTATTCATCCCATTTAAAACTCACCACCTTCTTCATCAAATTTGTGAATGGTCTAGCGATCTTTGCAAAATCTTTAACAAACTTCCTGTAGTAACCCGTCAGACCTAGGAAACTTCGAACTTCCTTAACATTCATTGGTCTTGGCCAGCTCTTAATTACTTAGATCTTCGTGGGGTCTACTAAAATTCCTTCATTTGTAATAACATGTCCAAGAAAAGATACTTTTGCAAGTCATAACTCACATTTTGATAATTTAGCATACAACTTCTTTTCTCTAAGAATTTGCAAGACTTGTCGTAGATGATCATCGTGCTCTTCTTTACTCTTTGAATATACTAGGATATCATCGATAAATATTACCACAAACTTATCAAGAAATGGACTAAAGACTCGATTCATGAAGTCCATAAATACAGCCGGTGCATTGGTTAACCCGAATGGCAAGACTATGAATTCGTAGTGGCCATACCACGAGGGAAAAACAGTCTTTGCTATATCTTTGTCTGCCACCTTCAATTGATGATAGCTTGGCCTTAAATCTATCTTGGAAAACATCTTGGCACCTTGGAGTTGGTCGAACAAATCGTTGATTCTTGGCTAAGGGTATTTATTTTTTATAGTGACTTAATTAACTCTCTATAGTCGATGTAAAGATGCATAATTCCTTTCTTCTTTCTAACAAACAATACTGGAGCACCCCACGGTGATACACTTGGTTGGATATAGCCTTTTCTCAACAGTTCTCCCAGTTGTTCCTTTAACTCTTTTGTTTCATTTGGTAACATCTTGTACGGATGCTTCGAAATCGGTGTTGTGCCAGGTGCTAAGTCAATGGTAAATTCCACTTCACGGTCTGGCAGCATACATGAAACTCCTCTGGAAAATTATCAGGAAATTCCCTCACAACTGATATGTCTTCTATGGTTGGTATTGTCTTCCGGTTTGTTGTAACACTGTCACCTTCCTCTTTTATACAAAGCATAAGAATGCTTGGTGTCCCTCTCTAACATCCTTCCACAACTTCAATGCTGACACTACTCTTATCCCATTGTTCTTACCCTTATTTGTGTATGATACTCTTTTCCCTTCTAAACTCACGTTTCTCACAATCAATGCACCCTTTATCTTTGCTCAACCGATCCATTCCCAAAATTAGGTCAAAATCTTTTAGTTCAAACCGCACCACATCTACCCCAAATTCATTTCCCTTTATACATATTTTTACTCCCTCAATTGTTTTACGACACCTAACTATCCTTCATGTTGGTGTAGACACAGCAAAATCAAGCTCAACCATTGGTGTACCTCTACTCTCCTTATAAATTTAGAAGACATAAAGGAACACGATGCACCAAAATCAAATAATACTTTAGCTATGGTACTATGGACTGGAAAAGTACCTGTTATAACATGTCTCTCTTGCTCAGCTTCATTCTTGGTTATAAGATTGATATGCCCTTGATTCTAGTTACCTCCACCTTGGCTTTCTCCTCCACCCCTTTGTTGTTATTTTTCTTGGTTACTTCCTTTGTCATTATAATTTGTCCTTAAACCCCTACCTTGGTTGTTGTTGTAGTTCCTATTGGAGTAGCTCTGATTATTCACTTGCCTCTAGGTTTGATTCCTGCTACCATCGTTGTTCCTACCACATCCACACTACTTTTTGTTACACTCGAAGGCTCTGTGACCAAGGTCACCACAGTTAAAACATCTTACCATCTTTCCTGAACAATCTACTCCCAGGTGATCTCTTTTACACTACTTATAGAAGTAATACCTAACCTTCTTATGTTGGTTGGTTTTATAGGAACTTTGCCCAGGGTAATTTGATCTGCCCTAGGGCGTTTTGCCTCACAGTTGATTTCCATCATACCTTGGTTTCTTATCTTGGTTCTCCCCACCTGATCCTAATCCTAATTCAAATCTCCTTTTTTGTTTTTTTATACCTTTTCCCTTCTTTGTTGTACTCGATACAGATTTTCTGCCTTATTGTACGCCTCTTGCAGAGCCACTAGAACAACACTCACCACCTCTTGTAGACTCCAGTTAAACCTCCAATGAAACATTGAACCTTGGAGGCTTAATTGGGCACCATATTTAACGCAAACCTTTCCAGTTCTATAAACTTGGAGTGGTATGTCTTCACATCATTTGATAGTTGTTTCAGCTCAGTAAACTTGTGGTACTTCTGCATGCGAACATGCTTAGGGTAAAATCTCTTTCTCATGGTAGTTTTAAGAACTTTCCATCAATAATTGGGTTCTCCTTGTAATCTTTTCTATTCTGCAGTCCACCATAGGTCTGCCTCACCTTTAAAATAATAAACAGCCCCACTTAGCTGTTTCTCTTATGGACTATCAACAATGGCAAATATCTTATCAAGCTCTCTTATCCAGTCCTCCAGGATTACAGGGTGTTCTTCACCAGAATAGCTATTGGGCTTCATCGTAGAAATTCTATGGGAAATATCTTTTGGAGCCTCAACCCTCTCTTCTTGCCTTTTGAGTATTCTACCCATGCTAAGTGTTAGGTCTCTCAAGGTTTCAAGTTGTCCCTTTTCGGTAATTCCCCTTGATTGTTCTCCATTATGTACGCATATTATTCAAAACATCACAAGCAAACAAGTATTCAAGAATTCAAACATTCAGTCGGCCAAACAACACATAAAATTCCTTCCCCGGCTTATCAAAATTTTAGATCTAGACTCTTTATGTCGTTCTTATATATTTAGGTCTATCTCTAGGCTCTAAACCTAGGGTCTGATACCAAACTGTAACACTCAACTTTCCTTAAACATTAACCAACCTTATATTAAACATTAATGTTTGCAGTGGACTTACAAAATTTTCCCTGGGTGTTACCGCCACATTCACGCCAGTGAATGCTAGGCTAACTACAAGATCACACCCTCATCCAAAAATGGTTTTGCTTCCCTTACAAACTATTTCAAAAATTACTTCCTAAACTTTACATCCCTTCACCCCAAAAGTTACATCCCATTTATATCATTCACCTTTCTACAAAAATATACCAAGTCCTTACAACTTCTTACTAAAAATAAGAAAAGTACTTCTTGACTTGAGATATTGTGAGAACCCTCATCCTAGCTTGTCTTGGAATACATCAATAAACTAAGGCTTTCAGGATGGACTTTCTAACAATGACTTGGACTCCTGCTACCAGCCCTAGTGAGTTTACAAGGTAGACATCTATGAAGTAGTTAAACTTCGTTTTGTTCCCTTCCCACAAGGCCAACCGAAAGCAATCAATCTGCAACCACAAAACACATACACAAAGAAAAGGGTTACAAGTAACGTCAGAGAAACTGAGTAATTCTTGCTACAACCTATAAAATTCATGTAGCCTTATAAAACACTTTAAGATATCTTAAATAACAATACAAAGAATCACAATAAGATATAACACTAGAAACCACACAAATAATCTTACTAAGACATGATAACATACGTCCTCATATACCATGAAACAACCATGACATTACCACCAGAACTTATCTAAATTTATTTCCTTCCACCAAGCCTCGGGCATACCAGTCTTTCGACAAAGGGAACTAATAGGATCAGGGTGCTGACCGAGCAGGTCCAAGGTGCTAGTCTCAGGCCAACTCTGCTTAGAGATAAGTAATTGGCAAAGAGATAATGCGGAAGATTTTTGTGGAAAATTGACAAGACAGGATTTTGCTTGTATTAAAATTTGAATTGAATTACAACCTAGCTTCCTATCTTGGGATTAGACATAGGTAGTCTGTCTAATCAAACACCCGCTATACTGTACAAGTAGATCAATACAGTATAAGGAGTAAGGGAGTGTTTGTGTGCTCTATAGGAAATAAATTCCTAAGCCAAAATGACAAAGTCATACTAAGATCTCTCAAAAATGATATCTCTCTCAATATGACTTTCTCTCTCTCTATGAAATTTGGAAGTGAAAAGCCCTAACTATTGCAAATGACTTCTACCTGCTTAAATACTGATAAAATCCAAAGTAACTGCTCCCATTATGTGTAAACTAATGTTTCCACGACCTCCCACTATGCATTGGGTGGGAAATATCTCAGCAGCTCTGTAGTAGGACTCGTTCTAGCGCTCTTTAACCTTGATCGCCTTCATTTTCGGAGCTGGTTATATGTGAACGTGTTGAGTAGTTATTTCCTTGTATTTCTCCACGTTTTGACAGTAGAGGATCGTCTTATAGCTTCTAGAACTTTCCAGGAGAATATTATATCACAGAACGACTCCTTTTACAGTCAGACTCCTTCGTCTCCCAGACTTACTCTGATGCCATTATCAGTGAGACTCATTTTGTAACCAGACTTACTCAATTTCCATTATCAGCAAAACCTTGGGTTCCAACAGGCACTAAGACCCTCGGCCCCTTGGATACTTATAGCCACCTCACCCAATCTCCTTAAGTGTGCAAACCCCTTATAGGTTAGTTGCCTATATAGTAGATCATAGTGGCCTACCCACTATACATTGGTAGAGGGGAAAATCAATGTAGAGCTTTGCCAACTATGGCTTATCAATTTCCTTGTCTATAACACCATGAATAGGAACAAGTGATTCGGAACACCAAACCACGGTCTCAACTTAAGCATAACAACTGCATAAAATATCAAGAAGACAACAATATTCGGTCACCATAAGATAAGTAATAAGCAAGTTATTCATCCACTTAAACACTTATAATGTATCTTTAAAACAAGAACTAGATTAAGATCTAACCACTAAGTATTTTCGACCCACATTTATACCAACATAACACCATGACCTTATGAGCAAATATCCATGAAATAAATGAAAGAAACATTCAAAATCACTCACACATTTTTGGCAGAAACCAGAACACCTTAAACCACATTTTAAACCTTTTAACTCACCTTTAACTAACCAAATCCCATCTGTACAAACCATCCACGAACTTGAGAAATGAAAGGTGATTAAAGAACCATGAATTATAGCTTAAAACCATGAAGGTTACTCAAAGAAAACAACCATCTAACTTGCTCCAATGTTAAGGCACCAAGATACACCAAAAAGTGACCTTAAGCAAACAAGAGTTGTACACAAGAATTACCTGACTTCTCCTGGCTATTTTTCTTCAAATATCTCCTAAGATTAACAAGGCATTAAGGTTCTTCTAACTCCTCTAAAAATCGACAACCACTTGCTTAGAACTTCTTTACTTCTTCTCTTGGTTTTCACCCTCTTTAGTCTCTATTTTGATCTGCCTTGCTAACCGATTTGCTCTAGTTCTTTGGCTTACGTGTCTTAGTGAAATATGAGGATGGAAAGATGATTCAGAGTAAGGAAGAAGGACTGAATGAATGACCTCTTAAATAGGCAAAGGAAGCTTACTTAAAGGCTAGGAAAGCTTTAGTTAGGTGACACCTCATGTATTACCTTCTTGTTTCCTATTGGACCAAGCTTCGGCTGAATAAGATAAGGATATTTCAAGGATGATCAGGCAGGGTTGGGGTCGGCAACTACAGCAGCGATGATGGGCTGAACTAAGCATTAAATAAGCATTAATGAGCGTAAATGTACCACGATTTTTAAGGCTTTGTTTGGCCATGTCTAGCCGCCTTTTGCTAGGCCTTGTTTGGCTAGATGTTCTAAGGCTACTTAAGGATCAAGAAAGGTTAAGATAGTACTGGTTACCTCTTTTTCTTGGGGCCACCAACACATATGGTAGGAATTACGTTGCTTCAAGTGGAAGTAAATAAGACGTGGTTGTCCTTTAGACTAAAACACCAGTAATGATCTTATGACACCTCATACTTGCGTACTTATATGTATAACTCCTATTTGATAGGACATTAGGCCACTTATCCCTTGACACCTCTTGCTTCCCGCCGCCTCATGCTTACCTTCACTAGGTTATAACCTCGTGCTTACCTCAACTAGGTCCCCACCTCGTGCTTAACAAGCCATTATTGATGTATCTTAAGGAGAAAAGTAGCTTTGATATGATAAAACTAACTTTAGGAACATTTCTGGCTACTAGGTTTTACTGGTTTTCCTAGGGTTTTCCATCTCCAACTACTAGGGTTTCCTAGGGTTCATTGGATTTCTGAGGCTTCCTCAGGGTTTCCAAGACTATTTTCGGGATTTTCATGACTTCCAAGACTTAGGGTTGAAAGAACGTATATCTTCCCCATTACTTATCCTAGCTCTAGTTCCTAACTTTCTTTTTTCTACCAATATCTCTCCTATAATTCCTAAGTGATCAAGAGAAACGCCTTAATAAATGGCAAGTGGAAATTGGGTCAAATTTCCATATTGGATCATATATCCATTGACCAAATCACCTAGGTACATTCCTTAGATAAATGTGCTTGAAATCATTAATAAATGGTGGGAAAACTATTTTTCTTTTGTGATAAACCCAAGCCGGTAACTTGGTCACGTGTTGTGTACACGAGTGAATGACACTATTTGGTCCACTAGGCCCCTAACTTATAATAGGGGATAAAAGGCCTCTGCCTCATAACAGGGGATAAAATGCCCATGCCTCATAACAAGGGATAATTGAAGATGAAAATAAGGAATAAAATTGTAAGATGTGCCATCTTCTAACATGGTGGCATAACAAGGTTGTGAAAAGATAAAACTTTAGATTCAAGATATCTAAAGATATAAACACTTAAGATATATTAGGAGATAACAGTAAAGCTCATAAATTCCATGAAGAATAAAACAGATTAAATGGGCGCTTAAAACACGCCTAAGCTTAATTATCACTCAAATGATTGTTGTATTGAGTTATCCATATGATTGGTCGGTTACTGATTGAGCTTATTTATCGTATATTGGCATTATGGGTTTGTGTTATTCATGTGATTGTTTATTGAGTATGACATTCTGAATATATATATTAAAACGGATTGCATGCTCACTTGACCAATTAACCTAAGTGTGGCATAAAGGTGTATAAGGACTGCATGATGTCATACTCAAAGTTGGGCTGACCCCTTCAATAATATTTTTACAGGTGCATAAGCGGAGATACTCAGCCAGGGTGCAGGGTTGGGTAGTTTGGGGTTTTTATTTGAGATTATGTTTTTTTAACAAATAGTGTAATTGCTCCCGTTGTGGACAGGATTGAAGAGTCTGTAATATGAATTTGAGTTTTTTTGTAAATACTATCTATAGTCATGCATTGCGTTCCTATTAGTTGATGTAGCTTTGTCATGCATTTAAGTGTACGATGGAGGTTGTGCATCTCGACTCATAACGATGGTAGCATCGCGAAGAGGTAGAGACTATTTCCACTGCAATTAAGGGATGGACTATGCTTTTGGAGGTTTACATAATACTATCTGGTTATGAGTTAAGGTATGTTACAACTTTAGTTTAAAAAACCAAAATAACAAGCTTGTATTTATAGTAGTTATTATAGATTTATTTTTCATTACATTATGTGAACCAAATAAAAAATTTGATTCTTATTCAAGTAATAAACAAATGAATAATTTTTTGAGAATAACTGTTACATTCTGACATAAAAGTCTATTTAGGCCCTATGCTTTTGTAAAGCTGATCGGGGTCCTCATGTCAGTCGTCAGTTGAAGTTAGAAAAAGTAGTGAGAAAAAATAGGTAAACAAATATAAAAAGATGATATAACAATTGATGTATGTGATATATATAAAAAAGTGACATAATCAAATAAACTCGTTTTAGTAATTTCATACTCCCTCCGTCCTGAATTGACCGTCCTGTTTACTATTTGAACATGTCGTTTGACTTCAACTTTTAACATATAAGATAAATTAATTTTGAAAATTTAAGTTTTGCATATGATTCCTTACATGATAAACTATATGTTACAAAATTTAGTTTTATAAAATTATTTTATCTTATATGCTTAATATTGAAGTATAAAAACGTGTCATAAAACAATCAGGACGGTCAATTCAGGACGGAGGGAGTATAAGAATGTGGCCCAATTAATTTTATACAGACTTTTTTAGTAATTAGTTTATCAATATTCTATTCATATATTGATAAAATAATTAAGAAATTCAAGAAAAGTAAGAGAGAGACAAAGTTTGTCAAGGTCGGTCGCTACTCGCAGCCGGTATCTATCGTTTCCCGATCCACTCGAACTGCAGCTCCACTACCACTGCCGGATTCGGTTTCCTCTTCCGCCCTCCTCCCTATCTACCATCTTAGTCTGCCAACTAGTTTTCCATTGCCCGGTGGAGGAATATAGCCCACTCAAGCATCCATGGCCGCACGCTCGGACGATCTGAATGAACTATTGGATAGTAAGTCCATATTGTTTCTTCCACTTATGTTTCCATCTCATATTTCCTAGTTTTAACTATTATTCAGATAACCTCTAAATCATTCTCTTCAAATTGTTCCCACAGGCGCACTTGAGGATTTTCAAAGTCTCAATTTGATGCGCTCGATGCAGTAAGTAGCTAATCCGTCACGGCGTCACCTTTTGCTCACTCACTCGTGTCACGGAGACGCACCAACTCTAATATTTTTATCAAACCAAATTTTCTCTCGTTTCTTATTGAACTCTGCTCTTCTTTTTGTCGTGCTCCCGAAGGAAAGATGGTACTTCAGTTGAGGGAAGAGGAGAGACTGGCGGGAATTCTTTTTCGGCAACGACGAATGTTCAAGAATTAGGTTTAGCTTTGCCTGATTTGGGGTTGAAGAAAAAGATGAGCGCTCAGTATAAGGAGGAAGCGGGTTATAAGGACTCTTACGTCTTGGAAACCCTCAACAAGCACGAGCAGCAAACCAAAGAAGCTTTTAGAGCGTTGGAGGAGTCGGCGGGGGGAGCTACCAGTAGCAGAGCCGGTGGGTTGGGAGAAGATGGGGATTTGAATCCGCAAATGCTTGAAGAATGGGTTAAGCAATTCGAAGAGCGTGCTGGACCACAGGTATGTATTGAGATTACGTGATTTAATTTTGGTTCAGCCGCCAGTTTCTCTGTTCTTCCCTTTCGGCTGCTCTGTTGGTCAACTGTCTTTTACCATTTTGTTTTGGGAGCATCTTACACTTTAAGACTTCCAGACCCTGATGCCTGACGATCCTCAAGTTGCTTTGATATTTTATCTTGTGGATATAATGTTCGGAACTGTAGATTCTTTCCATTTTCTGTTACATGAAGCCTTGTTGGGAAATAGCTTCTAAGTTCTAACATATAAAGGTCAGAATTTGTGAGATGAAATATCTGAGAATTTAGAAGTTGATTTTGTTTTAGACTCTAGTGGGTGTCTGACATAATGTACAACACTGATCATCGACCAATCCTACAATAGTGTTCTTTATCTGTTATTTTTTTTATTTCGTCATCAAAACAATAGGGCCCTTGAAGTATTTGATGAATTTTGTGTTTGGATTGGGGTTGTTCTAGGTTGTACAGAGTGTAGTCAATGTATAGATGATGTTTAATTAAGAGAAGCTAGTGAATGCCTTACAATCTTGTTTTTACTTCCCACAAAATCAAAGTTTTTCATGTGTTTGGCGCTAAATTAGTCTGAAATATATGTTAACTCTGTTTCACCCCCGAATCGGTGGCTATTGAAAGTGAGGTTTATCTGAGATTAAAAGATTAACCTCATCTACCTCCCCCATTGGAAAAAGATAGCTTTTACTTATAGGGTTCTTGTAATTATGGAAATAAAAAACTTATAGGGTTCTTGTGGTTTGCATGTCCTTGAAACATCCTTAAAACAAGAAGCATTACAGGTTTATTCTTGAAGGCTGCTGTAGGATGTTTTTTCACTATAGTGGTGAAAATGTTGCCTGCTGCTTGTCGTAACTGTTATACGAGTAGCGAACTTAATCTTCCACAATGCATCCACAATGTTTATGCATCCACAATGATTATGTGAACCATGAGCAGACTCGAAGTTCTGAAGTATTCGCATTTGCAAAAATTATGATTTTTTGGGGGCATTTTTCTTTTCTTTTGCTTTATTTCTATTTGTTGCATCTTACTATAAGCTTCTGACTGACTGTACCCAGGGAGTGGATTCACATTTAGAGAACATGATACAGAGACTGTTGTCCAAAGAGATCCTCCATGAACCGTTGAAAGAAATCGCAAAAAGATACCCAAAGTGGCTAGAAGATCATAGAGAGAAACTGAGCAAGGAAGATTATGGGCGGTATTCTCAACAGTATGAGGTCATGCGGGAGTTGATTGAAGTATATGAACGAGACTCATATAACTTTAAAATGATTGTTGAGCTGATGCAGAAAATGCAAGAATGTGGCCCGCCCCCTAATGACATTATCCAGGAATTGACTCCTGATATCGATCTTTCACGACTTGGACAGATGTGAGTTTTTCCATTCTGTTGAAAAAACTTATTCTTAACATGTTACAGTAAGTGTTTGTTATCAACTTGAAAATACTAGAAGAACTTTGTATCAAAATGGTTGAGTTGGTGAAAAGGAAGTCAAGGGAGAATGGCTGTGAAACTTGCTCCAAAAGTCACGCATTGAATTGTAGGAAAATCGCTTTGCTCCTGGTTAACATATAACTATAACTTGATAATTGGAATTGTATTGTTGTTTCTGTTACTACTACTGTGATGTAGAAGTGCATCCTGGCCTCTATACTGAAAATTGACAAACTGGTTCTTCTGAGAAGCTTGGCTTGAGGATTGCATCAGCATCACCATCACCATCATGGTAGGTATTACAACTTGCAGTAAATTAAGTAGCGTTTTGTTCGTATTATATAGTTCTCTCATATAGTGAGTTATCTTAATGATTCGTGCAGATCAACTAAAACCGGGTGCAGCAGGACTGCTGCTGCGACATATGTAACAAGAGTGTGAATTCTTCCTCTCTGAATTATCTTGTATATTTATTTAGCTTCCAACAAAGTTAGGTTCTTTTTTTTTCAATCTCGAGTTGTACGAAGTGTTTGGCTTCCTGTTTAGTATTATCAGTGTAGTAATGATAGTTTGTGGATTCAGATAAATTCTTGACAATTATATGATAATGTGGTGTTTCCCTTACTGGACTGTTAGGAAAACTCTCAAGTGCTTCGGAATTGGTGTTGGTCATTGGATATAAATCCCATAACCTTTATTTGACCATACCGCATCTCTGCCGAGAGAATGAGGAAGAGGCTGCCTGCAAAAAAAAAAAAACTACTAAGCTAGCACATTAACTAATTGTTCAACTGATAGTTACACACGTTCATGTTAATGAGTATTTTTTTTACAATCAATAGCAGTAGTTTTTTTTTCCTTCTCCCACCCTTGCCCTCCGCGCTCCGCAATGTTATATTTCCCAAGTGCCAGCAGTTAATCATCTAGCTATTAAGGGACCAAAAAAAATAAAGCCTTTTAGTTTATAGTAGCAAGCTACAACTTCACTCTTTTTCATATCCACGCACACAGGGAAAGAGAAGTGACTCAAGCAAACAAGCACCAGCTTTCATTCAGGTAATGATGTCAAAAGTCATCAATAGAGCTTGTTAATGGGAGTCAGCTGAGACTCACTACTACTGCTCAGCCTAGTTGGCAAGAAAGCCTCCCGCTCAAGCGAGACCTGAAGACTCGCCATCACCCTATTAATCGAAACCCACAAAAACGGAGCAGCACAGAAAGCGTACCCAAATACAGCGAGAGCCCTTACAACTCCATCAGGATACCAGGGAAACGCCATAACCACCAACACTCCAAAGATCCCCGTCCATGGCATGATGACAGCAGATAATGGCAACAGAAAAGAATTGACCGTTACAGAGCAGAGCGCGAATGAGCCCAACAAATACAAAGCCCAGCCAGCAATTGGATGAACCGTTTTGGGAACAACAAAGAATGGGATAGCATAAGCTGCTAAAATGGAGAAGATTGCAAATGATTTCAGAGTGGTGTGGTAGACGGATATGATCCTGTCAGATGAGTTGCGGTAGCATAGCTTGGAGAGACCCGGGCGAGCTAAGCGAGTGAGTGCGATGACACCCAAGTAGAATGCTGCTTGGATGATGATGACAGGGATTTCAGAAGTGTATCCGATGGTTGTGCGACGATGGTCGTGCCATTGAAAACCGAGTGGTAGGACTGGCCACGACCACCAGTACCATGGTTTTAAGTAGACTGCGGAAGGGAATGTGATCACGCTGTTTGGTCCGCAGGGTACGTTCCAGCGCAGTTTTAGATCTGTTTGTTTGTTTGTTTGTTCATGGTACAAAGACACGACAATTTGTTTAATTACTCAACCCAACCCAACACAACGCAACAAGAAAAGAGTAATGTGGTATGACTACTACACTACTACTTACAGTAATAAGATGCGTCCATCTGGTACCCCAGAGGAAGTCGATAGTATCCATCGAGTCTGGTACTGGTCCCGTTTGTTAGAGCCAGAGGAGGATGAAACATGGGCTTGTCAAGCAAATCCGGAAAGTAACCACCTAGAAATCCTTGATCTGCGCCGTCAGGGTTTGGTCTACCGATCTCAAGTTCATGTAGCATATCTTTAAAAACCTCGTTTGATGGCTGCAAATAATATTTCATCAGAAGATTCTTTTTCAACAGATGATTTCATGAGGTAGTTAAGTTAAGGTAGCTACCTGAAGGACGAAGAGACCGGTGTGGAAGATGCAAGGGTTGATGAAGACGGCACAGAACTGACCACACTGGAAGAGCTCGTCAGTGTTTTGAAGGAATAGGTTATCAGCATCCAGCATGACTACTCTTTCGTACTCCACTAGACTCCAAGCGTAGAGCTTGTTCATTGTGAGTTTGAATCTGTCATCGAAGTTGTCGTTTGATTTGTATGGGTTGTTAAGATTCTCTACTCTCTTCACCTTCACTCCATCTTCATTCTCCCTGTTAACAGTAGAAGAAGACCAACACCAACAGTAGTTCATTACACTATTTATTTTAAAACCAATATATGATCATTCATAACAAGATCGAAAACATAATTACAAACCTAAGATCAACATAGACCGACTAGGAGCCAAGATTCACAACCATTGTTCACAAGCAAAAGACCCAAGGGATGGCCAGACTACTAGTAGCAATAGAGGCTTCTTGGGCTATTGCAGAAGTAGATAGATTAGCCAAGATCCCCAGGTTCGGAACTGATCGTTAGCAAAACCACAAAACCAAAGGTTACGAACCAACCATTCGGAGCCACCATCAACCAACTTAGAAGAGCTAAACAAATCGCCACGAGCAAACCAAAGTAGCATGGTAAGGCACAAGGCATGACTACCAAGTACTTAACCAAAATATACAAACAAGACAAAGGTGTTCATAGACAAAACAAAGGGTCACAAGACACCCAACTAAAAAACAGACAACTCCTAGGTAAACAAACAAGAGTCAGGATTGAGCCTTGAGAAGAGCTTCAAAGCCTTCAACCATTCTTCATTTTGAGCTCCAAAAGGAACACGCCTATTTCACAACTGTGCCGGGAAGATTGAGCTGCTTACCTGGTGGGATGAAATTGAAACCAGAAGGGGGTTGAAATTCATTAAGCTGCTTACCTGGACGCACATTTTGGACACCGGGGTTCTATCTAAGCTTGGCATTCTTGGTCTCTTAGGCGTCGATATTGATGATGCTGACTAGAGGCCACTCTAACCAATCAAAGGCAGGGCTAGGGGAAGATTGTTGTTGAGTAGATCATATGCGACCTACTGACAAAGAGCCATTGATCAGGGTGAAGCCCTTACATGGTCCAAGCTTGGCCATATAGACATTGGAGCGCAGCCACGGCCCAAAATTGGAGGTTTTCGCTTTTGCTAGGTTGGTCCTAATTGTTTTTGAACAACAACACATGTATTAGTTCTATCTCTGCTTAATGGCTTTTTAGCAGTCCGTTGTGCTTAATCAACTACTATCATACGAGGGAGATCTCCATCGTTGATCAAACAGTCAAGCTTGTTTTAAAATATTTTGTTCTATTCGATTATTCAGAAAGGAAACTTCTTGGTTGCATCCTAATATAGCTATTATAGCTATATATGTACATATCCTCTATAAAAATTACACGGTTGTATATATAATGGTATATATTGAATTCTTATATTACTAAAATTGTATTAGATGTATGTACCGAAAACCTTTATTTTTACTATATAGAAACCGTATCACTACAAATGTTATCAAAGATAACTACATATGGTTGTAACTAAAAATATGAAGAAAAGCAATAAAAGAGACATCTGATTAGGTAATTGTAGTGTTAGTTCATGCTAATATCTTTACTTAGATACTCATCTTAAATGCCTGATATATGGTGGTAGGCTCAACTCCGTCTAAGATTAAAGACAGACGAAAGAATTACAATACTACAAGACGGTCCTAATTCATATTCCCAAACTAAATTAACCCCTGAAAATCCATGTATATAAGTACAACTTGATCTAGGCCGTTTTGTCTTTATAGCGTTCTTTTGGCCTACTCCCAACCGTCTTCACCTCACATTATTTGTCATTCAACACACACGTCATTTTATTTGTGGTAAGAATTTCCACATCCCCCCACCCACAAAAATATCAGGTGCGAAAAAAGACAAAGACTTTAGTGGAGAAATACATATATAAAGATAAAAGAAAAGAGGTATTGCTCTTCTTTTCTATGCTTCTAAGATTGACTTTATGAATCAGATTAGAGCATTATATATATGGGCATCATTTCCGTTTCCGTGTATGAGCATCCAATTTTATCCCTTCAACAGATGACACCACCACATATCCGTGTCATCATTCATCCATCCATTCCTTGTAAGCAAACAAGCTCTAATAAAAGAAAAACTAGGTTTTGTTTTTAGTCTAGGACACAAATTCATTGATTGTATACTATTAATAATATAAACTCTTTCAAAAAAAAAAATATAAACACATGGTGTCATCTACCGCCCAATCGATTGATGTAAATGGTACTACTATTAATTAACCCAAAATATCTGTAGTTTAGTAGATATTTTGTTATAAAGTCCAAACAAAGAAATAGTAAACGGTCAAGTATCTTAAAAACATCCACTTGTAAAGTAAAAAAACTGACCATACCATACCTCCGGCTCTAATATAGAATATGTTTGCTTCCAAACAAAAAGATTAGAGTATACCATAGACACAGAGAAATGGTGATGGTGTGGGTGGGTATTGACACATCCCAACTTTCGAGATAAATTATTCAAAAAAAAAAAAAAATAGATAGACACGGATAGCTAGAAGTGGATATTGACATGGCTCTGATCTACGAATTATATATCTCTATTTCTTTGTTGCTCTACTGTTGTTATTCACTTGTCCGTTAGGCCTTCGACCAAACAATTACAACGTAATAATCGCTTTAAAAAAAACATACTAATAATAATAATCGAACAGATTCTGGTACTAAAACGGGGTTTGTCGTTTTTCCTTACTCAGAAATGAAGGAAGGAGTTGTATCGGATTGGGGTTCCAGGCTAATACTATATATCAATCGGTTCGGTTCTTATCTCTAATTACTTTATCAACACAAACAAAAGGTTACGGCACCCACTTTCCTTGGGTGTGATCTGGATAAATTATTCTACGGAACGAAACCGAACCAGAGAGAGCTGGGAATCACCAAAGGGACGACGAGGAATCAAGAAACGAAAAGCAACACCCAGGAAGAAGAAGAAAGAAGAAGAAGTGCTGTCTCTCTCGATTACATTACTCTAGTAGTAGTAATTAAAAAAAAACAGAGGGAGAAAGAGCACAACACACAATGCAGACGACGTGTATAAATCCACGACTCAACCCGACAGTCCATTAAACAGTAGACATCTGGCAAAAGATAAAAACAGAGCTAGTCCGTCAGTCAGTAAAGAGTTTTGTTGACTTACAGAGCTCTAACCCAACGTAGAGGAACATCAATGGAGGCAATGACAACGAGATCCGCTTGTGCTCTAACCTTCTTCAGTGACCTCATCATCACTCGTGTCGCTATGTAGAACTCGTAATCCCTTGGTGTCCCCATATACATCATCGCCGCGTATGCATTCTTATTTTGATGTTGATCTTTTCTTCCATTCATCACCGCCGCACCCGACACAAACGACACCGTATCACTCAACGACACCGCCAACACCAATAACACAAGTTTTACTACTACTACTGCTACTACTCTCCTCATCTTCCACCTTCTTTCTTTTCCTTTCCTCGCTCTCTCTAGATTTCTCCCCCAGTAAACTCTCGGTTTTGATTCGAGAACTTCAACCGGTGTGACTTTATAAATTACCGGAAGAGTCCGATGGAAATGAAATTACACTCACACACAAACACACACAAAAGAAAGAAAGCTCTCCGCCCGGTCGGTTGTAAATTTAGAAGTTGAAGGTGAGTGAGTGAACAGCAACGAATGAGTAGGTACTTTATTTGTTGTGTGGGACAGAAGAACAACAAAAGGATAGAAGAATACAGAGAGAAGTGGAAGAAACCTTTTTTATAAAAAAAAAAAAAAAAAGTACTACTTGCTTTGCTCTCTTCTCTTGTCTTCTCTCTCTTACCACCAGGAAGACAGAGCAGAACAGACAGCACTTCCTTCGCTTCCAGCACCACCCTTTTGTTTTTCATTTCCCTCTGTGACGAAACGGAAGCGAGCAGGCAAAGCGCGTAACATAAATTAATCTCAGGAAGTTTGACCATCAAGCGGGAGGAAATTGCTTGCTATGGACACGTGGCACGTATAGAGGAGCAAGTGTACAATCCTTACGCTAGGGAATTCAGCATGCTAGTAATATTCTTTCAATTTCATATGCTGGGAAAAAAACGTTCAATAGCTTACCTGGGACTGGGGAAGAATTACTTTTTTTTTGGGCCACTGCCATCCGAAACGACGACTATAGATATTATAGCAAAATTAAAATATACTAAGCAATTAGATACTAATTATATGTAGTAGCACTACTATGGAGTAAACATATTGATTATAAATTAAACATGACCTGTACTCCACTTATCAATTTTTGCCTTTTTGTACTCGCCGACTCTCCTTGCTAATTTTATCTTCTGCTTACCTTAATTGTTGTTCTCAATTGGACCGATCTTTAATTATTCCAACTCATCCATCATACGTGTCATGATGATGAGTGTGTGTTTATTTTTTAACCATATTCTTCCTTCTCTTTGTTGTCTGATTCCCAATATAACACAGGTATTGCTAATCTCCCTGATTATTAAAGTTGCTTTTGGTTTTTTTTTTTTATAATAGGCGTAGGGTGCCACAAGGGCAAATCAAACAACACCGACTCAACTCTTACATAACCTTTCTAGTCTTATCTTACACAAATATTACACGGGACATCTTACTAAAGTCTAGAGATCTTGTCCTAGGGACCTTCCTTGACCTCTTCTTACAACTTTTCTCTTGTATCTTTGACGATATGGCGGACATGCTCATCTTGGGACCGTCCTACACGTCATCCATTCCTCTTCCAGGCTGGGTAATCGGAGAGTAAACTCCTTTCCCCCACCACCGTCCTTCACGGCGCACCTTCCTTGACCTCTATTTACAACCTTTCCCTTGCATCTCTGACAATATGGCGGACATGCTCGTCTTGGGACCAACCTACACACCACTCCATTCCTCTTCCAGGCTGGGTAATCGGAGAGTAAACTCCTTTCCCCCACTACCGTCCTTCACGACACTTCATTCCTCCACCAGGTTGGGTAATCGGAGAGAAAACTCCATTCCTCCACTCCCCCAGAATGAGGAAATAAACTCATTTCCTCCACCAAAGTTGCTTTTGGTATATACATACATATATATATCAGATATTAGTGTAGTGTATCTGGTAAATAAAATTATCTAAAAAATAGCTCATCACACAGACAAGTGTATCATTTTAATTATGAGATTTAGAACCACTAAACGCCAGTTGATATAAACAAGGCATACAATTGTCTTCTATGAGAGTTCTTTCTATTGGTTTTGCCCTGCCAATGCATTGATGAGGCATGGTTTGGCGGTACCGGAATGGAAGTTATGTAAGTCCCTAATCGTGTGGAAAATGGTATATATGTGTATTCTGAAGAAGTCAAGGGACCTGGCCTGGCTTGATGAGGTAGCTTAGCATACCCGAAGCCGAAGAATAGTATGCCAAACAATGACAGGGAGAGCAACACGTATAAATGCAAATAATCTACCCAACACAAATAGGGTTCTGAGTTCTTCTAATGTGTTAGTATGATGCATTCTTCTTTTCCTTCAAAAAAAATGCATTCTTCTAAGTGGGGTGAGCACTTGTGGTGCGGCTGTACGGTAGATGAATAGTAATTGTCACCATAAAACAAAATCTAAAAACTTTCATCAAATGGAAAATTTTGCTTATGAATGCAACTTTCCTTGTGATTTCCCTTGTCCTTCCAGAATGAGAAAAACATTTAGCAAAAGTATTAAGATCTCCTCATTTGGGATGTAACGAGAATCAAATATCTTATCTTATCTTGGATGGTCTTATTCGTTTTTCTCCATTTTATGTACACCAAATCCACCAAATCAGTTGTTTAGGACAACTGCTCGGGGCTGCTGTTGGGTCCTGTTACTGGAAATTGAGAAGTTGTCTGTTGATGGTTTTACAGAAGCTGTCAGCTGTTGATTTTGGTGTTTGGTGGAACGTCTGGTGATGGTTTTTAAAAGTAGAGGCAGTTGTTAGGTTCTGCTGCTGAAAATTGAGAAGTTATTTGTTGATGATTTTGCAGAAACTGTTAGCTATTGGTTTTGGGTGTTTGGTGGAAGCCTACTGATTTTAAAAATTGAGAAATTATCTGCTGCTGTAAACTGTTCCAAAACAAGCTCAATAGATTGTGATATCCAGTGTTACGAAAAGATGGTCTATGCGTCTTGAACTGAAAATTAAGTATGTCGATCAGTCGGTGTAACATTCACCACAAAAACAAAAAGTTTGTCGATGTAACATAAAAGAATTTAAGATGATATTATGACTCATGTGAAAGAAAGTCAAACTCTTCAGCCCCGGAGTTGTGTGAAAGACCACATATTTCCGTTATAGACGGAAATAATCCAGACCATTAGGCGCGCACTCTGAAATGTGCAGATCAATGGTTGTGATAAAATAATGAAAGTGTACCTATTTGTTTACAACTATAGAGTTACATTTATATTGCTATAGTTTAATACATATTTTTATAAAAAAAAATATATCACTATCCACACGCCTCCGGTCACCTGGGTGTATAAAAGCCAAAGGAAATAACAAAATTCGGTCAGCGACGGAGAATCCATTTCTGCCATAATCCTCGCCCCACTCTTTCGTTTCTTTGGAAAGTTGGTCGGAAACACAAGGCCGCAACCTACAAGTAAGAGTTTGGTCGCGGGTCAAGTTAATGCATTTGATTCCGGACATACTGATATACCCGTAACTAAATTTATTTGGATTATTTGTCATCATCCAGCTTCAAAAGGAGGAACCGTCAATCTGTATTATAACCCAATATTCTCAATTTTACGATATCATATACTTCACCCAAAGTGTCATCTTCCTTCTGCCTATTCATTTCATTTCGATGTCCGATAGTTTCAAAATATATAACATAATATATTTATTAACGTACCCCTAATCTAGTAGGATGTAGCTTTTTTATGTTTGAAAAATCCAACATATGTAAACTTTTAACTTCTGAAGCCTCTCTCTAATTATAAGTTACAGTAGTTTTTTTTCTTGTTTTAGTCCGGCTAAAACAGTCGAATGGTCTTGACAGAAGAGATTTAGATGACTCAAATTGGTATACTCGGATTATCTTCTCGTTTTTTAGTACTCATAGGTTTTAGTGGCATCTCTAGTCAGCCTCTTCGAATCTGTGAAACCAATCTCGATGTAGTCATGTTGCCAAACACCAACACAAAGGTAAGTCGTACCCTGGACGTTCTTTCAGTTTTTCATAGTCATCCCTCTTAGTATTTTTCTACTCATCTGTATACAATGAATTAATTACTACTTATCAATATTGATACCACTATCTAGGTGGTTTATTTCTTTACCGTGCCAAGACCATGACATTGAATAATTATGTACATGTTATTACAGGAAATGTTTTCTTGTCTATTTTTGGATGAGTACCATTGAAAATACTATACTCGATATAGTCTTTATGGTAATATACCCTTATTGACTAACAATTCACCATTATTTGGTGATATTTTTGTATTGAGGTTAATCACATCATATATAATTTTTTTTTGATAAGTAGCTGTGAAAACAGCAATAAGGCAATAATGAGACTCACTCAAATAGAATCTTTCTTGCCAATACAAAAAGAGCAACTGAAATAAAATAGTCAGAGAAAATAGAAAGATCCGGGACAATAATTCTAGGGGTTCCAAAGAAGACAATAGATGACACATAAATTTCACCGATGAACATCATATATAAATATGATGTATGTTTTGTATTGTTGCTTGAAATAACAAATACACTCACTTGTATACACTATGTTATATATATAATTAAAAGTTTAATATTATATATAAATATATATGCCCCCAAATTCTAAATCCTGGCTCCGCCCCTGATTTCATTGTGACCCCAAGTCAACATAAATTCCAACAATAACAATCAGATGGGTAGCATTACAATTAGTTTTGAACCCCACTTCTACTTCTATGTTCAAGTTGATAGTACCCACTCGCCCCGAAAGACTCGTGTTTGGCTTGGCTGTTTTGGCAGCATATTTAGTAGCAGGTTTGCGTTGGCATATTTGCAATATTTGTTGGCAGGTTCGTGTTGGCATATTTGTAGCTGTTTTGAAAGCTGTTGTTTGACAGTACGACATATATGCAACATATTTGGTTAAATTAGTTATATGTAGTGTGTTTACTGTTTCTGTATTACAATTACAATTTATTATATTACACTATGTGACATTATTTTATTAGTAAAAATAAATAAAATTTTTTACAAACAATACATTACTATAAGTATTTAATCTGAAATAAAAAATATGAGAAACCAATAAAAATTGTAACATCTAAACAATATATTGTTATTTTCTGAATTGTATAATTCTTACAATATAAAAGCGTAAAAAAAGAGAACAAGCGTTTCAAATTTTCTGATAATGTGTGTGAATTTATTTAGTGGAATTGTAACTTATAATAATATATAATATTTTGTAACTTTGTATGTTAATAAATTTTAATAAATTCATATTTCTGAAACTTTTTTAATATTTTAATTCATATATCAACAAGTTCGTATATTTATTGTTTTTTTAATTTTATTAATCTATGTGGTATTACAAATAATATATTGTAAATTAGTATTATTAATGTTGTTTTTTTATTTGGCTATTTTTATAAATTATTTGAAGCATTGTGTAATTTGTAACAAATAAAGTAACTTATAAAAAAATGTCATCAGATAAGTAGCTTTTTTTAATCAATAGTCATAGTAATTGTTATGAAGGGAGAAAAGAAGCGGAAGTGAAAGCGTGAAAACGAAAAAGTAGTATTTCCTGCGGACATTTATACTCTTTTAACTGAACATTAAAACAAATAAATGAGGGTAAAGTAACATATACCACAACATATATGCTACATTTATGCTAAAAAAACCTTAGACGAAGGTAACCTAATTTGTTGGTTGGTACCATAATCCTCACCCTTTATAAAACTTTATATGTATTGATGATTATGACCGTACACTTGAGCACTATTTATATGGAATTAAAGTCTAACAAGAAGTTTAACAAGATCCTAAGTACTAGCTTAACTATTAACAACTTAGAATTAGTCAAAATACAAATTGTAGGACACATATAGGATTATTGTTATCACCCTTTCACTCAGGGGTGTTCATAACCGGTTAATCGCTTTTCGGTTAACCAGAAACCGATTAACCGGCTTTTCGGTTAACCAGAAACCGGTTAACCGGCTTTTCGGTCGGAAACTGGTTAACCGGATTTTCGGTTAGTCAAATTTGATAACCGTAATTGGTTGATTTAGAAGCGATTAACCGAGACTGGTTAACTGTCGGTTTCGGTGCGGTTTTACTGGTTTAACGGTTAACCTAAATGATGTAGATTTATGTGTTTTTTCTTATAATTATTAAACAATGTGCGAATTTACCAGTTTTAGTGCGGTATTAAACCGATTAACCGTTGACTTTGGCAAGATTTTTTTGGTTTTAGTATAACTCGAACCATTAACTATATAATTGTATACTTATTTTTGGTATATCTAATAATTAACCATATAGTTTTATACTTATACTAAAAAAATTAATAAACTAAAAGACCTAAACGGTTTTTCCGGTTGACCGGATTCCCTAAATCAATAACCGTAACTGTAACCGAACAGGGAAATTAAACGGTTCGATAACTGAACCGGTGAACCTCTTCGATTAACTGGATTTCCAGTTTCGGTTTCGCCGGTTCCGGATTCAGTTTGACGGTTCAGATTTTCTATGAACACTTTCACTCACTATAAACCATTAACCACACTACTTAAGTAGAGTGACATTCTCGTCGTTTAGCTTACCCGTTTGGCTATCTATTAGGCTCTATTCGGCATGACTGTTTTTGTAGCATATTTGCAGCATATTTGGTAGCAGCTTTGCGCTGGCATACTTGCAGCATATTTGCTGGCAGGTTTACGTTGGTATATTTGTAGTTGTTTTAAAAACTGTTGTTTGGCAGTGCGGCATATATGCAGCATGTTTGGTCAAATTAGTTATACATAGTGCATTTACCATTTTTGTATTACAATTATAATTTATTATATTACACTACATAACTTTATTTTGTTAGTAAAAATAAATAGAAAAATTCACAAACAATATATTACTATGAGTATTTAATTTACAATAAAAAAGATGAGAAACCAAAGGAAATAAAAATACTTATATAACCAATAAAATTTTAATTTTTATTATTTAAGTAAAAATTGTAACTTCTAAACAATATGTTGTTATTTCCTTAATTTTATGATTCTTACAAATATAAAAGCGTAAAAAAAGAGAACAGACGTTTCAAATTTTCTGATAATGTTGTGTGAATTTATTTAGTGAAATTGTAACTTTTAATAATACATAATATTTTTGTAACTTTGTATGTTAATAAATTTATATTTTTATATACTTTTTAAATTTTTAATTCATATATCAAGTGTGTATATTTATTGGTTTTTAAATTTTATTAATCTATGTGGTATTACAAATAATATATTGTAAATTAGTATTATTAATGTGGTTTTTTTTAATTTGGCTAAAGAAGTAGTACTATTTTTATAAATTATTTGAAGTGTGTAATTTGTAACAAATAAAGTAACTTGTAAAAATTGACATTTATACTGTTATTTATGCTCTTTTAAATGAACAGCAAAAACAAATAAAGGAGTCCAAAACAACATATACTAGTGCAAAAACTGGTAGCCGAACGCTACCACTCGATCTTTAGTAGCCGAACGCTACCACTGAGTTTTCTGTTTGTTTTTTTATACGTTTTTTACTTCAATATTAAATATATAAGATTAAGTAATTTTATAAAACAAATTTTATAATATATAGTTTTTCACATAAAAATTCCATTACAAAACATAGATTTGTAAAATTATGTTATCTTACACATTAAATATTGAAGTCAAATGATATGTTCAAATAGTAATAAGAAGGTCAATTAGAGACGGTGGGAGTATGAAACTTAACCCTTCAAGAGAGAATGAAGCCTCCTAAAGTTTGTTAGGATGAATCCAACCTTTCCTTGAAAGAACGAAAATAACTAACTTACAACCAATGCTAGACTTCCAGCTATTCCTCACCAATGTTCTCATTGGACCCCAAAAATTTTCACGTAGAAATATTGTGGGGAGGAATAGACCCAACGGAGGGAATTATATAAAATACCCATATAGACTAGCAAGGCCTAATAACCCATGAGGTTTCATCATAAAACCAATTGGTCTTAGGTGGAGTAGCTCTAGGCTATATGAACTACTTGCTAGCTACATAATTTCTCAATGTGGGACTCACACTTGATCTCCAAGACCCCCCTCAAGTGTGAGTCTCTTACCTCCGTGGTCTCCCACATTGCACCCTGTTTGGACCCCACTTGGGTATCCATTAGGCAGTGGTGCATTACCCAAGACAACACCCTGTTTGGAGGCAGTGGTGCATTACCCAAGGCAGAACTACATTACCCAAGGCATAACCTGCGCTCTGATACCATATTAGAAATATTGTGGGGGAAGAATAGGCCCAACGGAAGGAATTATATAAAATACCCATATAGACTAGCAAGGCCCAATAACCCATGAGATTTTATCCTAAAACCAATGGGCCTTAGATGAAGTATCTCTAGACTATATGAACTACTTGCTAGCTACATAATCTCTCAATGTGAAACTCACACTTGATCTCCAACATATCCCTCATTTCCTCCTTTTATTATTTTTATATAATTCTAGACAAAAGGGGTTTCATTTCATGTCAACAGGGCAAACAAGGAGTATAGTAAGAGGGAAATCGCCTTCATGAATACCTTTTAAAGTATCTCACTACTATCTCCCTGCTAAATGGTGCGGGCATACGTGTTTCCTTGTCTACATAGAGAAGCTCACCCTTAAGGACTAATAACTTTTAAGAGTCTAATCTGACCAAACATAAAGCTTAAAACATCATAAAACTTGTTTTCAATAAACAATTAACCCCTTACATCTTTCTCATTTTTATTTTTCTTTCTTTATTTCTTCCCAAACTATTTCTATTCCAATCTAATGATACTTTGGTGTCACTGGTCGATTAAATTGGTCGTGGTGTCTAGCTATACCCATTGTGTTTTATGAACATAATAATAGGACAAAGCTATCGTTCTCTGGTCGGTTCTTCTCAACAAGGATAAGCCATCCCTGCGGCCGGCGCTTCTATGCAAGAATAGATAGTAGCGTTCAAAGCACAATTCTCCTCCATCATTTGTGGGACTGTCTCATTCGGATCATTTAAAACCCATGACAAGCCCTAAATTTGATCTTCATTCCTTATTAGAGTTCGTCGTCAACATTGTTGCTCACTAACCATCTAGTCACTTCGATACTCGTCTCGTCCTCTTGCATTCCCGAAAGTTTTGATCTCAACCTGTCTCATGCTTCCAAAAAGATAGGCTTCACGATTATTCAATGTGTCTTCAAGCAGGCCAAAAGCCTTGATGACTAGTTGACATCATCTAATGAACTAGCCCGATGCAGCTATACTGCTTAGAGCATCTACACGAATAAGTTTCTTTACACTTCTTTCTATAGATGACACATCGCAAAAATATTATATTTTACCACAACAATGAATTTTTTTAATCTTCTCTTTATTCAAAAAACCAATAGCATCATTCTATTTGGATATAAAAGAAGTCACACTCACACCTGAGTAAAGATGATAGAAGATGTTAGCCCAATACCCAATTGTATTCCAGTACAATACAACTCTTAACTAAGAGCTTATGAAAGAGAAAAAACAAAGATTCCACTCTATTATAGACGTTATTTAAGTTTCTTGCTGACAAGTGGGGTGGAATCCACCCTTGCTTTGGTTCATCTTATACTCCTTAGGACATCCACATTAGTGTGGATTCCACTCGTGAAATAAAAATGATGAGGTGAAGGACAAAAGATGTGAGAACAGATTTTATTTAAGGATCTCTCTTTTTAGAGACCCTAGATAAATAAGGGAGAGACAGTGAGACATTGAGATGATACAATAAAAAAATCTTTATTAGTGGGTGGAATTCATTTTCTTCATTATGAATGTCTTAGGGGTTCTTGGGCAGAGGTGGCACACGAGTAGGTGGAGTTATAGCTTTGAAGCAACAGTTACTTTTTTTATAAAAATGTATATAGTATAAGTAGTCGGTATAAAATTATTTTTCAAAAGTCACCACAATATCTAAATTATTCCATAAAAGTCATTGTACAAACTAGTCCCTCAAACTCACAAGGCTTTAATTATATTCCTACTTCCGTCCAAAATCTGTTAGTTGTTTACTATATCCAATATGTCATTTGATTTTAACTAAACACGTAAAAATAGATAATTTAATAAATCTAAGTTTTATAATATATTGTTTATTAAATAACTAATATATTGCACATTTTATATCATTAAGATAAAGTTATTGTATATGTTAAACATTAAAGTGACAAAACATGTTAAAAAAACAAATGGGATAGTCAATATAAGAAAAGAGTATAATTTGTTTTGCCAAAATTGTGGACCCCGAGACCCCGCATGAATCCTTATGGCTCCGCCTCTGGATCTAGTGCTCTACCGGAGCCAGATGGGGCTTAACCTTTGGGACTGAAAGATCACAACAACATAAATCAATAGATGTGTGTTCTAATGTCCTTTATCGTATAGGTTATGAGTCTATTTGTAGCCACCATGAAACTTGGTAAGGTTTGCTACTCATACTAGGTAACACACAATGATCTAAATTATATCAAATCTATCTAGGACAAATCACCATGACAACGTAGATCAGCATATGTCATTCTAATGTCCTTTATTGTGTCCATTCTATATCTTTATCTATAGTCGACATCACTCTTGGCATGTTCTGCACACTGACTAGAGAAAGGACAATAATTTGAATTCTATGAAGCTATGTAGAATTTGAAGGGTAGCGCGCATTATTTGACTTCAACCAGGCCTATTACCTTATGAAAATAGTAGATTTTTTAAAAATAGGGTTAGTTATTGACAAAGGAATACTTAATATAGGTGCCACAGATTAAGGTTGCCCTACTTCTACTGCTATAGTTTGCTGGTTATTTGTGGATGAGTAACAGTAACCACACCCAAAAAACTAGGCCTTCAAAATGAAACTTATGCTTTGACAATTTCATTTAAGATCACTGTCTTACTGCTTAGTTTTGTTATGTGAAACCATTTCTCATCAATGTAAAGTATGTCAAACAAATCAACAAAAATATTTAAACATGTTGCGCATATATAACTTTAATAGGCAAATTGGATTCTTGCTTTAAATTTATCATCGGATAAATACAGTTTGATTGCATTGGTATGGCCAAAGATCTTCACTCCAGAATTTAGGATGTAGTGTTTTGTTGACATTACGTCATGTAAACGAAGTTAAATGATTCTACAGGTGCCAATATGCACCCGCTTTCTACCAACTGAAACAGACATATTTGGCGGTGGGTTTGTGATACCTCTAGCTCTTCGACGACTTCAGTTCAAACCAAATCACGACTGCGGGTCCTTGGGCTAATAATAAAGAGCTCTAGAGCCATAAAGTCTGTTACATGTTACAAAAGAACACTTGCCACGTTGAGATGATGTGAACTGGGGGTAATTGCGAGCGTATTCAGTTTTAATAAGGGATTGAATAGGTACCCTTTTCTCAAAAGAAAAAGAACGATCCATGAAAGAAGGGTATGGAGCGTGAGGGATACTAACCCAACACCAGTTATGCCATATTAAGGTTGCTTTCCACCAACAGCAATTGGAAGCAATCTCAGAAACAGAGGTGGTAAGGATGACAACAAGCTCAACATAATAGCCGCTCAATGGAATTAATTAGATTCTAACATCAGCAACTTCTGCGTGAAAGTGCAACAGGTTTTACAAGGTACTAACCCCACCAAAATAAAGAAAAATATATTTAATTACCAACTTCTCTATCGTTCCCCAACCTCTTTCTTTCCTTCTATCCAGATTCAAACAATCCAGAAAACAGCATCAGATTGTGTTCTAGATCTAGGAATAGAATTTGATACTACACAAATAGCGATTTGATAATACCATCTTAACGACATAGTGAAAGATACCTCAATCAAAACGTGAAATAAGTAATGAAAATGACTTCATTTGAATTGCTGAACAATAACACATCAAAATGACCAACACAATCTGACTGTCCGACTGATAGACTCTTAGAAGTAACCAACATCTCTAAAGATGGCAAGATAAAATCAAATTGCAATATGACTAGAAAAAAAGACATCAGTTTGCCTAATCAATCTTTGGTCTGAGAGACAAATAGATGAAGAAGACAAACCAAATATTGTGGACTAAAAAGTAAAAAAATATATGGGAAAGATGGGAATACCAAACAGTGTGGACTACACCTTCTTCATGATGTATCCCATAATGAGGCCAATCAAGCCAACTAATATAACAAGAATGAATGAGATTCCACCTTGGCCTTTATTCGCTTCACGCCTCAGAATTTCCTGGCAAAGGGTAATTAATGCGAAATTCTTAATCATAATTCACTGGTAAAATAAAAAAACAGTATGGCATTTTGTGAACCACAATGGAAAAAAGAAATCAAAGATTCACTTAGCAAAATTCAAAATAATACATCTCTTATTTCACATGTGTGATAGCATGATATTCTTCGACTGAGAACTACATGCCGGTGCATTTCAGAAATTATACTTATCTCTTCACAAGAAAAATATCCTAAAAGAACCGAAAAGCAGCTAAAATCAAACTTAATCCATACCAGCTCCTGGCGCAGTCTGTCGCCCTGTTCCACTGCAGAATTCTTTTCATCTGTCAACTTGGCAATGAGAGCTCTGGCCTGAAAATTCATCCATAAATAACAGAAACTCAGAAATACAGAACACTCAGATACTTCGCACGCATTAACCACCAGCCAGGAAGGATCATGGATTCTAATGTAAAAAGAACATTCAGATACTCAAATAGAATGCCATCCTTTGGCAGTTTACAAAGTTTGCTAACTGGTATGCTTGCTGTATCCTCTAACAAGAATTTTGGTCATTGCCACACTACGCAGCAGGACACTTCAGTCTTTTGAACTATCTTTATCTATGAAGATCAGAACTAGTACACCTTAATTCGAAATCAGGCAGGAAAACAAGAACAACACAGCGGCGTCCAAATCCAGAGTTCTCTAATATTACCCAAAATTACAATTCTTTAGTACATCATGATATTGCAAACGTTAACATTTGAAATATACCAGCATTTGAATAGCCCATGTAGATGAAGCATTACCTCTACAGATCTATCTGGGGTATCACTGGACACTCTAGAAGCCTGAACAGAATAAAGAAAACCATAAATGAGCAGAACCCACAAAAAATAAATGGAACGATAAACAGAACAGATATGGAGCATAGATATATCCAGATACTCACAGTGATGGATTCAGAGCCACCCAGATGACCATTTTCAGAAACTGAAACTCTAGGAGAGCTGCCTTCTTCTGAACCTTCTGGGATGGAGGCTGGTGGTTGAGACGGAGCAACATAGACTACTTTCAGTTTACACTCTTCAACCACATTCCCAGATTCCTTGCTAAACTATATAATGATAAAAAACACCTCAAATCAATCATGGACCTCAACTCAACATCGCTAGAATTCATGCTGTTCTCAACTAAATCAACGTGACAGACTACTACTTATGTATCCTGACCATTTCAGAAGTGATATCTTTCGCTGTGGCCCCTGGACTCGCTAACACACTCTGAAGCAGGAACTTATCCTTGCACTGCAGATCAGGCGGGTACTCCTTCTGAGCCTGCATAGTGACTGTGTAGCCAAAAGCAGACATACATTAACGGTCCGCCTCAAAAAGAAGGAAAGAAAAACTCACGATTACTTTTTATTTCCCCTGATTAACTTGAGCACTTGAGAAGTCGGTCAAATCGATTTGAGCACCTACTATATCGCATGTTGATCTCGGCATAACCACACCCGTATTCGGCCGAACACAGTATTTCTTTGGATTCGTCGTTTTGACCTAGATACAATTACGAAACGTTTTACAACTCCACAAATCAAATCAAAGAAAAATGGAAATAAAACTTCTGAAATCGTGTAAAACTCTTCGCGCAGCGAAAAATTCAAACGACAAGGACAAGAAGACAAACTGGGAGCTCGTTTTGGTGTAGACAATAGGGAAAAACATGAGTATATAAAAGAAAATTGATCACCTTGAAAGCGACATAGCTGTTAGTCTTGTTCGACAGTTGGAGAGTAGAGCAGATCTGCTTCTTCAGCTCGACTAAGAGATCAAGGGAAAATTAGTACAAAGAAGCAGAACACTTCAATTAGAGATCATGACCAGATGAAAACCTATAACAAAACAACTGGAAACAGATTCGGATTTTGAGAGGTGGAGGGGAGGGAATTTCGGGGAATTATAGATCCTTACAGGTAAATTCGAGCTCTTGAGGCTCGATATTGAGGAGTTCTCCGGTGCTCATTATGCTCATCCTGAACGCAGGGAATTAACCAGAGAGGGGTCCGCGGATCTGAAAGAAGAGAATCTTGCCCTAACACTTCAGAGAATGTAAATGGCCAGCGAGAATGAGGTGCAACGTGCAAACATCAATTTTCTCTCGATGTGGACAACCGGTGGTGGGTTTTACATGGAGTTTTTTTGTAAAAGAAGACAAAAATTAGGGAAAATTACATGTTCCATCCATGAAGTTTGGTAAAGTTACACACTTCACCCACGATGTTTTAAAAATTGGAAAAATTACAGTGTCCACCCACGAGATTTTGGGGTTTAACATTGCCCACCCACGAACTTTGATAATTTACACTGCCCACCCATCAAGTATACACATTATATCTTCCGTTTCACTCTTTCTCTAATTCTGTCTATTACTAACGGTGGTTGACCCTTTGACCACTCCTTACCAAACAGACACGATTTTTACCATTCCCACCTTGTTGACTCCACTAATCGATTGCGCCTATTTCGATTCTCTAATCGATTGCGCCTATTTCGACTCTCTTCCCAATCCTCACTCTCGAAATCAAGGTGTATGCTGGGTTGAATCCCTAATCGATTGCGCCTATTTTGTTAAGGTAAGGGATGAATAACTTGATTTCAGTCGACAGCTTCGATACTCTTCCCAGGTATCACTACTCTACTATTTCGTCGATCTAGGGTTCTTCGACACTCTTCCTGTCGACATTGTTGTTTTTGTTGGTTTGAGTCACCAATCGATTTTCACGGTCTGCTAAGACTGGGTTGTCTGTAATTTCAATCCCCGGTATGACTGCTCTACTCTTTCCTCAATTTAGGGTTCTTGAATTTGGGAGATTTCCCTCGACGCTGTCCCGCGTCTTGATATATGTTGGTTATTTCATTGGCGTTAGTTTCCGCCCCACTTCACCTTGTTTGTTCACGTCTTGAACATGCTTCTGGAATTAGGTTCTCAAATTTGGGGAAATTTCTCTTGCGTCTGCGATTCTGGAATTAGGGTTCTCCAATTTGGGGAACTTCTGTCCTGTTGATCGACCGAATTGTTGGCTTTAGTTTTCGTCCCACTTAACCTTGTTTATCCATGTCTTGAATATGGTTCTGGAATTTGGGTAAATTACCCTCGCGATTCTAGAATTTTGCAACCTTGCCAAAACCTGTTGTATCAACTGTCGTTCTCTGGTTTTCTGTTGTTGCTGGTGGAACATTTGTTGTTCTCTGGAACACCAGTTGTTGTCTGGAACATTTGTTGTTCTATGTGATTTGTGTGGCTGGAATAGATTGAAATGTGGCTCTGTTATATGTTTCTGTTTTCAGGAACAACTCTGTTATATGCGTTTTGTCATGGTTCTGTCTGCAAGTTCTGAATATGCTTATCAATGATGTTCTTTTGCTGAATGGCCTGTTATGTGTGGTTATGCCTTTGTATGTATTTATCTATGTAGAAGTGGCCCTTCATTTAATTGCTCTGCTTGAATGCATTGAAGCGGTTTATGAGGGTTGCTCCATAGATACGACATGTAAAGAATCATAGCCCACTTAAGAAGTAGTGATGATGGCCATAAGGACCAATCTGAGCTCACTTGTTACGATACACTTGAGTTTGTGTTTCTGTTTGATTTTTGATGCAGAATGTCATCCTCTAGTGGGCACAATTTCAACTCAACCCCTACGAGGGATGTGAAATTCCACTGCAATTTGAGTGCACAGTTGCATGTTACCTGTAATGTGAGAAACTACGAGAAGCCGTACTTCAATTGTGCCATCAACAAGTGCAAATTTTTCACATGGTGGAGAGACGTGTACCTACCTCAAGTCAAGGCTGAACTTCTGCCTCATCAATACCATAATGTCCTTCAGCGCCATTTTTTTGTTTGCCCTAATATCAGGCAAAATCTTCTTTGTGACCCATGGCACTGTGGCGTTTGGATTATTAGCAATCCTCATACAATCATGCTCCCCTGTCAGCGTCTTTATCATAAATGTAGTCTTGTCAGGAAGTAGCGAAGCATGAAGTCTCCAAGGGCAAGTGTTGTTGTTGTTACACTTAACTGTGTACTTGAAAGGGTCATTACTTGTCCTGTGCAAATCAATACCTTCTTGACATGCGTAGTCCTTCATCACCTCCAATAAAGTCTTTTTGTTTTCAAACATTTGATGAGACTGCAAGACAACCTTCCCATCAGCTTGATACTCAAAATGAGTCACATTCATCAAATACGGTGGCTCTTTTACCGCACAATCTTCTTCATCAGCAGAAAAGTACCCACACTCAGTGATTCTCTCGAGTTCCTCCAATCTGTCATCATCATCTATATCGTTATCTTCTGAATTGCTAGACTCAGTTTCAAAATCGTTATCATCATCAACATCCTGATGGCACCAAGAGTCGTCAGAGTATGTGGGTTCGTTATCATCTACAGGAGCTTCATTATCCTGTCCTGCACCGACAGCAGATCCATCTCCTTGCTCAAGACTATGCCCAGATGATGGAGGAGGATTATTTCCACTGATGATCTCCATCCGTGGAGATGGTACAATTGACGATGTGTGAACATCAAGGCTCCGCGGAGTGGTATTGCTGGTCTGAACTGATTGGTGTATTGCCACAGCAGAAGATGTTTCTATTGGCTGAACTGCCAATTGGTATGACTGGCCAAGACCCCTGACAACTTTTTTCTTGTGCTTTCTTTTGGGTACTATGGGGGTTGGTAATTGGGATTGTTTAGGAAACGGAGGTGGTTGAGTAGAAGGTTGAGTAGAAGGTTGTGTAGAAGGTTGTGTACAAGCTTGTATTGGTTGTGTAGGTTGTGTAGCCGGAGGAGGGGACAACTCAAGGATTTCAACTTTGTTCTCGGTTAGCACACCCCTCATGCTCGGATATCTCTCATAATTCCGCCACATATCCATCAGACAAGAGTTCACAGCTTCTCTGACAAACACGGTTATAATTTTTGTGGAGGAACAGGCCTTGAACATATTAACTAGAGTTATGTCATTGCAGATTTCGATGTGTTTCTTGCTTTTTGGATGTATGTAGAAGAAGGTAGGTGAAATACCCCTAATTAATTAAACATTGATTAAACATTTAATCAATTAAATTAAGGCCTAAACATGCCTTAAAATCAATTTATAAACAACAACGGTCAACATAAAGCTATTATTGCACCCTTTGACCATTTAGGGTAAAACTATACCCAAATGAACTCCTTAGGACCTAAAATTTTGTCCTAAGCATACTAACACATTAATGAATGTAATGAAGCTGTTGGACAACACTCAAACATCAATAACAAGCATTAACATGCTCAAAAGACACTTAGAGCAAAATGTGCTCTAAACAAGTTTTAAAGGTCATATGACCTCCGTTTGATTCCAAATCAAACTCATGAGTTCATTAATCACGTAATGGATGTAGTTAATCAATTACCAAAGGAAACCAAGCTCTAAAATAAGTTTTAACACAAAATGTGCACTAAGCTTCCTTAAAGCACATTTTTGTGAGATTGTCTCCAAAGTGAGTTTTGTTTGGTTTTAGGGTCTTGAATACCCTTAAATATACTAATGTGACATAATGTATCACCTTAGAATGTATAATTCAAATTTTTTCAAAAAATCAAAAATATGTGCCTTGATTGTGAATAGTACCCAAAATAGCACTTATTTTTCTTAATCTAGTCAATGGTCAATCCTTCTCCTTTAACCTTGACCACCTATTGCCGTTTATTAAGGGCTACTCCATTAGCATACGACTGGCTCCAAACAAAGATAGGTGACTCACCAAATCCACTTTATTAAAGCAAAGTTCATTACTACCTTTTTATGACATTAATTAAATAAGTCATCCTTTTCACTTACCTCATTCCACCGCCTGCTTTAGTTTGCCAATCTTATCTATTTGTAGTCTCAAACCTCCTGCTAAAAGAGCCACCGTTCACCTCACATAAAATATGAACTTTTAGGACATGTTCACCCTTGGCATACACTATAGCAATTGAACAGTTTTCCCACCCATCCTACTTACTTCCGCCTGTCTATTGAATCATTCTTATCCATTAGCAGCCCCACAATACTTGCCAAGAGTCACCGATACTGCACATAAAACATGGGATTTTATAATATGTCTACACTTGACATATGTTACAACCAAATCTACTTTTCCACGGTAATTATGCATCTGCTGTCCGTTCATGGACCTTTCCTCCACCTGAAACAACCTCAAAAAAATATGTACGAGAGCCATCCAACCCATTCACTAGTTTATGACACTTGTCCTTTATAAGTCAAAATTTTCCTCGTTGCTTCTTTTAACCCCTTCTCAGCCGAGAATAGTCACCCTCATCCTCTCTTTTCTTCCTTTCCCTACCGTGAGCAGCAACTATCTCCATTGGTGAACTCCACTGATCTAGCTATTTGATGTGAACTGAAGCTGGAAGTAGTACAACTTCTCGGCTGGGAAAACCAAGAGGAGGAAGAAAGCAAGTTTATGTTATTTTCTAAGGTAAAACCTTGTCTTAACTAGCTCATCTTTCTCCTTTCCATTTCCGGTTCTATACCTTGTCTTCCTTAGCTCTTTTCTTTTGCTCTTGTCACGTAAAATTAGCTGAAACACACACAGCTGGAAGGGGTAAACAGATCCAAGCCAAGGAACATTACTTTGACTAGTTTCGGTAAGTGAAATCCAGCTTGTTTTTATCCTTGCTCCCACCGGTTTATTCCCTTACTTATAATGGTGTTTTAACACCTTGTTTCGGTCTCTTAAAATCAGGCGGCAATAGCCCTTGCCAACCCTAAGAAGGCAAGGTAAATACCATGTCATTATTAAGGTTAAACTAACCTAATGACTCTTATATATATGGCTGATATACGTCCATCTTGCCATGCATGAACTGCTGGAGAAAATGTCTTGGTTTTCCCTTTAAAAATTCAGGCGTAAACCCCCCAGCACGAGCCAACAATATCAAGGTATAAAACCATGGTATTATGAGCCTTCCTTGCAAAACTGGTGCCGAATGAGTGTTGTATCATGGGGGAAAAACCTGCACAAAATGAAGGAGAAGAAGCTTAAGTATATGTCTAACAAAGTAAGCAAAAATCTAACATGTAACACCCCTACCGCTAATACCGTCATTACCGTCCAATCTCCTTATACATCCATACTCACGCAGCGGATACATACTTACACAACAGCGGGTGATACAATGCCGTTAGCCACCCACGTGACTAACAAGACTACTACTACATACAGCATCGGTCTGATGGACCGGAATATCCGAGTGCTACACAAATACAATCCTTACTACAATTACAACCGGGTACTACAACCTCCCATTCAATACAATACTCCATTACAATGACATACAATACAATATAACATACCGAGTTTAGTAAGTTCCAAATACAAATGCAATACTTCTTCCAAGTTCATACATACTCATTAAGAGACTACATCTACCATTCCTCACAACTACATACTTCCAATACTTATGGTGTACCCCTTGGTACACTTCTACTTCTACGCTACAAGCCTTATACCATCCTCTACAATCCACATTTCATTCCTAATAATCTAGGCATCTCCGCTGGTCTCTTTTGTGACCATAACTGCTTCGGGTACCTGCACACCAAAAACGTAGCCCCTAGGGGCTCAACTTACGCTGCATATGACTTCCGCATACCCCGCGTACTAGCGAGGGTACGCCGACCACTTGGTCGAATACATGCAGTTCATTTACAAATACATACATACATACATGCTTTCATTCATACTAATGCAATACTACACAAGGAATATATACATACACTTCAATACATACAAGGTAGACCACACAAGGAATACATACATTCACTTCATCTTCATCCATATATTTCATGAATTATACAAGCTAGTGTTCAGGACAATATATATCAAGAACAACCTAAAGCAAGCACAAGTAAGTGCAATATAGTCCGATTCTTGCATTTATCTTATTTAGGTGATCAAATAAGCACACAAATCGGGGTAACCAGGTTAGGATACAGAGCATGAAGAAATCATACATTTTTCCGGAAATTACTTTACCGGGTTTTCCCTTGTTCCTTTGGTTCACTCTCGTTCCTCGAGTCTTATCCTTGAACCTCCGGCTACATGCCAAATGGTTCCATTAATACTAAGCATTACAATACATACATACTTACTACTCCCGTACTTACCCCGTTATCCCGTTGTTTCGGTTTAACTTAATGTTCTTATACTTACAACTTCCTTAATCACTTCTCATACTTGTTTACACTGATTAGAACCTTTAAAGGTCACCAAACAAGGCCTTAGCAACTTCTAAAACCATTACCCATCAATCCCCCATGTTTTAAACCCTAAACATTCTGCAACAATTTCGGGGTGGTCCGGGACTTGGTCCGGACCCAAGGTCCCGGACCATGCACTGAAGTTACTCTCGGCCTATTTTTCATTGTGGTCCGGGACTTGGTCCTGGACCTAGGTCCCGGACCAATACCAGTTTTTGCTCTCGGGGTGTTTTTAAGTGCGGTCCGGGACTTGGTACATATCCTAGGTCCCGAACCCTACTAAAAACTGCTACTAGGATGATTTTTCAGCCCTTAATCAACCCTTAATCCTCCTCCAATAATTCCATAATCTTTCCACGTGTTTTGTACATGTTTAAACACACTTAAACACTCACTAAAACTCCTTAAATCCATGGTCCAATACTTACTCAACTACTTGTTCAAATTCTACAAATTTCCATTCACATTTTCACACTTTGCACACTTGTGCATTTCTACACTCCTCTTTGCATTTTGCACTTTGTTCTAATTCCATCTTACCATTCCAATTCATTCCCACGCAACTACACTATCAATACACAAGTCCAACACTCATTTTACCAATTCTTGCACACTAATTTTTTCTTAACTTCTCCATTGCATTTTAACACTCCTTGCTACAGATTTTACACTCTCATATCCTCATACTACAACTACCAATCCATGGTTACCAAACATCCTTACTCAATCCAATACACACCTTGGTTTTCCCATTCATCAAGTCATCCATAAATGTACATTTCCTACTAAAATTTTGCCATAGTTCACCTTTTTTCTTACTTAGCCACACATATCCATTCTCACCAAATTCATTCCTAATCTAGCCACACGCATACAAGGGTCCTACCAGCAATCAAGGCAATACCAATACACCAATACTTCCATCAAACAACAATGCCAATACAAGTACACAATTATTTGGCTCTAAGGCCTACAATCCAAATACTAGCTCACAATTACTCAAACTTCCATTACCACAATACTAATACAATATTTTGGGTTCTTTAATTTGTTTACCCATTCCCATTACTCTAATGTATTTAAAATTTTAGCATTATAAGGAGCTCTTACCTTGAGCTTATATTTCCTTCTTTCCTTTCCAATTCTCCTCCTTCTCTCTTTCTTGCACAAAATCGGTCACATGGGGAATGGAGTTGCCAAACTCCATTCCCATCACCCAAAGCACACATAAACAAGTGTAATTAAAATAATAACCCTTATATTTATACTAATTCATTGAAATGTTTAAAACACAAATTCTAGGGTTTACCTTTGGAGTGTTTTAGGAGGGGTTTTAGCCCTTGGTTCAAGAAGGTGATTCCGCCACCATTGCAAGGTTGAATTGATGCTCAAAAGAGAGAGTAAAATAGAGCATAACAAGAGGGGTAAAAATCGGTTACAAAAGAAGATGAAGAAAACATGAGTTTTTCATGTAGATTTTTACTTTAATGGAGAGAGGGAACTCCAAGCTACCCATTGATGTTATTTTCTCTTTGAATGGGGAAAACCCATGGCGATGAACTTCCTCATTTTGAAATTCTAAAAAGAGGGAAGTGTATAGAATGATGAGGGGAGTAAGAATATGTAATTATTTTTACATTTGGAGCTCACATGGAGGTAGAGCATGGAGGTAAAGTGGAGAAGCCATTGAAGCTTCTTTGGAGCTTCAAAAATTGCCCAACAGAGGAGGGAGAAGATAGAGAAATCGGCGGGGAAGAAGAGATGGGAGGGAGAATAGAGAAATGAGAGAGTGAGTGAGAGAAAAGGGGTAAAGTGCCTTTTTACTTTTTCTTTTTTGCTTTTTGACTCCCTTTATTTGTTAAATAGTTACATGTGTGTGTGAGGGGTTATTTAACCCATTAAAAATCGGCCCCCTACTGTTGTACTAGTTGGAGCATTTTTCGTCTTTTACAGAAAACGCTCGTTATTTTACCCGGTTTCGGTACTATTCACTAACCGGGCCCGTTTTCCAGAATTTTCTCATTTCTTTAATTTTATTGGTTATTAAGATCCCATTAACGCTTAATTATTTTCATTTAATGATTTATAATTTTTACGGGTTCTTTTGACCACTTAAAATCACGTTTTCGGGTATTATCGAAAAACGTGCACTAAAGCTCTATTAGCGTTTTAATACATTATTTGGATCTGTTTTCTTCGGGAGTTGTTCCCATATATTATTTAGGCCTTATTAAGCCTTTATAATCCATATAATACACTAACCGAGGTCTCATACCTCCTATGGTTATTTAACGCTTATTTAGCGTTTTTCGCTTTTTAAGCGTGTCTTTATTTCTTTTGGATTTATTTTTCCTTACCAATATTACTTAGGCACCATTAGGCCCTTAAATACCTATTAGGATAATTTTAATCGTTATATTTAAGTTTGGGGTATTTCAATCTACCCCCCTTAAGAACTTTGCCCTCAAAGTTGTTCGAGGTTATAGGATTACTATACTTACTCATTTATACTTGTCTAATACTAAAGCCATACATTCCTCCTCCTTAAAATTCCCAAATTCGTTACTCAAGGTTTCTACATTCCATACCATACAAATGTACCCTCATTACTCTAATCCACATTACATCCCACCCTCTGGTTCCACATTACAAGGTTTATACATACATACAGTGCAAAGCTATCCCCAAAGCAATGCAATACACAACACAATCCCGCAAGCACTCAGGTCATCTAGACACAGGACTCCTCTATGTCCCGCTGCCCTTGGAATAATACGATATAATATACTACCACCGTTCTCCGGTCTCAGCTTCCAACAATCCTCAATCTCCAGTCTAAGGGAAATTCTTTCACCACTACTAATTAGAAATTTTTCTAAAACACACAACTCCAAATTTCAATTTATATTAATTACATCTATCCTATGCGTGATTCTTGTGACCACTTGATGGGAGCTTCAAGAATCATTCGACCCTGATGTGATCAGCATCAGTGTTGAACTATCTTTCCACCCCAATTTGTGTTCGGTTTCTCTCGATCTGATCAGGATCAAGTTCGACTTCCCACATCAGTTTCACACAACCAGATAATTCAATTATTTTCATCTTTTATCTTTTTACTCTTCCTAGTCATAATTACAAATTCATACAACTCCAAAGGATGGAATTCAGTCCATCAATCATTCTCCATCTATTTCCCAAATACTTTACTTCGAGATTCAATGCCTATGGCTCATTTCATCAACCTTCGCTACCTTCATCCATTACTCTCCATCATCTTAAATAATCGCACTAAAAATTACAATACTTGTAGAATTTAGTCGTCCTCAATTTTCTTCCAATGACCTACCTAGGAATACACTACTTATGGACTCCGTTCATCAACTACTCTCAATAGTTTCATACTACTTCTTCAAAGGATACAATACTTGTGGAGCTCCATCCACTACTCATTCTCCTCTTTACTAATACACTTACGTTGGGGTTACAAGATAGGTATACTACGCATCCTATGGTATTTGCATCTCTCGTGCCTAATTACCACAATTACAATATGAATGAATACGTATGTTTATTTAACATAAGTACCAATCATCAATTCGATTCTCACTTGTGCTATGCACATTATAGTTTATGTGTTTTATTCATGAATTACAACGGTTTTCGCTCTACCCCCCTTAAAAGGGATTATGCCCACGTAATCTACCATATGTTATTATTATTGAACATTGGTTTACTCAATTCGGGCAATATGAAGCATTTTAGCTTCTCTATGGTTTATTATATAATGTACTCTGGTCAAAGGGTCTTAACCATACTAATGGTTTAGTCCTTGCACCAAGAATTCCTATATGAGTTTATTTAACTCATAATTAATTCGGTTCTAGCCTATTAGGCTTCAAGGCATTGATTGCCATTCTCTCATACTTACTAGGTACATTAACCTCTTAGCTAGGGCCCACTAGCTTCTGCTGCGCGACCCTGATAACTTGAGTTACTCGCCCTTCATGTTATCCTTAATGTGCTACACATCGCCTTTTTATCCCTCTATTGTGGGAATAAGGTTTATTAAACAAGTGTGGTATTCTTTTACCGTGCTTGAACTGGATGGGTTTAGATTTGTGACCAGCTCTCTGGCAATCTATTATACATACTATTCGTACTCCCACGATTATTTACTAAGTTCCTCCGGCTTATTGTCGGGCGAGGTTAAGTCACTACTTAGTTGTAGTGCTTCCTCTGTTGTTAGTAGCTTCTGAATCATACCAGTTCTTCTGGTTCAGTACAAGTGTACTTTACTTGTATGACCTTGCATTTTCTATGAGTCGGTCCTAGTGACTTTCTTCAGTCTTCTTTCACCCTTTTATTCCAATGGAATTCACATCTTGTGATTGTTAGTGTGCTTACACTCTTCGTGCTTTTTTTGCCTTAGGCCGCACGGTTTGTTGCTAAGCTTGCTTAACTGGCTTTTGCCATGTTCGTTGGTGAAAAGAAGGGTTTACTACAATTTAAGCTTCCATATTCCTAGCTATCCCATTAGATCCTTAGCTGCACAAGTGTAATACCGAAACACTCAGTCATACAGAGTGCAGAGGGATAAACGCTTGGCAACAAGTCACTATGTGATAGGAATGAATACTTCTACCTGTCACCTCATACTTACTACTCCGTGTCATTGTCTAACTACTTCCTCAAAGCGGTCGCTTGTTGCGCACCATATTCTTACTCGTTATACAACATTGCTTTTACAGTCTCTGTTACCGTGGTAGCTTATCTTTACTCATTTCCATTGTCGTTGGCACCATTTCCTTATGGTGTGAATACACCGAGGGTTTCCTATGTTCGTGTGTATGACGGTTGTCGTAGCATACTGTAGACACCAAAAATTCTCACCCCATAAAGCAAATTCCGAAATAATAAGAGGGGTCGTTGCCTTTCTTTTTCAAAACATATTAGCGTGCGTGCTAAGACGAAACCATCATTTTATAATCTTTTTCAAAGCATTTCAGAAAAAAACACAATTCTTCAAAAATGAATTTCCATCGACAGTCCAGTTTCAAGGTCGTCCCCTTTTGTTTATTCACTTATTTTACTATCTTATTTTGTTTTGTTTATATTCTATTTATTATTTTATTTTATTTTATTTTTATTCATCTATCCACCTTTTCTTATATTTTATTTTATTCTACTATCAACATTGGTATTTTTATTATCATTTCAGTTCACTTCTATTTAGACATTTTTATTTTCATCTTTCAAACCCAATTCACACTTGGTTGAAATCTAACCTAGCCCAATTCCTTAAACCCACCCTATTTTCAGCCCATGGCTTAAAAAAGCCCACATCAAAACCTCACCCATCACCTAAACCCTAGTGCCTTCTGGTTCTTCGATCGGTAGCCAACAGCCGACAATCTATCACATCCTCATTTCTCTCTTCATTGTCATCTTCTAATGATCATCGGATTTTTCAAACCCGAAAAAGAAAAAAAACACAGCACTCTGCTCGTCGAAACCATCACAATAAACACCCTTCTCCATTCTCTTCAAAAACCCAACACCTTCATCTTCTTCTTCTCTGCAAAAAAACCCAGCCGACACACAACTAATCACCCATGTCTTATCGTTCTGAAACATTCTTCAATTCAAAGTCCCGAGAAATACGTTCCGAAAAAGAGCCTACTGATTGCGTGCATACTCCAAGAAACCTCCCTCATTTATCTATCTTTACTCAAAAATCGATTTCAAACCCATAGTTCTTCTCGGCATCTCCTTGCTTCCTGTTTTTCTTAGCAGTTGGCATGAATAAATCGACTTCACCGGCAAATGCTCGCTTCTAGCGTCGACATGCTTCCCCTTCCCCGTCTCTTTGTTCTTCTCTTTATTATTGTTTCTTTGTTTTTTTTATATATTGTTCTCTGATTACTCGATTTCATCAGCTTTCGTTTTACAATTCATTGTACTTACCAAGTAAATTGCCATGGTGATGGGTCGATGAGGGAAGGCTGGGGTTTATCGGAATTATTTCCCAACCTCGTACCAGTTTTTCTCCATCGTTACTCCCTTCAATTTCTCTAGTTTTCTAAACCAGTTTGACTTCTTCATTATACGCTAGTCTGCAATAAGATGAATACCGGACCCTGAAAATGGGTCTACTGGTTCGAAGAATTGCATAAAGCAGGTTTGCAAGTTTGCTTCTGCTCAAATCTCCTCAGATTACTTGGTGTTTTTTTTTCTTTTGAATTATTCGTGAAGCAATCCTGATATCCTGACTTCATAAGCAAGACCCTGCACTTCCGCCCTTGTTCTTCGTTGATTCCAGATGGATCTATGCCGGATTTAAGTTTATCTGGATGATCTGCGTTCACTCTGTTAATCGTTTTGATGTGTCCTCTATTTGTTTGATTTTTGTTCGATTTCTCCATATGAACTTCAATAGGGATGGCTACATTCTCGGTTTCGTCGGAATAGTATCCGACGCCCAGTGCCAACCTCTCATGTTACTTTCTTCTCTCTGTTCCTTGCTCCATCACTGGTCTTATATATCACCATCTACAGAGGCTTCGAGAAAAAGCCCATCATGGATCTGATGATTTGTGAAGTCTCGTATGCAGATTTTGTTTGGTCAAAAACAAATATGTACGCTCTCGCTCTCACGCCAAAACGGGAGGTTTTTTTATTTTATTATTTGATCCCTCTTGCGCATCCCAGTTCCACATCCTTCGTTGAATAACCATTTCTATTTTGCTGGTTGTTGGATTTTGTTTTGCCTTCGTTCAAAAGAGAAGGGCGGAGTGAACTGCCCGCTACCCTCAATTTCTTGCTCCGTTTCAAACATCGCACCCTTCTCTTTGATTACGACCCATTTGAGGATATCGTGGGGTTTGAAATTCATTCTGGTTTACAGTGTTAGGCCTCCGGCCTTTGCTCTATATGGATCGAGTTTGTTCGGCTAAATTTGGGTTTTATGTTGTAGTCACTCAGGGTGAATTTCCAACGCGGGCTCATTTCTATCTTGCACTATTTTTTCAGTGCTCATCTCTAATGATTCTAAATGTCTTTCAAGGCTACTCTCAGTGAACCGGCTTCCAGCCTGATGTGTATTATCAGGCGTCGTCTTCCCCTCTCTCTACTTCTCTATTGATTCATTTATACCTGAAACTAATTTGTTTATTTGTCTTGCTGGTTATCACTCTCTGCAGGCTATATCCACCTCTAAGCGAGCCTTCAAATCCCGCATCTGGCATACACTCATTGTTTGTATTCCGTTTTTCATTCTCTTAATTCATACGATCATGCTGGTATATTGACGAGTTTGTTGTGTATATGCGCTTTGCTTACTCTTGAGTCACTAATCGTTCCCACTTGGTACCTACTCCTAAACTGAATGAGCCTATGTTTTTCACCCAAAGCATGCCTCGATAACACTCTGAAAACATGTGTTGGTCCTCCATTGATTGTACTGGCAGTTATTTAGTTTCTGTACTATGAGTACCCAGTTGAATGTGTATGTGTGGTAATAATCATTTTTTTTATGGTGGGATTGACTATCGGTTTGTATCCCTTTGCGTTTGTGTCTGCAAACCGTAGGGTAATAAAAAAAGAAAGAGAATTCGTTTGAAGTACTCGTGTCTATGTGCTAATCTTTCCCTCCCGGTATAGGAGAACAGTAGTTAATAAAGCGAGCTTCATGTCCTGTTGACGGATAATAATCCTTGGTTTTTAATGGAAACAAAACAAAAAATGGTTCCCTAAATTTCGATTAGCGGTTCCCATCAACTTTTTCCTGCCATTCACCATGAATATCTGCTCTTATTTTATTTCTTCATTGTGCATATATTGATTTGCCTCTATTTCTCATTCTATTAATTGCTTTATTGTTTCTAACTTTTATTTAAGCCCTAGTTATCATCCTCTAGGATCCCTTTCACTGACAGAAAAGCTTGGGATAAAATACCGCCCCACATCTAGCGTATTTCTGATTCGTTTCGAGGGGTAGTATTTTCCTATAGCTTCACAAAACATCTAAACCATCCCTTGTATATATAAGAATAAAACCTTTAAAACATGCCCTTAAGGCTATTGTAGGAAAGCTTAGGATGTGAAACCACCCCACGCCTAACGTATTTCTGATTCGTTTTGTGCGGGTGGGATCCTCCTTTGTTTTCAATTCACCTAATGGCAAAGAATATTCCAAATTCAACTTGAAGTTCCATTTCACCTTCAACCTCAATAAAACCCATAAAATCAAAAGGCCCAAAAGCCCAAGACCAAGATTAGGCCCAAAAATCAAGTCTAGCCAACACTCGAACTCAAAAGCCCATTTGGCCAACTAAGCCCATTCGGCCCATCAGGCCCATTCGGTCCAACTTTGACCAACCCCTAACATTGACCAATCCGACATTGACCCGAACATTGACCAATCAAACTTTGACCCGAACATTGACCAATCCAACTTTTTCCCGAACATTGACCAATCCCACTTTGACCCAACCATTGACCAATCCCACTTTGACCCAAGTTTGACCAATTCACCTTGGACTAACCCGAACTTTGACCCGGCCTGTCTTCCAATCCTGGCCCAAATTCAATTCAAACCCAATTCAATTTTGACTCAATTCAATTCAAACTCAATTCATTCAACCAAATCCAATTCAGTCCAGTTCCATTCAATTCAAATTTAAGTCCATTTCGTCCAATCCGCTTTCACTTGTAAATTCCTTTCAAAATCTAAAAACCCAAAAAGAATTTCAAAACCATCATTTTATTCAAGTCTCATCAAGTTTTCAAAGAAACCATTTTGTGGAATTTAAAAAGGAAAAACTCTTCTCACATCACAGAAAACTCTTCTCTATTGCAGAAAGTTCTTCTCACATATACAGAAAGTTTTCTCCTAAGAGCATTTCTCAAAATCAGTGTTTCTTTGTCGAGAATTCCGAACAACCTCCAAAGTTTTCTAACTTAGTTTTTAAATCCAAATAAATTGTTTTCGGGGAGCAAGAAATGTCTAACCCCTTCAAAGCATTTCCTCCATGGTTAGAACATCACTTGTCTTCCTTCCCAAAATAAAAATCCGAGGCGGGGCACTGGGGTATAACCTTCCCTTGTCGCAGTCTGGATCTCTTTTAGGCGGGGCATTAGGGTGACAAACCTCCTCTAATTGCAGCCTAGATTTTTACAAGGCGGGGTGCTAGGGAAGCAACGGCCTTCCTAGTTGCAGCCGGGATTTTGGAATCGTCTAACTCCCTTCCACTCGATTTCAATGTTTTCGGTTTTTAACGTTTTAAAACCCGGGAGTTAGAGACGTTATTAGGGTTTGACCGAGAACATCTCATTCATGGTGTTTCTCTCTAAATCCTATTTTCGACATAAATACATTGCCCCATCTTTCGAGTCTCGGCACTTACCATTAGTTAAGTGTCGCGTTCGAGGGGGTACACAGGGTGATCCCTCAGGATCATCCGCCCTTTGCAAAATAAAACAAAATTTGACAGATGATTTTGACAATTAGTCCTCCAAACAACTCAACCCATCGTCATCTCATTTCAAATCCCGAAACATCCCAAAACCTCAACTCTATTGGAACCTCGAACCCGAAACACCCGGGATCTCCACCCAAACATCAATTGCCTCACACACTCAAATCATTATCTAAACTCCAAATCATTCCAAACTCAAATCATCTCTCAAATCTCGACTTCTTTCAAACTTCTATAGTCTCATAGGCCCGAGCGCCCCGCAGACTCGAACATCTCAATCTCTCCACCATTTTAAGATTCAAACGTCTCACAGACCCGAGCGTCTCACAGACCTTGATATCACATTCCTCCCACTACACGAAAATCCCAAATGTCTCATAGACCCGAGCGTCTCACAGACTAACCTCTCAAGCCCTAAACTTCCTGAAACTTCAAACATCTCAAAAATCTCCAAAACCCCCAAAAAACCTGAACTACGTAAGGTCTGATCTCAACAGGGAGTTGAGTATGTAGGCAGCCCATCTAGGGTGCGACCCCATTCCAAACAAAAAACCATTTTCCCCCTCTGAGGTGGCTCTCATATCTCTCAAAACATTCAAACCTTCTTCGGTTCCCACAAGCTCCAAACCATCAGACTCCAAGTCTTGTTCATTCACTCAACCTCAGACTCTTCCCAAATCTTCATTCTATACTCATCTGAGTTCGCCAACTCCTCCCCTTGGCGCTCGCTTGGCAGAAAAGCTCGCCTCATCCACTCTCCTTCTCTCTTCCTGTCCTAATTCTATCCTTTGGCTTTAAATTGAATCTCTCCATAAGGTTTTGAAAGAAGGCAATCCCGACAATTGGAGACCGAGGTTTCCTCGGGCACCAATCCGAAGTCGTGGTCGTTGCCACTTCTAAGGGGTGTAACCCAGTGCGAACCCACATAGAATCTCTGACATGACCGGATAAGTCCTATCCATAGATAATAATCTCAGAGTCAATTAATGGTTCTTAGAACACGATCTTCCTTCCTAGTTATCATAGGTCAAACTAGGTGGCGACTCTAGTCAATTCCGCCTTATAGAGGCATAAGTCCGCGTGGGGCCCATTGAGAGCGGGGTGTAGCTCACTAGCATTCCCCATAAGCTCTCTGGGAAAGACGGACGATGTAGTAGGTATTTGAGGGATGCCAGAATAACGGGTTTTCACCCCCCACAGAATGGCATTTTCTAGAGTCTTGGCTTCTCAGTCAGACCGTATTTAGATAGACCCCCCTCATACCGAAAAATCACCCTCCACATAATGGTGACTCCGCTGGGGAAAACTTGAGTAAGTTTTTTCCATAAAACTTGGTCAAGGAAGACTGAACTCCATACAAGATTGTCAGGATTTCCCCACTTCTTTCAAAACCTTCATAAGATTCATTCCAAGCCCTTAGGATTATTCTATTCCACACTTAGAGTGTGTATATGATGAGGACAGCTAGGACATATTATATCCTCAACAAGCTTTGCAACAATTGGGTTAATAAATAGCTCACGATTAGAAAGAGACATTTAGGATTGAATGAAGCTAACTTCCCTTTAGGTTAATAAACAACCAATTTGGAATCACTAATCTCAAGATAAAACCCTTAGCAAGTAGGTCGGTGCTAACTTCTTTTGTTTCATTTACTGCTTTCATATTTATGTTACAATTGTGGGGTGCATGGGGTGGGTAGCTTAGGACATGCATTCCTCTGTATCACCCGATTTACCCACGATGTCACGGGATCCCCAACCGGTCCACGGTTGATTCCCCATGAGCTAGGGTCACTTTATGAGTGAACAAACCCACGGGGCGGTAAGGTTTCTGACCGACGCCTTGAGCTCATGATCCAAAATTATCCTCCATTATCCGAGTCGATCAGCATATAGTGAACTTGAGCCTTCAGTGTCCAGCTACCTGGTCCGGTGTCTAAGACGGGTTTATGGAAGTCACCCCCTTGTATGCCGCCTGTCTGACCGCCCTTTTGCCTTACCCTGAAGATTGCATGGGCTCAGTTCTCCATTGTTCCTCTGCACTACATGTGTCTCTAAAGCCCAATGTCACGCTATACGTCCATAGAGGATCCCGTATTTACCGGATACCCATACATGGCACAACGTAGTCAGTGAATAATTTGGACTTTAGACACACCTGACCGTGCAGGTGACGAGAGACCCGTTCCCATGCAAATACTTCCCCGAGTTTCCCGAAAAGTGGGGTGTTGTCGGATCATCACTGGCCGTGGCGTATGTTTCCTTATCATCTCGGGTGTCCTGACCTTTCGAACTTAAGCACTCCGGACTTTCTTTAACGTGCCCCCCAAAGGCATAGCAGAGAAAAACCCCGAGAGATGACAGTGAAGGGACGACGGTTCCCCCGGTGAGATGGAATCATAATTGACCTGGAAAGTGATTATCCCAACATTAACACTTACAGCTCCACATCCAATATAGCCGCGATTTACTTTATGCTATACATGTGTGAAAACCACTTTTTCAGACCAATCCGTTTTAAAATGTTTGGAATTCTCGTTTGCATGTCCCTAAAAGCTGTTTTACGAGCTCGTTTAATTTAAAGTTCCACAAAATATTTACTCATAAACGGGGTTTTCAAAATTTGTCAATTCTCCTTTAAAAGGTTTATTTCACTAAAATGCTATTTCCGAAACAATTTTCAAAAATTGATTTCGAAAAACCTACTTTCTACAAATGAATTTCAAAAAACGTTCTTCACCAACATGATTTTTAAAATAGTTTTCGAAACAGTTTTCAAAATTGAATTTCACAAACGTATTTCAAAATAAATAAATGATTCAGTCCCCATGTTATGACCCACTATTTTGAAGTTCAACCCACCTTCAAGAGCAGTAGTCATTACTGTGGAGCGTTCTAGTCATTTCGTGTTTTCACAAAAGTGGTGGATTTTTATATGAGATTCTGTGCTCGATCATTCATCTTTCCTTTCTCAAAAATATCATTTATTCCCCTTGTCAGAGCAAGTAGAGCAGCATGAAGGCCGACTACGCGAATCAGCCGAAAGCTAGAGATGCACCAACCCGCGGAGCTAGCCGAGCAACGTGAAGACCAACGTCAACCAGTCGAACCAAAGATCAGAGGAGCACCAGTCCGAATCCAGCAACATGAAGACTAGCAACAACCATTCGCGTTCAGGAATGTCGGAAATCAGAAGAACACAAACCCGTGAAACAAATCGAAACACATGAAGACCGACCACATCCAAACAAACGTCGAGTCCAAGAATGTAAAGAATCAGAGGAACACCAACCCGTTTTGTTTGATCATAGTACCGCTTCACTACAAGCGCCCGAAGACGAGCGAGCAGCCGGTCAAGAGCCCAAAGACGAGCGAGCAGCTGATCAAGAGCCGACGACGAGCAAGCAGCCAGGCAAGAGTCTGAAGATGAGCGCAAGCAGTTGATCAGAAGCCCGAGGACGGACCAGAAGAGTTGAAAAGAAGTTTAGCTCAAAACTTCCCCATTTAATGACTTTTAGAATTGATGTATAGGTTTTCCCTAGCATTCTTTTCTCTCTTGTCAATTTCTGAATAGACTTTGTGTATAGGTTGCACATTCCCTTTGAATTTATTTAGATCAATGTGTATAGGGTTCCCCACTCCCTATTTTATTTGCGAATGACCAAGTGTCAAAATTCATATTGATAAAATCCACCACTTTGAAAACACGTGTTTTCAAAATTGTTTTCTAAAAATTGGTTTCTTTTGGCATGCACGTATAATAAAAAAAACGAATAAGGGACGACCCCTCACATCTATATATCATTCATCAACTCTGCTTTATGGGGTGAAAACTCACGGTATCTACAGGAGGCATCCCCTAAATAAACAATGTCAACAAATACAACCGAGCGCAAAACAAAAAACATGCATTGCATTCATGACAAAAAGGTCACATGCACTTACAGTCAGTCCAAAATCATCAGCAATACATGAATCTCGTCCACACTCACGAGCATCACGCACTCACGTGTTTCATCATCACTTGCCACACACCAGCCTTCATCCCAATATCTCAACCTCCAAAAATCTTCAATAGGATGGTGAAGAACACCAGAGAGTTTGAGCCTTTTCCAAACCCAGAATCACCATGGGCACCAGTGACCAGAATGACTGAAAAAAGAAGAAGAAGAAGAAGAAGAAGAAGAAGAAGAAGAAGAAGAAGAAGAAGAAGAAGAGTGCAGTCATTTCCATATCGTGGGGCTACCATGCGGGAGTTCACTCCCTAAAATCCAAAATCCAGGAGCCAATCACCAACCTGACCTCGCTCGAGAGTTACTTCTTAGACAACAACCCCAACTGTTTGACCATATCCAAGACCGACACTAACGGGATGAATTTCATGGACTATCAACTAGATTCGACTCAAGCGAGACTAGGTGTAGCCTTACCACGCATGCATTGCATCCAAAACGAAAAACACAAAAAAAAACACATTCAGTAAAAATCCAAAGTCAGCCATCTTCATTCGTCATTTTCAGCATTTCATGCATCCTATACATAGTAATTCCATATTACCACAATACGTCACATGGTAGATAATCACATTTGCATACTCCCATATCGAAATGACATCTTCGGGAAAATCGTGAGAGATTGTTTGAATAGAGTGCGTGAACCGCTAAACTCTCGACCCGTCAACGAATACAAAGGTCCAATCAAAATCAGCACCACGAACCAAGTGAGTAGTGTGCGAAGAGTAGTATTTTCTCTTGAATTTCAAATGAGGGCATTGGACAATCCATTGAGCGATGAGGGAAGATAGAGCGAGTCCATAGAGATAAAACCATGAGCGACTTGTGCTTTCCTTCAGCACATGGAGAGGCATAATTTAGAGTGAGATCAATGTCGATAGCAAGATACGAACTGTGGTTCATGCAAAGATTCGAGAATAGTAAGAAAACAATTATTGACTAATGAGAATGATGAGGCACTTAGGAATAAAAATCTCCACAAAACCAAAAAAGCTTTGACTGCCCTGTACATAATCCCTTAGTGAGCCCCGCTGAGCCTTTCATAAAAAAATCTTTCTTCAAAATAAAAAAAAAACTCCACAACATGCCATCCCACATATACATACCTACCCTTGCAATAGAGGATCTCGAAGGAGCCGGAGCCATGGCCTCTCCCCCCACCATCTTTCACAAAAAGAACATCGAAAATGTGCAAAGAAATCAGTGAGTCCGTGCAACTCCAGAGCCGAACACCAAAAAGAACATCAAAATTGTCCAAGAAGATCAATGAGCCAATGCAGCTCCAAAGCTGAAAGCCAAAATGAAAGGCGAAGAACACTTGAGAAAGTCGATGGGCCAAAAAATGAGAAGAAAGTTCGAACCGTACACCAGAAGAGACAAGAAGGAGAAATCCAAATCGAAAGGACCAATGATGTCCCGAAGAAACCAATAAAAGGTTATCAAAACCTGTCTAATCATTCCACCCATGGCAAAGGTGAAACACATCCTAATTTGCACAAAAGCTCCACAATTCCAAAATAAATCCTCCAGTCCCGTGTGACATACATCATACCCCTCAGCCCCGTTATAACCCGATAAAAGACCTCTGACTCGTAAGTCAATGAGCGTTAACTGAAAGTATCGGATCTGAAGCATGAATCATAAGATTCGTACTTGCTATCAACATGTCCCATCATACCAAAGGGACCATGAGCGAATGAGTGTGACCTTATCTCAGAAGGTCTTTAGAGTGCGAGTGACTCTTCGATTCAACCACCAAATCATAAACAGGTGAGGAATGGAAGGTCCATAACCTCAAAATGAAATTCTAAGGTAAATACTGCTCCGAGCATCGAGAGCATCATCACACATTTTGCACACACAGTCATACTCATGAAAGATTGACCCATATCCCTCCGTGAGAGGAAAGTGATTCACGCATTCTAGCTCAACAATCACTCAAGATCAAACTGAAGATGTCTTATATTCGTAAACCTCATATTAATAAAGATAGGACTATACTTTCTCTCCAAAAAAAAAAATTGCATATGCATTTTGCATCGTGTCTAGCATTTAATATTTGCATGCACCATAATCATTTCATCATCAACATCCGACTGGTAAGAACTCTGCCTAGTCTCGTGGAAAGTCGACTTCAGTTGCCGCTATCAAAGCGTAACTTCCGATAAAAAAAGTCAAAGATGGAGCCATCCCACGACCATATCCAAGTTGGAGCCATGCAGAAGCCATCCTCAAATATTGAGACCATCTCCAGAGATACACGTGAGCCATCTCAATAGTTCGAGAACAATATAGGAGCCACCTAACATCCCTGTTAGAGCCATTTCACCACCAGGGCTTTGCCTACAAAGTTCCGAACTACGTAGGGTCTGATCTCAATATGAAATTGAGTACGTAGGCAGCCCGCCCAGGGTGCGACCACTTCACAGGCAAAAGTTCCCCTTTCTTCCTCGCCATCACCAATGGAGCCATCTCATAGCCCTTCCCCGAGCCATCCTGAGCCACCCTGGAGCCATCCTGAGGAAATCCCGAAGTCATAACCGGACCGAAGCCATCCATCCATGACCAAAAAGTTATCAACCGCATCAAAATGCATCAACCACAACACAATCCACCAATCACATCAACCCACCATTCAACTCAAAATCCAAAACAAATTGAAACCCACCAACCATCCCGAAAATCTCAATCCGAATCAAAACCCACCAACCATCCCGAAAATCTCTACCTGAATCAAAACCCACCAACCATCCCAGAGCCGTTGCTCACAAGGGAATCACAAATCAAACCGGAGCCATCTGACTGCGCTGGAGCCATCCGATCATACCGGAGCCCTCGGATCATATCGAAGCCACCCAATCATATCGAAACCATCGAGTTCTCAAAGTCACTCATTAAAAAAAAACCATCCATTCAAAGACCGACCACAAAATCACCAAAATGAAAACTCAAGAGCCATACCGGAGCCATCTCGAAACTCCGGAGCCGAGAGTCCTACAAAATCCCGAAACTATAGTGCACATCGGGCAAGACTGCCAAAACAAAACCAAAACACAAGTCCCACACTGACAAAGTCAAAGGCGACATCGACAGAAAGCATTCGACCATCACATCCCTCACAGAAGCAACGAAACAACATCCAATCCCAAATCAATCCACAACCAAAGTCATCCTCAAATCAGCCACTCAAAAAACAATGGGGTTCGTACAACTCAATCAAAGTATTATAGGTCCGTCATAAGTCCTATAGCTAGATGTCAAGAGGTCTAGTTGAGGCCCGTCATAAGTCCTCGTACTTTCATATGCATTCTAGGCCCGTCATTAGTCCTAGAGCTAGACACCGAGTTCTAGTTGAGACCCGTCATTAGTCCTCATGCATAACAAATATACCGATTGTATTCTAGGCCCGTCATCAGTCCTAGAGCTAGACACCGAGATCTAGTTGAGGCCCGTCATTAGTCCTCATACATTTCGAAGATGCATTCTAGGCCCGTCATAAGTCCTAGAGCTAGACACCGAGTTCTAGTTGAGGCCCGTCATTAGTCCTCATGCATAACCCATATACCGATTGTATTCTAGGCCTGTCATTAGTCCTAGAGCTAGACACCGAGATCTAGTTGAGGCCCGTCATTAGTCCTCATACATTTCGAAGATGCATTCTAGGCCCGTCATAAGTCCTAGAGCTAGACACCGAGTTCTAGTTGAGGCCTGTCATTAGTCCTCATGCATAACCCATATACCGATTGTATTCTAGGCCCGTCATTAGTCCTAGAGCTAGACACCGAGATCTAGTTGAGGCCCGTCATTAGTCCTCATACATTTCGAAGATGCATTCTAGGCCCGTCATAAGTCCTAGAGCTAGACACCGAGTTCTAGTTGAGGCCCGTCATTAGTCCTCATGCATAACCCATATACCGATTGTATTCTAGGCCCGTCATTAGTCCTAGAGCTAGACACCGAGATCTAGTTGAGGCCCATCATTAGTCCTCATACATTTCGAAGATGCATTCTAGGCCCGTCATAAGTCCTAGAGCTAGACACCGAGTTCTAGTTGAGGCCCGTCATTAGTCCTCATGCATAACCCATATACCGATTGTATTCTAGGCCCGTCATTAGTCTTAGAGCTAGACACCGAGATCTAGTTGAGGCCCGTCATTAGTCCTCATACATTTCGAAGATGCATTCTAGGCCCGTCATAAGTCCTAGAGCTAGACACCGAGATCTAGTTGAGGCCCGTCATAAGTCCTCATGCATAGGTTGATTGATCGTATTCTAGGCCCGTCATTATTCCTAGAGCTAGACACCGAGTTCTAGTTGAGGCCCGTCATTAGTCCTCATACCATCAATCACCGCAATTTGGGGCCCGTCATAAGTCCCCGTGCACCCGCACCCATAAGAGCAAATCATAAGCCGTGGTGAGAATTTTTGGCGCCCCGTCAACCTTGATCCAATTCTGCAAGCCTTCTATTGCAGAATTGAATCAAGGGGAGCCATCTGTAGACACCAAAAATTCTCACCCCATAAAGCAAATTCCGAAATAATAAGAGGGGTCGTTGCCTTTCTTTTTCAAAACATATTAGCGTGCGTGCTAAGACGAAACCATCATTTTATAATCTTTTTCAAAGCATTTCAGAAAAAAACACAATTCTTCAAAAATGAATTTCCATCGACAGTCCAGTTTCAAGGTCGTCCCCTTTTGTTTATTCACTTATTTTACTATCTTATTTTGTTTTGTTTATATTCTATTTATTATTTTATTTTATTTTTATTCATCTATCCACCTTTTTTATTTTATTTTATTCTACTATCAACATTGGTATTTTTATTATCATTTCAGTTCACTTCTATTTAGACATTTTTATTTTCATCTTTCAAACCCAATTCACACTTGGTTGAAATCTAACCTAGCCCAATTCCTTAAACCCACCCTATTTTCAGCCCATGGCTTAAAAAAGCCCACATCAAAACCTCACCCATCACCTAAACCCTAGTGCCTTCTGGTTCTTCGATCGGTAGCCAACACCGACAATCTATCACATCCTCATTTCTCTCTTCATTGTCATCTTCTAATGATCATCGGATTTTTCAAACCCGAAAAAGAAAAAAAACACAGCACTCTGCTCGTCGAAACCATCACAATAAACACCCTTCTCCATTCTCTTCAAAAACCCAACACCTTCATCTTCTTCTTCTCTGCAAAAAAACCCAGCCGACACACAACTAATCACCCATGTCTTATCGTTCTGAAACATTCTTCAATTCAAAGTCCCGAGAAATACGTTCCGAAGAAAGAGCCTACTGATTGCGTGCATACTCCAAGAAACCTCCCTCATTTATCTATCTTTACTCAAAAATCGATTTCAAACCCATAGTTCTTCTCGGCATCTCCTTGCTTCCTGTTTTTCTTAGCAGTTGGCATGAATAAATCGACTTCACCGGCAAATGCTCGCTTCTAGCGTCGACATGCTTCCCCTTCCCCGTCTCTTTGTTCTTCTCTTTATTATTGTTTCTTTGTTTTTTTTATATATTGTTCTCTGATTACTCGATTTCATCAGCTTTCGTTTTACAATTCATTGTACTTACCAAGTAAATTGCCATGGTGATGGGTCGATGAGGGAAGGCTGGGGTTTATCGGAATTATTTCCCAACCTCGTACCAGTTTTTCTCCATCGTTACTCCCTTCAATTTCTCTAGTTTTCTAAACCAGTTTGACTTCTTCATTATACGCTAGTCTGCAATAAGATGAATACCGGACCCTGAAAATGGGTCTACTGGTTCGAAGAATTGCATAAAGCAGGTTTGCAAGTTTGCTTCTGCTCAAATCTCCTCAGATTACTTGGTGTTTTTTTTTCTTTTGAATTATTCGTGAAGCAATCCTGATATCCTGACTTCATAAGCAAGACCCTGCACTTCCGCCCTTGTTCTTCGTTGATTCCAGATGGATCTATGCCGGATTTAAGTTTATCTGGATGATCTGCGTTCACTCTGTTAATCGTTTTGATGTGTCCTCTATTTGTTTGATTTTTGTTCGATTTCTCGCCATATGAACTTCAATAGGGATGGCTACATTCTCGGTTTTGTCGGAATAGTATCCGACGCCCAGTGCCAACCTCTCATGTTACTTTCTTCTCTCTGTTCCTTGCTCCATCACTGGTCTTATATATCACCATCTACAGAGGCTTCGAGAAAAAGCCCATCATGGATCTGATGATTTGTGAAGTCTCGTATGCAGATTTTGTTTGGTCAAAAACAAATATGTACGCTCTCGCTCTCACGCCAAAACGGGAGGTTTTTTTTATTTTATTATTTGATCCCTCTTGCGCATCCCAGTTCCACATCCTTCGTTGAATAACCATTTCTATTTTGCTGGTTGTTGGATTTTGTTTTGCCTTCGTTCAAAAGAGAAGGGCGGAGTGAACTGCCCGCTACCCTCAATTTCTTGCTCCGTTTCAAACATCACCCTTCTCTTTGATTACGACCCATTTGAGGATATCGTGGGGTTTGAAATTCATTCTGGTTTACAGTGTTAGGCCTCCGGCCTTTGCTCTATATGGATCGAGTTTGTTCGGCTAAATTTGGGTTTTATGTTGTAGTCACTCAGGGTGAATTTCCAACGCGGGCTCATTTCTATCTTGCACTATTTTTTCAGTGCTCATCTCTAATGATTCTAAATGTCTTTCAAGGCTACTCTCAGTGAACCGGCTTCCAGCCTGATGTGTATTATCAGGCGTCGTCTTCCCCTCTCTCTACTTCTCTATTGATTCATTTATACCTGAAACTAATTTGTTTATTTGTCTTGCTGGTTATCACTCTCTGCAGGCTATATCTACCTCTAAGCGAGCCTTCAAATCCCGCATCTGGCATACACTCATTGTTTGTATTCTGTTTTTCATTCTCTTAATTCATACGATCATGCTGGTATATTGACGAGTTTGTTGTGTATATGCGCTTTGCTTACTCTTGAGTCACTAATCGTTCCCACTTGGTACCTACTCCTAAACTGAATGAGCCTATGTTTTTCACCCAAAGCATGCCTCGATAACACTCTGAAAACATGTGTTGGTCCTCCATTGATTGTACTGGCAGTTATTTAGTTTCTGTACTATGAGTACCCAGTTGAATGTGTATGTGTGGTAATAATCATTTTTTTATGGTGGGATTGACTATCAGTTTGTATCCCTTTGCGTTTGTGTCTGCAAACCGTAGGGTAATAAAAAAAGAAAGAGAATTCGTTTGAAGTACTCGTGTCTATGTGCTAATCTTTCCCTCCCGGTATAGGAGAACAGTAGTTAATAAAGCGAGCTTCATGTCCTGTTGACGGATAATAATCCTTGGTTTTTAATGGAAACAAAACAAAAAATGGTTCCCTAAATTTCGATTAGCGGTTCCCATCAACTTTTTCCTGCCATTCACCATGAATATCTGCTCTTATTTTATTTCTTCATTGTGCATATATTGATTTGCCTCTATTTCTCATTCTATTAATTGCTTTATTGTTTCTAACTTTTATTTAAGCCCTAGTTATCATCCTCTAGGATCCCTTTCACTGACAGAAAAGCTTGGGATAAAATACCGCCCCACATCTAGCGTATTTCTGATTCGTTTCGTGGGGTAGTATTTTCCTATAGCTTCACAAAACATCTAAACCATCCCTTGTATATATAAGAATAAAACCTTTAAAACATGCCCTTAAGGCTATTGTAGGAATGCTTAGGATGTGAAACCACCCCACGCCTAACGTATTTCTGATTCGTTTTGTGCGGGTGGGATCCTCCTTTGTTTTCAATTCACCTAATGGCAAAGAATATTCCAAATTCAACTTGAAGTTCCATTTCACCTTCAACCTAAATAAAACCCATAAAATCAAAAGGCCCAAAAGCCCAAGACCAAGATTAGGCCCAAAAATCAAGTCTAGCCAACACTCGAACTCAAAAGCCCATTTGGCCAACTAAGCCCATTCGGCCCATCAGGCCCATTCGGTCCAACTTTGACCAACCCCTAACATTAACCAATCCGACATTGACCCGCATTGACCAATCAAACTTTGACCCGAACATTGACCAATCCAACTTTTTCCCGAACATTGACCAATCCCACTTTGACCCAACCATTGACCAATTCCACTTTGACCCAAGTTTGACCAATTCACCTTGGACTAACCCGAACTTTGACCCGGCCTGTCTTCCAATCCTGGCCCAAATTCAATTCAAACCCAATTCAATTTTGACTCAATTCAATTCAAACTCAATTCATTCAACCAAATCCAATTCAGTCCAGTTCCATTCAATTCAAATTTAAGTCTATTTCGTCCAATCCGCTTTCACTTGTAAATTCCTTTCAAAATCTAAAAACCCAAAAAGAATTTCAAAACCATCATTTTATTCAAGTCTCATCAAGTTTTCAAAGAAACCATTTTGTGGAATTTAAAAAGGAAAAACTCTTCTCACATCACAGAAAACTCTTCTCTATTGCAGAAAGTTCTTCTCACATATACAGAAAGTTTTCTCCTAAGAGCATTTCTCAAAATCAGTGTTTCTTTGTCCAGAATTCCGAACAACCTCCAAAGTTTTCTAACTTAGTTTTTAAATCCAAATAAATTGTTTTCGGGGAGCAAGAAATGTCTAACCCCTTCAAAGCATTTCCTCCATGGTTAGAACATCACTTGTCTTCCTTCCCAAAATAAAAATCCGAGGCGGGGCACTGGGGTATAACCTTCCCTTGTCGCAGTCTGGATCTCTTTTAGGTGGGGCATTAGGGTGACAAACCTCCTCTAATTGCAGCCTAGATTTTTACAAGGCGGGGTGCTAGGGAAGCAACGACCTTCCTAGTTGCAGCCGGGATTTTGGAATCGTCTAACTCCCTTCCACTCGATTTCAATGTTTTCAGTTTTTAACGTTTTAAAACCCGGGAGTTAGAGACGTTATTAGGGTTTGACCAAGAACATCTCATTCATGGTGTTTCTCTCTAAATCCTATTTTCGACATAAATACATTGCCCCATCTTTCGAGTCTCGACACTTACCATTAGTTAAGTGTCGCGTTCGAGGGGGTACACAGGGTGATCCCTCAGGATCATCCGCCCTTTGCAAAATAAAACAAAATTTGACAGATGATTTTGACAATTAGTCCTCCAAACAACTCAACCCATCGTCATCTCATTTCAAATCCCGAAACATCCCAAAACCTCAACTCTATTGGAACCTCGAACCCGAAACACCCGGGATCTCCACCCAAACATCAATTGCCTCACACACTCAAATCATTATCTAAACTCTAAATCATTCCAAACTCAAATCATCTCTCAAATCTCGACTTCTTTCAAACTTCTATAGTCTCATAGGCCCGAGCGCCCCGCAGACTCGAACATCTCAATCTCTCCACCATTTTAAGATTCAAACGTCTCACAGACCCGAGCGTCTCACAGACCTTGATATCACATTCCTCCCACTACACGAAAATCCCAAATGTCTCATAGACCCGAGCGTCTCACAGACTAACCTCTCAAGCCCTAAACTTCCTGAAACTTCAAACATCTCAAAAATCTCCAAAACCCCCAAAAAACCTGAACTACGTAAGGTCTGATCTCAACAGGGAGTTGAGTATGTAGGCAGCCCATCTAGGGTACGACCCCATTCCAAACAAAAAACCATTTTCCCCCTCTGAGGTGGCTCTCATATCTCTCAAAACATTCAAACCTTCTTCGGTTCCCACAAGCTCCAAACCATCAGACTCCAAGTCTTGTTCATTCACTCAACCTCAGACTCTTCCCAAATCTTCATTCTATACTCATCTGAGTTCGCCAACTCCTCCCCTTGGCGCTCGCTTGGCAGAAAAGCTCGCCTCATCCACTCTCCTTCTCTCTTCCTGTCCTAATTCTATCCTTTGGCTTTAAATTGAATCTCTCCATAAGGTTTTGAAAGAAGGCAATCCCGACAATTGGAGACCGAGGTTTCCTCGGGCACCAATCCGAAGTCGTGGTCGTTGCCACTTCTAAGGGGTGTAACCCAGTGCGAACCCACATAGAATCTCTGACATGACCGGATAAGTCCTATCCATAGGTAATAATCTCAGAGTCAATTAATGGTTCTTAGAACACGATCTTCCTTCCTAGTTATCATAGGTCAAACTAGGTGGCGACTCTAGTCAATTCCGCCTTATAGAGGCATAAGTCCGCGTGGGGCCCATTGAGAGCGGGTGTAGTGCTCACTAGCATTCCCCATAAGCTCTCTGGGAAAGACGGACGATGTAGTAGGTATTTGAGGGATGCCAGAATAACGGGTTTTCACCCCCCACAGAATGGCATTTTCTAGAGTCTTGGCTTCTCAGTCAGACCGTATTTAGATAGACCCCCCTCATACCGAAAAATCACCCTCCACACATACCGTAATGTTATTATCTTCCCAATGTGGAGATGTTTTATTTCGATTTAGGTTCCATGTGTAGATTAGCTTACCTCACATTATTTTATCATTTATGATACAATTCACCAAGTATTTTGGTTGATAATGGATGAAGTAATTTATCGGGTTACAAGCTCTCTTGAGCGTTGGTCATTTGTGGTGTCCAATGTGCATTCACATGGATTGTTTTTGACAATTACTGTCTCCTCAGTGCTTAGCATTGGTTATAGGCTCTAGCTATGCAGTTTTACTTTTGTATGTACATCACCGGGACATCCCAAGAAACTTCAAGGGTCTTCTGGTCCCATTCTCTAATTGAAGAGTATTCTATCACTGACAAGTGAAAGTTCTTATTGAGGGGTTAGTTTCCACTCATAAGTCTCATGACAAGGTTTACCATGTTCTTGGTCGCATTTGGAGTATACTTACTCCTTTAAGTCTTAATGGTTTGGAAATCTCTTTTCCTTGTTCAGTCGCCCTTTGGCAATATCTACATGCACAAGCTTTGTTGTTATAGTAGATGGAAGCCTTTCCTATGGGTTCACATCTTCACCGCATTGGTGGTTTTCTATTAACGAGAGGTATCTTCCCTCAAGTTTTCTCGTAGTGTCCAAGTGTGGACTGGGCCATTATTGGGGTTACCACAATTCCTATGCCTCTGTGCTACCGTTGCTACAGAAGGCATGAAGGACAATTAAAAGCTTCGTCAACTGTATACTAAGCTGATGTTCTAGTGCCAGTGACACTGAGGTAGCCGTTACTCCAAGCCACTCATTATGCTGAGTTCAGATTGGGTGGCTCTGTTGTCGATCTATTTGTCGTATGAAGCAATATCTCTTGCAAGTCCTGTTAGTAATTGGTATGGGTTTTCCAACCGTTTAAGTTTACATAACGTATTTGGTTTATGGCTTTTAAGCCAAATTGCTGCGAGCTATGCTCTTTGCAAGCTGCTTATACATGTTTCCACTCCTTATATACCATTATAGGGTTGGAGGTATTTACTGGGCTCCATGGCAAGTTGTTGCATCACGCTTCCATTCAAGGAGGCCCTTTAGCCATTCTGATGTTAATCAGTGCCTTTTGTAGTGGAGGGTATTTCCTGTTAAGTGAAATCCCTCTGGTGTCCTATCTGAGTGTTCGTTCTAGCTTCCGTGCTCTTATCATGACGCTTGTTCGATTGTTGTTAACTTAGACACCCTTCAAGGATTGCTCCTGGGTGTTGTTGGTTATGCCGTTACATCCGGCTAATGTTTATGACATGTTGTGTCCACTATACCCTCTTGTGGTATTGTATTTGAGTTATTCCCTTTTTGGGTTATAACGTCTCCCGTTCTTGGGTAGACTGTTCATACCTTCTCCTAGTGCTTAATACTAGGTATAATATCCTCTTCAATGATAGATTATACTTCGTGGTAATCTTGAGATTACTCTTGGGAGACTCCGTCCCGTTTGTTGAGCATCGTTGTGTCCACATTAGGCATTTGCCTTGCTGTGTTCAGGCTGGGTATACTTTCCAGCTATCACGTATTTGTTTGATGTCTTTGAGACATATCCAATGTCTATACTTACTAGTTTGTGCTCTTTGCACTTTCTAGTTCTTATTCCTTACCTTCATATGGATTCTCTGAGTTCCTTTATACTTGATCGTCTGAGGTGTCCAACTGTTCTGGTTTGAACTTACTGATGGTCCGTAGAACGGAGTTGACTACTTCCCGTGTTTCGTACACTACATGTATACATACGTGGGGTACCTTGTTGATACGTTACCACTTACCCGACTATCTGTCAGGCCCGCAAGCTCCTTCGGAGTGCGGTCGTCCCACATCCCGTGATTGGGTACACTCGTAGTGCTCGTCACATGCCTAGGTGAAGTATTCTATTGTCAACCCTCTTGTATCATCCTGTGATACTCACCGTAATTTTATTGGTTTGGTTTTAAAATCCAAGGTTTAAAAGAAAGGTTGTGGTTTGGAAAGAAAATTGGGTTTAAAAGAAAATAGAAATCTTCATGGCATTTCAATGCCGGTTGATTTTGACCGGGTCTAGCTTCCCGCTGACCGGTATGTCCTTAATACAATGGTCGGGCCGTTAGGCCTTTCCAAGGTTCCATTCTTCCAGTTTTTAGGATGTGTGATCCTGTAGTTGTTTCATTGTTGTCACGGTACATTACTATGTATCTGCGGTGTGTTAGAGTTCCTTTACATATTCCTGTTCTTACTGCACTTTCCGTGGCAAGTGCGCGGTACTGGTGGTTTTTGGGAAAACCTACACCGGTCACGACATGGTTTCTACTCATATTTGGTAGTCTTGTCGACTCTTCCTTTGAAGTGTTGATTTATGTTGTAGAATACTCGATCCTTTAGGTAGCTTCTCAGTGATCTGGACATGGCTGTCGTAGATCTGGGTACTTCTCCAATCCTTGGAGATTCCCTTTTGATTTGGTTGTGTTTTTCCTTGTTGCTTGTTCCCACGTGTTTACCGTGGTTATTGAGCCATAGCTTGGTTTAGGTACTACTCCTGTAGTCTTGTCGAATTATATCTCGTGAATGTTCTTGTAGCTGTTTGAGCTATGTTGGCCAGGTATTGTAACCTTAATGGCGTTGTAGCTTCGGAGTTAACCACTCCCGACTATGTCCTTAGTCAGCTAGCATACCGTTGATGGTATTACTTAGATATTACTGCCCCGTAGACTTGTGTCTCGGTTTTTGTTTTTGTTCCTTTTACCACTCTGTTGCACGCTTAGTGCTTCTTTTCCTGCTGCTGGTTGTCTAGCCAGGTTCTACGACTGCTAGGCATGTCGCCCCATGCTGTTGTAAGTTACAGCCTCCTTATGATTGGAGTGCACATTCTATCGTTATTAAGTGCGGGTACTGTTGTTCAACCGGAATCCATCTCCGGGACTTCCAATCTTTTGGAATCTACTGTATGTCGGTTCTTGTTTACCGTACGGTGGTTTCTCAACTGCCAGATCAGGTTTTCCCAAGTTATACAATGGGTTTGTGGAGGGCGGGTCTGATATTGTAGGTATCCGGTACTCACCGGGAGTTCCTAACTAGCATATCTTTAATGCTAACACTCAGCCCTTAGCCCTAAGCTTCAAATTCCTAACTCGGTATTCCTAAACTCGGTATTTCCAGTCATCAGAGTGATACTTCGCTCTGATACCACTTTTTGTAACACCCCTACCGCTAATACCGTCATTACCGTCCAATCTCCTTATACATCCATATTCCATACTCACGCAGTGGATACATACTTACACAACGGCGGGTGATACAATGCCGTTAGCCACCCACGTGACTAACAAGGCTACTACTACATACAACATCGGTCTGATGGACCGGAATATCCAAGTGCTACACAAATACAATCCTTACTACAATTACAACCGGGTACTACAACCTCCCATTCAATACAATACTCCATTACAATGCCATACAATACAATATAACATACCGAGTTTACTAAGTTCCAAATACAAATGCAATACTTCTTCCAAGTTCATACATACTCATTAAGAGACTACATCTACCCATTCCTCACAACTACATACTTCCAATACTTATGGTGTACCCCTTGGTACACTTCTACTTCTACGCTACAAGCCTTATACCATCCTCTACAATCCACATTTCATTCCTAATAATCTAGGCATCTCCGCTGGTCTCTTCTGTGACCATAACTGCTTCGGGTACCTGCACACTAAAAACGTAACCCCTAGGGGCTCAGCTTACGCTGCATATGACTTCCGCATACCCCGCATACTAGCAAGGGTACGCCAACCACTTGGTCGAATACATGCAGTTCATTTACAAATACATACATACATACATGCTTTCATTCATACTAATACAATACTACACAATGAATACATACATACACTTCAATACATACAAGGTAGACCACACAAGTCAACCGATACCTACTTACCTTTCCGAAGTACGCATACACAATGCATACACAATACATGCGCAATACATACCCAATACACAATACTTGTTAGCTCCATTGGTCCACCCGGGTTAATCGGGTGGAGGTTACTCTTTTACTCGGGGTCAATGACTTACACCAGCCAAAACCATTACTCATACAATACTTTACTTTACTTACTACTTACTCAAGTTAAGTCGTCGGGACCTCTGGCCCGGGGACTACACCGTCCCACCACCGGGATTTACTTGGTTCATTAATCCAGGATGCTACCCATTTAAGGGGTTTGGGCCGTGGAAAAGTTTAAGAACCAGGAATCGGATCCAACCTCTTGTGTCTCCTCATCCTCACGCGTGGCCGAAACTATATCGAACTTCTACTCATTCCAATTTACTCAATACTTACGTTAGGAGTTAGGTAGTTAGGAATTAGTAGAAGTCACACATCCAAGACACACACAAATACATTGCTCATATACACATCCATACAAGATACAATACAATACACAAGTACAATACAAGGTACGAATTCATTTCATCTTCATCCATATATTTCATGAATTATACAAGCTAGTGTTCAGGACAATATATATCAAGAACAACCTAAAGCAAGCACAAGTAAGTGCAATATAGTCTGATTCATGCATTTATCTTATTTAGGTGATCAAATAAGCACACAAATCTGGGTAACCAGGTTAGGATACAGAGCATGACGAAATCATACCTTTTTCCGGAAATTACTTTACCGGGTGTTCCCTTGTTCCTTTGGTTCACTCTCGTTCCTCGAGTCTTATCCTTGAACCTCCGGCTATATGCCAAATGGTTCCATTAATACTAAGCATTACAATACATACATACTTACTACTCCCGTACTTACCTCGTTATCCCGTTGTTTCGGTTTAACTTAATGTTCTTATACTTACAACTTCCTTAATCACTTCTCATACTTGTTTACACTTATTAGGGCCTTTAAAGGTCACCAAAAAAGGCCTTAGCAACTTCTAAAACCATTACTCATCAATCCCCCATGTTTTAAACCCTAAAAATCACATTCTGCAACAATTTCGGGGTGGTTCGGGACTTGGTCCGGACCCAAGGTCCTGGACCATGCACTGAAGTTACTCTCGGCCTATTTTTCATTGTGGTCCGGGACTTGGTCCTGGACCTAGGTCCCGACCAATACCAGTTTTTGCTCTCGGGGTGTTTTTAAGTGCGGTCCGGGACTTGGTACATATCCTAGGTTCCGGACCCTGCTAAAAACTGCTACTAGGATGATTTTTCAGCCCTTAATCAACCCTTAATCCTCCTCCAATCATTCCATAATCTTTCCACGTGTTTTGTACATGTTTAAACACACTTAAACACTCACTAAAACTCCTTAAATCCATGGTCCAATACTTACTCAACTTCTTGTTCAAATTCTACAAATTTCCATTCACATTTTCACACTTTGCACACTTGTGCATTCTTACACGCCTCTTTGCATTTTGCACTTTGTTCTAATTCCATATTACCATTCCAATTCATTCCCAATCAACTACACTATCAATACACAAGTCCAACACTCATTTTACCAATTCTTGCACACTAATTTTTTCTTAACTTCTCCATTGCATTTAAACACTCCTTGCTACAGATTTTACACTCTCATATCCTCATACTACAACTACCAATCCATGGTTACCAAACATCCTTACTCAATCCAATACACACCTTGGTTTTCCCATTCACCAAGTCATCCATAAATGTACATTTCCTACTAAAATTTTGCCATAGTTCACCTACTTTTCTTACTTAGCCACACATATCCATTCTCACCAAATTCATTCCTAATCTAGCCACACGCATACAAGGGTCCTACCAGAAATCAAGGCAATACCAATACACCAATACTTACATCAAACAACAATGCCAATACAAGTACACAATTATATGGCTCTAAGGCCTACAATCCAAATACTAGCTCACAATTACTCAAACTTCCATTACCACAATACTAATACAATATTTTGGGTTCTTTAATTTGTTTACCCATTCCCATTACTCTAATGCATTTAAAATTTTAGCATTAAGAAGGAGTTCTTACCTTGAGCTTATATTTCCTTCTTTCCTTTCCAATTCTCCTCCTTCTCTATTTCTTGCACAAAATCGGTCACATGGGGAATGGAGTTGCCAAAATCCATTCCCATCACCCAAATCACACATAAACAAGTGTAATTAAAATACTAACCCTTAGATTTATACTAATTCATTGAAATGTTTAAAACACAAATTCTAGGGTTTACCTTTGGAATGTTTTAGGAGGGGTTTTAGCCCTTGGTTCAAGAAGGTGATTCCACCACCATTGCAAGGTTGAATTGATGCTCAAAATAGAGAGGAAAATAGAGCATTACAAGAGGGGTAAAAATCGGTTACAAAAGAAGATGAAGAAAACATGAGTTTTTTATGTAGATTTTTACCTTAATGGAGAGAGGGGACTCCAAGCTACCCATTGATGCTATTTTCTCTTTGAATGGGTAAAACCCATGGAGATGAACTTCCTCATTTTGAAATTCTAAAAAGAGGGAAGTGTAGAGAATGATGAGGGGAGTAAGAATATGTAATTATTTTTACATTTGGAGCTCACATGGAGGTAGAGCATGGAGGTAAAGTGGAGAAGCCATTGAAGCTTCTTTGGAGCTTCAAAAATCGCCGAGGAGGGAGAAGAGAGAGAAATCGGTGGGGAAGAAGAGATGGGAGGGAGAATAGAGAAATGAGAGAGTGAGGTGAGAGAAAAGGGGTAAAGTACCTTTTTACTTTTTCTCTTTTGCTTTTTGACTCCCTTTATTTGTTAACTAGTTACACGTGTGTGTGAGGGGTTATTTAACCCATTAAAAATCAGCCCCCTACTGTTGTACTAGTTGAAGTATTTTTCGTCTTTTACAGAAAACGCTCGTTATTTTACCCGGTTTCGGTACTATTCACTAACCGGGCCCGTTTTCCAGAATTTTCTCGTTTCTTTAATTTTATTGGTTATTAAGCTCCCATTAACGCTTAATTATTGTTATTTAATGATTTATAATTTTTACGGGTTCGTTTGACCACTTAAAGTCACGTTTTCGGGTTTTCTCGAAAAACATGCACTAAAGCTCTATTAGCGTTTTAATACATTATTTGGATCCGTTTTCTTCGGGAGTTGTTCCCATATATTATTTAGGCCTTATTAAGCCTTTAGAATCCATATAATACGCTAACCGAGGTCTCATACCTCCTATGGTTATTTAACGCTTATTTAGTGTTTTTCGCTTTTTAAGCGTTTCTTTATTTCTTTTGGATTTATTTTTCCTTACCAATATTACTTAGGCACCATTAGGCCCTTAAATACCTATCAGGATAATTTTGATCGTTATATTTAAGTTCGGGGTATTTCATAACCTTATAGTGCTATATTATTAGCTTATATGTTTTTTTGATCGCAAAATGGGAGGTATTACCTCAAGCTTTAATTAAGTATCAAAGTTCCGATCCTCAGCAAGCTGAGGGCCAATACATGGTGGTGGAGTATCTAAGATGTATACTCCAAAATCTCTAAGCAAACCTAACTTGGCAAGAGAATCAGCTATGCCATTACTACTCCTTGGAGTATATCTAAAGTGGAAATCACAATCCATACTTAACAGCAGTTTACATTCATTAATAATAGGCCGAATGGCGCAGGACTCTGGACAGTTGTGGAAAAAGTCCACCAATAAAGCCGAATCTGAACAGATTATGATGCGGTTCAGATTCCTCTTCCTTGCTAACTTGATGGCACACCGCAGCGCTTCAGCTTCGGCATGGAGAGCACTCTGTTCCCCAAAGGATGCAATGAACCCAGTCAGCCAAAATCCATTATGATCTCTGAAAACGCCACCAGCAGCCCCTTTTCCTGCATTTTGAACAAAAGAGCCATCAATATTAATCTTCACATAGCCATCCGGTGGGGGATCCCACCTGTTCTGTCCCAAGTTATCGCCTGAAACTGATTGTAGCTGCAACTCAGGATCAGTGGTCTTTAAAGCATTCCATGCTCTGTAATGGTGGAAGCACTCCAGTATCACCTGCCTAAATGGGATAAACAAACGATATTCATTAGCAAACACTTTCCTGTTTCTCCAAGTCCATAACTGATAACAAATAACCGAAAAGTTTACATTCCTCTTTCCTCTTAACATAAACTTTCCCTGTTTTGATAAGTTATCCTCCAACCAGGTTCTCCAATCCGAACTATAAAATGAAAACCGCTCTCGAGTAGGCAGAATTTTATCCCATAACCTCCTCGCAATCAAACAATCCCGCAAGACATGTATTGCTGTTTCATCACAGCCACAGAAATGACACGACTTATCTAGAGTAAAGCCCATAAAAGCACGCCTACAGTTTGTCATAAGTTTATTATGACAAGTTTTCCAAAGAAAAATACGGATTCTTTCCTGAATGGGGATGCTCCAAATGCACTTAAAGACATTCTTACCAGCATTCGTCGGAGCAGAATTTCCTTGTTTACCACTCCAGTCATACCCAGTCAGAAGCCGGTAAGCAGATTTGACACTATATTTTCCACTTGGTTCAAATTTCCAATGTATAAAGTCATCCTCTGCAGCAGGAAAAACAGTAAAGCATCTAATATGATCAATAATACTAGCAGGCAGGTAATCCTCAAACTTATCCCATAACCATCCCGATTCATCCGACCAATAATCAGCCACCACCAGATCCTGCAAATCCATCGGAACAGCACATATGGCACGGGATAATAAGGTGCAATTATCTAACCAGCAATCATTCCAGAAGTTGATACGTTTACCGTTACTTAATGTCCACCCTAACCCATCCTGCAGGAGATTAGCACATTTTTGAATGTTTTTCCAATTAATAGACCCATGCCTCACACAGGGATTAGGATACTTACGTAACAAGACTTCCTTACAAAAACTGTTATGTTTACTCACTAAATTCCAAACAATCTTTCCAAAACAGGCTATATTCACAAACTTTGATTTACGAAGACCAAGGCCCCCCTCCACTTTGGGCTTACACAACACATCCCACCCAATATCATGGATCTTCCTACTGTCCTGATCTTGCCCCCAAATAAACTCCCGACATAAACTGTCTATCTTCTCATTTATCTTAGACGGGAGAATTTGGCTTTGCATAACATAAATAGGAGTGGAAGCAATGCAACTTTTTACTAGGGTAACTCTACCAGCCATAGACAAAGTTTTACATTTCCAACCAGAAAGCTTATCTCTGATTCTGGAAAGAACTAAATCATGCTTCATGCTGCCAGATTTACCATGCTTCAAGAAAACACCTAAGTATTTACCAAGATTTTTAGTGGTAGAAATACCAGATTCGAGCTTAATAATTCTAGCTTTCTCCAAACTAATATTATTAGACAACACTATAGTCGACTTTTCAAGACTAACAGCTTGCCCAGATGCATCACAAAATTCCGACACACACTCACACATGGTTCTAACTTGCTTCGGAGTGGCACTACCAAACAGCACAATATCATCAGCAAAAAAACAATGAGAAATCGAGATACCTTTCTTCCCCAAGGATATAGTCTTCCATTCCTTATTTCTGACCTTATTATTTATCAGCTGAGAGAATCTTTCTAAGCATAAAACAAATATAAAAGGAGAAAGGGGATCTCCCTGCCTAATCCCCCTTTCAGCTGAAAAAGATTCAGTAAGAGAACCACTCCAAGAAATTTGAAAAGAAACAGTGGTTATACACTCCATAATTAACTTCCTAAGACAGTTTGGGATGCCTAAATACATTAAGGTCTCATTTATAAAAGGCCAAGACAGTCTATCATATGCCTTAGCAAGGTCCAATTTCATAGCCAAACAACCTTCCCTAGCCTTGGTTTTCTGCATAAAGTGAACCACCTCTTGAACTAGAACAATATTTTCTGTAATGCGTCTACCAGGCACAAAGCTACTTTGGCACTCAGACACCCACTGTGACATATATGGTTTTAATCTATTAGCAATAGTTTTAGCGAGAATTTTATAGTGAACCTTGCATAAAGAAATGGGCCGAAAATGGGAGACTTCCGTAGGCTGATCAATCTTCGGAATTAAGGTAATAACAGTATGATTAACCTCAGCATCAAGTTTCTGGGTCCTAAAACAGTTCTGGACAAAACCCAACAAACTAGGAGCCACAAGATCCCAAAATTTCTGATAAAAACCAGCCGGAAAGCCATCCTTACCCGGAGCTTTGTAAGCCCTCATACTCTTGACCGCTCTATGAATTTCACCTAACTCTACCGGTCTGATCAAATCATTCAGAATACTCCGATCAGGACTATCGAAAAAATTCCCAATATTAGCTTATATGTTAATTATGTTTGGAAACTAATTTAAGAATTTTTACCAAATTAGCCGTGAGCCTTGGAGGGCTTTGGCTGCTTGGATTTGCTTGAAAACATTGTAAGTAAACTACACCTAGTATACTATATAGTTTATATGCTATTTAGTTGCATAAAATGAAAGCCGTGAGTGAAGGAGTATTAAAATAGCCTAGCAATACATTATATTGTTTTATAACATTTTTATTTGATAATATAAGGTTTAAATGACATATTATGTCATAGGAATTAATTAAATAAATTTTAGAAAACATTAAATAAAGACTATACTCCAAGCCGTAAACATGTAGTATTTTTATGACATTTATGTGTAATTTTATTCTATGTGAATTATTGTAATAAGGCCATGCATTTTTAGGCCATTTAATTTTATGTTATATTAAGTTGAAAATGAATTTGAAATGAAAATAGACATTACCGTAAGATTTGGGGTTAAATTTATAATTATAATGAATTTTAGAGGCTTAATATTAATTAAGGTTGTAAACTATACATTAAAGACTTATTTCATGAAGTTTATAAAGCTTATTAAAATTTTGGGGTCAAAAATATAATTTTGGAAAAGTTGGGGTCAAAACCGCAATTAAAGAGAACTTGTGGTCAAACTGATGGTTAATGGGTCAACAAGGATCATATTAGGTGCCTTGACCAAATTAAAAGATATAAATAATTAAACTATGGTTTTATGGTGTTATCGTAAGTTAAATATTGAGTTTATAAAGTTTATGGGGTGCAAGTGTAAATTACCAAAAATAAGGGATTAGGATGGTTAATATTATAGTTTATATCACTAATATAAAGTTTGGGAATTTTTGGAATTATATAAATGACTATATTGATAAAAGGGTATAATATATAGTATGTGTAACATTATATAATATATGTGTCAAAATTGTAAATATAAGAAAATAGTGTGCTGGGAAAGAAATTTAAAATAGACCAAAGGTCTGTTTGAAACTTTTGAAAATTATAAAAACTATATGATATAACTATTATAAAGTTTAAATGATATAGTATATGGTGTTATGATATGATATAAAATAAGTGGTGAATTGGCAATAGAGAAAGAATAAGAGGAGTTACAAATTTGAACTTTTGAACGTAAAGTCTCTCGGCAATTAATGATGGTTTTATAAACCATAGGTTATAATGTGTTATAAGGTTTTAATGTTATAAAAATATGATATTTATAACATGGTATAGTAATGTGTGGTTATAATATAATTAATGGAAACTATGTGAATAAAGAAATAATAAGTGTAAAATATATATATGTCTTGCGGCAATTAATTATAGTTTTCAAAACTATACATTATAATGTTAAATGAGATATAAAATATCATGTCATATAATATAAGGTGTGAGTGTAACATTGCATAATTTTATGTGGTCAAAATATAGTTTATAAAACTATACATTAAAACCGCATGTATAACATGCAAGAAATGAATTTATAAACTATGATTTACAATGTTATAAATACTATAGATATTATATAGTGTTAATGTGATTAAATGAAATAATTATCATTAATAATATTCACATGAAATAATGTGATAATTAATGAAGAAATAGAATTTATAAACTAAGGTTGGTATTTAAATAAAATAAACCTTAGGAAACTATAATACATGTAATGAAGTGTTACACTATATTAAGATAAAGTTCTTAATATGAGTTGTATAAAATAATGGAACAAATAAAGATAATCATCTTACATAAGATGAAAATAATGTGACATATAATATAAGTCAAGGATTTATGAAATATAAATGTATATGAGTATATACATGAATGCGCAAGCATATATTTAAAATATGTACATAATGAATATATAGTATAGTTGGAAACTATATAATATAGTGCATGCATACATGCAACTATATAGTATATGATTTAAATCAAATGATGGTAATATATATATATACATATAACCGAAATAATATTATATATATATATACAAAACCGATATATATATATATATTATATATAAGTATTTACAATATGGTTTTAATGTCATGTAATAATAAATGACAATGTAATGACATTAGTTATAAATATACTATAAGACGTACAAATACAAATCAAGGTATAATTTATTAAGAAGAATAGAGATGTATAATATATTGTACAATATTAAGTGGCTAAATATTAATGCCATAAAACATTAACGCATGGGCATAAAATGCGATGCGAATTAACGTTGCATGCACACATGCAACTATATATTATAAGTGTATACTCGTATATCGAACCCGAATGAATAAACTACTACTTAAGTATTAACGGGAATATATATATATATATACACGTATACTCGAAAAAGCGAGGAATAAATCCTAACGTTTAAAAAAACGTTACAACTAAGACGTTTTTATAACCGACTCGTTTAAATAAACCCGGGCATTTGTAATTAATACGTATTACGACAGACGAGTTCGTATAACGATACCTTAACAAATAATTGTTGAAATCCGGGGATGAAATGTCGGGATTATTTGTGTTGTTCGGATTTACTGAACTTAAATAAGTCATGTGGATTGACTTATGTTATGTTTGATATCTAGACCATATCACTAACGAAGACGCTTGACGAGCTAGTGGTCTACTGCACAACCTAGGTCTTGGTGAACGGTATGTAAAGGGGTCTGATACGAGATGTCCTGAGGACTTCCTCGGGCTTGGATATGTGTGCTGTATAACGAGTGTGATGCATGTATGGATGTGTGTTATGTGATGGTAATTGTTTAAATACCCGCATCATTAATTGTGCGCGAACGTCCTTCGGGACTAATACTACGTCGACTATAGATCAACTTATATTAAACACATATACGTTTAACGTGATGTGATTGTGGTTAATTGATATAACACACCAATATTATGATGGGATATATATGTATTAACCTAAGTAAATTACTTAGGTATGGGACACGACATTGTCGGTCTCTAGAGCACGACTCTAACATGAACACTACCTAGATGACTTCTAGGTATGCGTAAGACCCATAGGGCAGCCAACAAATAAATAATATTCTCCATACCTAAAACTGTAACTGGGTAACTGACTGACTAAGTCAAATGTTGGAGAGGGTATGAGTGGATGGTTTACCTTAATCCAGTTAGTCATTGGCTACTGGTCGCGTGAAGAGATCTCTTGAGTTAACCCGGATCGGGCTTACTCTGTTTACCCTGTTCGAGCCTAGATAGATCAACGGGTATGGTGATAACATGGGCGCCTTTAAAAAGGCAAAGGATGGATGCTTTTAAAAAGGCAAAGTGAATGGGAACCTCGTGTGCATATGGGACTACCGTCCAAGTGAGTTTATTTCGGGTTGTCCTAACTGACGCCCGACAGTGCTAACCAATTAAAGAGTTATGTGGGGGCCCGGGGGCTGACCGATGTGGTATGAGATAATTAATAACGTGCGTGAATTAACGCCTTTGTTGAATTGTCTGTTGTATTGTTATGGTGCTTGTATAATTGGAATGACTGTTGGGTGTGGATTGTAGTGATTGCTATAATTGTTTAAATTACATCCATTCATAAGAGTACTGCTTATCATACCTGTACACCGGTAAAGCATGTAACAAACTTAATAATGGCGACCATGACTATTAAGTGACCAATAGGGTCCAGACTCGGCATACTCAGCATTTATCGCTGAGCCTTTATGGCATTGTTGCAGGTGACGATTTCCGTTGAAGCCGAAGTGCGGGGGCCGGGTGGTAGAGTTTTATTTTACTGCACGGAAGTTCATTTTGTAATAGGACAGTTATTGGTTTACTATACTATGGATAACGTATACAGTCGGGATATTAGATGCTCACTTGTCATAGAGTTTGATTATGGATGTAGAATGATGTAAAGGTTAGTATCTCGTTATCACTGCGGTTGTGTATGTTTTGACAGTGTTGTTTCGTTATTTCTATTTCTGCTTCTTTACTCGTATGGGCGAGTAATGGCATGTGACACCCGAGTGAGATGTTTTTACTGTGATACTTCCGCTGTGAGACGATATTAATTAGTGCTACGTGAGTGATTATGACGTGATTACCGAGTGGAGTGTTACAGTAGGGTTCTTGGGTGGAGCAATTGGTTGTTTGGAAATTTCTTTTGTGTAGTCCCTCATCAACTCTATGGTAGAATATAGGTCAGGATCCAGCTCTTGTAAGCAAAACTTGTGACCATTGTACGACAACTCAATTATATGTTCATCCATCGTATGCTAATCCTCGAACAATAGCACCTACATATGCAAAACACAATGAATTAGCTAAAGAGCTATCAATTATTACAACAATGAATATAATAGAAGTGGATAACAGAATTTGATTTCAGAACTTGCAGACAGAACCATGACAAAACGCATATAACAGATGTTGTTCCTGAAAACAGAAACATATAACAGTGCCACATTTCCATCTATCCCAGCCACACAAATCACATAGAACAACAAATGTTCCAGACAACAACTGGTGTTCCAGAGAACAACAAATGTTCCACCAGCAACAGCAGAAAACCAGAGAACGACAGTTGATACAGCAGGTTTTGGCAAGGTTGCAAAATTCCAGAATTGCAAGGGTATATGAAGACAAATTCCAGAACCATATTCAAGACGTGGATAAACAAGGTTAAGTGGGACGAAAACCAAAGCCAAACACACAGCCAACAATTCGGTCGATCAACAGGACAGAAGTTCCCCAAATTGGAGAACCCTAATTCCAGAATCGCAGACGCAAGGGAAATTTCCCTAAATTTGAGAACCTAATTCCAGAATCGTAGTCGCAAGGGAAATTTCCCCAAATTTGAGAACCTAATTCCAGAAGCATGTTCAAGACGTGAACAAACAAGGTGAAGTGGGGCGGAAACTAACGACAATGAAACAACCAAGATATATCAAGACGCGGGACATCATTGAGGGAAATCTCCCAAATTCAAAAGCCCTAAATCGAGGAAAGAGTAGAGCAGTCATACCAGATGTTGTTCCTCAATCTGTTCCTCTCATTGAGCAGACCGTGAGATTGAAATGTGGCTAAATCGACAGGAAGAGTGTCGAAGGCGCACAAACAAGTTACAAAATTAGGACTGAGTTAGTGAACTAGGGGTCTGTTTGGTAAGGAGTGGTCAAAGGGTCAACCACCGTTAGTAATAGACAGAATTAGAGAAAGAGTGTGACGGAAGATATAATGTGTATACTTGATGGGTGGGCAGTGTATATTATCAAAGTTCGTGGGTGGGCAATGTTAAACCCCAAAACCTCGTGGGTGGGCACTGTAATTTTTCCTTTAAAAATTATATTTTTCACTCATGCGGTTTCCTCGTTTTACATCCAGCAAATTTTTCTAGTTTTTGTTCACTTTAAAAGATGCTTAAACGTTGTCCGAAATTGATGAAATTTTACATGGACGATGCTAAAGTGTTATATTTTGGTTCAGTGATTCTAAAGTTTTTTAAACTCAAATGTGACATATGGGACCCAATAAAAATGTGCTTACATGTCAGATGTTTCATCGAGTCCCACGGGTCACATATGACTTAAAAACATCGAATTTGACATAAGATCAAAATATAACACTTTAGCTTCATCCATGTAAAGTTTCATCAATTTTGGACGACGTTTAAGCATCTTTTAAATTAAACAAAAGTTTGAAAAGTTGTTGGATGTAAAACGGGGCAAACCACATGGGTGAGAAAAGTAATTTTTGAAACCTCATGGGTGGAGTATGTAATTTCATCAAACATCATGGGTATGGCATGTAATTTTCCACAAAAATTATATGCATACATAAAAAAGGAAGTTTAAGTAATAACTTTGGGAAATCCCAAAAGGTTTCATAATTCATACACACATTCCCCATTTTTTTTAATTGACGATATACTCTTACTCCATGAAAAAACTTTGAATGATGATTGTTTTACCCCTGTCGTTATATATATGTTTTATGTTCATTATCTATCACTTTTTTTAATCGGTGCCATTTTATGAAATTTTCAAAAATAAAAATTAAATACTACAAAAATAAAAATACTTACTAAAAATATTTGAAAGAGTAATATAATTATTTAAAAAAACTAAGAATATATACAATTGACATAAAATAATAATTCTTAAATATTAAACATACATTAAACTTCAAACAAATAAAATTATTTTCTTCTTATTATTTTTTACCTTCCTAGACTATTTCACAGTTTTATTCTTCACTAAAATATTTGCAGTTATGGTTAGATAATGATTAAATATTTTTATAATTTAATTTGTTGCATGAGGAGTTGAATTTTAAATTAAAATTATATACAACTACCTCATCTTAGATTGGATTAGTTTTGCTTATAAATTGACATACATATGCTTATTATCTAATTATAACTTCAAATATTTTAATGAAGAAGAAGATTGATAAATAGTCAATGAAGGTAAAAAAACAATGAGAAAAACATTAAGTTATTTGAAGTTTTGTATGTTAAATAAAAACACTTTGTATCAACAACTAGATCTTGATTTTACATACTAACATATTACTTTTCAGATTTTTTTACACACATTGGCTATTTAAAGGATGGTTGATGGGCCACTAATTTACCTACTTTTTACTAGCAAAATCATTTGTCTTTATTACCGCTTTGTCTTGATTTTGTACTTAATTGAAGTTCATTCGTATATCTAAAAGAAACTGTCTGAAAACAAGTTATTTTGATATTTAATTGACTTAGGATTGATATATGGGGAATTTGGCGATTTGCGGAGGAAGTAAATAAATAAAGTGCTTACAATAAATCCCTATTTCTGTGTAAGGAACACCAAAGTCTTCCAAGAGTTATTGATGAAGGAAGATAATTGAGGATAGTAAGTTAAAGGAACTAAAATGTCACTATTTACTTCATGAAACTGAATGAAATTAAAGAAGTCATCAGTGAACAAATGAAGAGTCTTGAATTCAACTTAAATAAGGAAGGCTTTGATAGAGAAATACATCCACGTCACAACATCTCATTCACCACCTATTTTCCACACAAACTCACGCAAAGAGCCCTAGACACCGTCAAAGGTGCTCTCCATCATCTCCAACCTCGAAGCCCGACGTTTTACAGATTTGGCAAGCGGAGCATACCCAGAAGTTTTCTTCTTCCATTTGATGAATTCTTTTTTAATCCTTGATGTCTCTTTTGTTAGTATGCTAGGCTAAACAGGATTTACTTCGGGGATGGTTGTTTATAATAAAGATGATTTTACAATTACTTATACTAGTTTGCTTTGAGATATTTAATGATTGTTACAAATTAATATATTTCTTGCGTATTTTGATAAATTTCATGAATTTGTTGATTGGCTTTATGAATTCTATTATGATTAGATTGGTGATTAATAAGTATGTCAATTTAATCTAAAAGCCTTTGGAGAATCAAATCGGATAAATTAGGTTTTCCTTCCGGTGAATATATTTCTTTGCGCTTAATCCACCTATATGAAGTAGCGGACCAAAAATTTTGTTTAAGGGGGATTTTTTTTTGAAAGTATACCCCTTTCGTTCTGCCCCTCTCTATATGTGTTTTGTTTGTTTGTAGATTAAAACTCGCATGTTTTGATAGATAAGCTTTTCTTTAACCAGCATTTTATATAACAAAATTAAGAAATTTGTCAATCCATATCTCAATTATTTGTAGAAATTGTATTTATCGAAAACAACCTGAATCGGGGATTCCATCCTATATTATTTAATCACTTTTCTTTTACATGCTTATTTACTTGATTCCTGCTTAATTTAAAATTCCAACAATAGAAACAAACCCCATAAATTTCCTATTTTCTAGGATTAAACGTTTTCTTTTTCCAAATCTATGGCTTGAAGTGCCTAGAACATGTTATAGGACATGTCCCACTATCTTTACTTGGGGAAGTAGGCTTCAACAACTATAAGGCCTTGCCCCATCTACCGGTGTCCCTGATAGCGAGTTAGGCCAGCGTGCGCTTACCGTATGTCTGGTTCCGCACTTGGGCAAGTGTGAGAGTGCGAGGGGCGACACACTAAGTTGGCACTTGTGTCCGGCATGGCCGAGATGGTCCTGGTGGTGGTGATTGCACTGCGTGGCCGACGTTAGTGTGTCCCTACTAAAGGTGTCTTGGCACTAGGGTTACTCCACTAGGGAAGATGTTCATTCAGTGGAGTGTCCCGCACATCCATGCCTTTAGGCAAAGGGATGAGAGGACGTGGGAACTCACCATAGGACGGTTCAAGACCACCCTTAGTCAATGCTTGTGGCACAAGGGTTAGTTTGGTTAGGTTGACCGAGCGTTGACCCGACGTCAATCATAAGTGTTGCTTGTTTGATTATCTAGATGTTGTCCCTTGATGTTGGTTGTGTGAACTTCCTTGCTATATGTGTGCTATGCATACCGCTGGACATGCTTCCAAGAAAATTTTATTTTGGGAATATACTCATGACAAAAGTGATATCGCGATAGAGATTTTTGCAACCCGTGGTCAATTGATTTACTCTAAGAGTCTAGAATAATTTATTTAGTTTCTAGTAGGTGAATAAATCTGTTTGCAATGGTCGTGAGCATAAAACCTGTTTAGTCTCGAAGCTTAGTCCCCTTTATAATATGACCAATGCAGTATCACTCACTCAAACGACATGCATTGCATAAAGCTTAAACCCATAAAAGAGAAGCCAAAGTCCAAGCTCGGTTATAATACTCAAGACTACATAGAACTAAACAGATTAATACAAATCGGAAGTAACATTTCTTTTTCTTTCGACTCTGATACATAGGACATGAAACGACCAGAACCCACTGGATCATTCGTCATCCTTGTAAGGGTATTCTTCGGGAACTTGCTTCAAAAGCTTGACTTGCAACTCATATGCATCATCCCCGCGTAGCACATCCCGAATCCATGTGATTTCAGTCTTCATGGACACCTGTGTAAGGTTAAATTATCATCAGAACCTTCAGGCTATGTGTAACATTACCCAACACTGCACATATCTAAACATTACAACTCTATTAGCCTCTTTCGAAGGATACAACTCTATTAACCTCAATTACAAAGAAGGGACTATATCTTTTTTGGTTGTAAATATTTCTGGTTAAGTGAATTTCTCCACGCATTACTTTTTTTTTCTTTTAAATTCTACCTATTGTACACAATACATGAAGAAGATTCAAGGAACAACACATAAAGGATCTACCATCTCCAGCGCTCCTCGGATGACACCACTTAAACGTTGCAGTAGTATAGTCCCTGACAGGTATCCGGAAGCTCAACAAAATCTACAAGTGGATTATCCTCCAAACATACTGCAAGTTGTTCCCTCAGTGTCCCAGTTGGTGACTGACGCAGTAACCCCGAGAAACATTTTGAAGCCAACCTTCAAACAGAAACGGCATAAAAAATTCAGCATCACTTTTTTTGCACCTCTAATGATCATTATAGCTTCTAGCAAATCACTTGCAAAATCAAAATATTATTTGCAGTCATGCACTTTTTGCCGTTCCTCAAATCACCCCTTCAACGTTTAACAGAGTTTCATGGCAAAAGAATAAAGGCATTTTAACAGAGATTACTAAGTCACCCCTGTCAACAACCAGCTGCCTGATGTTGAGATGTTATCGCTTAGCTTGTAATGTATGATCACAATTGTTCATCTAATACTAAAAGGGCAACATTCCATGAAAGATAGGGTAAGAATAATCAGATGGTAGAACAGTACAGGGCCTCCATTTTGGTTTTTTTTTTTTCTTCCTTTTGAGGGAGTGCTAGTAAAATGTTGGAGGGGCTGAGAGGAACTTCATAGTCAGGGAAAATACTACTACCAGATAACCACAGATTGTACCTTTGAACCATATACATTCAAAGAATTGAAACCAGGGGCAGAGAGAGGGAGACTGTCAGGAGCTAGAGTACAATATGAAGCCTTTAACTTTGTGTCTTTCTTACGCAAAAGAGATTGTTGAGATTTTAGGGTAATTGACTACGTTTGACATTTTGTGGTTGTAATAATTGAGAGATTATCAAGAATAGATAAGATTACAAGTTTGGTATTCATATATTGCTTAATGAATATGTTTTCTGATGAATGATGAGGAAAATATCCAGCATCCATGTCATGAAAGTATCTGATTAGCAGAGCATATTGGAGGGTTGCATTGCTCAAATATGATGAATGAAAGGTGTGTGGGTCTTCCCTCTTCGAGAAGTTAGATGGTTTTCCAAAATTGTCCACAAGAGTTCAGACTTAAGAGGATAGTGCACTGTATCCGGTAAATGAGGATAGGATTGATAGTTATCAGGATAGTCTAGACTTTGAAGGATCTCTACTCAGGGGTTCCAAATCTGACAATACTTATTTCCTTAAACTTTTATCCTCTATCGTCAGCTGTAAACTATATGTGCTATGCCTATGCCCCTGAAGACTAAGTTCGGAATTATAATGGAATAGGTTAAGTAGAATCCACTATCCTGTGAGATAAAGATATGAATCCCGATGAGGATTACCGTTGTATTACTTCCAATATATAGAGTTGAGTACATTAGTTAATGGCCTAAAAGTAGGAAGTAGTTAGGGGATTTAGGAGGTTGTTACTAGATATTTTACATATCCAAGCATAACAGGACTTGTAACTTCAGAAACGATATAAAAAAAGTAATGCAATAATGAACCAAATAACAATAGCTTCTACCATCAAGGATAACCTTAGCAATAACTTCGGCAGTCTCTTTGAAGTCCACACATCTTGATACATTCGATTTAGCCAAGAACTCATCAATGAGCCTTACCCCGATGTTATAACCCCTGAAATATCATGGTTAGGAGCTGAATAGAAGTCCCGTACAACACGATAGCCGCAGAATCAGATAATGCACAATCCACACAAATTGAAAAACCGTTGTTGAATAGATCAAGCAGAAGAGTGAAGAAAAAAACAGCACGCTTAAAGTGATAGAATGAAAAGAGAGCACCGGTGAGTAAAACTGAAGGAAGGAAAAGAGAAGAATAGTCAATTGCAAAAGAAAACAAAATAATTCAAGAACAGAAAATAAAATGCATACATTTGATCAAGCTGTTTGTTGACTTCATCGACCTCTTCCAGATCAGTCAGCAACTGGCGAACGATCGCTCCGTATGTCAGCGTAAATAGCTCAGCGTTCTGGCATTAAAACGGCAAAGAGATCCACCGAAGACTCAGATCGAAACAAATAGCCCCTCCAATTGAAAAGAAGACAATATAGAAAATTGACGTAGTAGATATTATTTAGGGTATAGTGTGTCACATTCAGTATCCCCTCAAAATCTCGTCTCTTAGCAGAAGAATTGAGTGAGGAAAATCAAAAGTAAAACTCACCAAGCACGAGTAAATGAGAAACTTTAATCAAACGGAAATTGACGAGGTGGGATTACAACTGACCACTTTTTCTACGCTGGCGAAGATTGCATCGCCGGTTCTCGGAGCAATTTGTGGAGCCATTTCTTGATTCAATCCTGCTCACGGATGAAGCAAAGCAGAGAGGAGACGAAGAGCACGCGCCGGAAGAAGAGAAAGGGAGAGACTAGACTAGAGAGCAACCACTTCGCAGCAAGACACTGTAAATGAGACCCGTAGAGAATCAAAGGCTGAGTCTCAATTCACTGCGGATGATGTAGAAGTAGCCCAACATTTAGCCCACATCAAGAAGTAATAGGTCCAAGTACAGAAATTTTGAACAACGTATGTGGTACTAAACGGGCCTGGTGGGTTCTTACATGAGGAAGAAAATGCCATACGGTCCAACAAAGCATTTTTTTTCGTTACGGTAGCTTGAGAGTGTTTTCATTTGCCGGACCCACGCATAGAATCCAACCTCGGAGTTTGTGCTACATTGCTATCTTCCTTCCTTTTAATTTGGGGCTTTTGCAAAAATTTGTATAGGTAATTATTTGTCAATTGGGCCATTATTAGAGTATGAGTAGACATTTGGATAGTTTATGTGCCTGATTTGTCTGGATATAATATATAGTACTCCCTCCGTCCTGAATTGACGTCCTGTTTACTATTTGGACATGTCGTTTGACTTCAATTTTTAACATATAAGATAAATTAATTTTAAAAATTTAAATTTTGCATATGATTCCTTACATCATAAACTATATGTTACAAAATTTAGTTTTATAAAATTATTTTATCTTATATGCTTAATATTGAAGTGGAAAAAACGCTGCATAAAGCAAACAGGACGGTCAATTCAGGACGGAGGGAGTAATGTACTAGTGATTACAAATTACAAATTATTCAAGTATTTTTTTATATTTTTTATTTTTAAATGATAAATATTAATTATTAGACTTACTAATTCTCTGCATGAGACCTAATAATTAGATTATAATTATTACAAATGACTTTTTAAAATTTCTAATTTCAATCAAATAAAATGGGTTGCCAATTACCCGATCATTTACCTTTCATCTTCATTACCAAAACTCTCTCTAAAATTTTGAACGCCATAACACAAGAGAAACAACCTCTTTTCATCCTTCATTTACCAAGCTCTTTCTGAATTTTTGAACACCATAGAAAGGAAACCACTACATGCACTAATCGTCAATGTCATAGAAGAGAAACCACCACTTTCAAAATCTACAACCAAGTCTCAAGCCAAGTCTTTCATCTTCGTTTACCAAGCTCTTTCTCATCTTGTCTAATCATGATTTTTTCATTTATTCTCTTTACAATGTCTTTCAAGTTCTTTTTTTCATTTTATCTGATTTAGCTCTCTCACCATTCTCTATGCGCTCTTTCAAGTTTTTCTTCATTCTCTCTGATTTCACTCTCTCATTCATTATGTTATAACCTAGTTTTGCTTAAGTCAGAATTCATTTCAGAACTTGTTTTATATCTTGTGGTAAGTCTCTTTATGCTATTTCAGGATGTTTTGATCATTTGGGAAGAAGGGAGAGATAAGGTAGTTTTTTTCTAATATTGGTAAGTAAATAAATAAGGAAGGAATCCTTATTTTCTTTGCCAGTCAATTCATCACGTCATGACAGTTTCTTCCTCCCGTTGTGTTGAGCATGACTCCTTCCTCACTTTCTCTAGTTCCATCTTTGCGATCCTGAGTGTTGCTCGTCTTCCCCGTGCTACTGTTCGGGTTCTTCCCCTCTACAATTCAGGTTCGGTTTGTTGTTCGGTAGTATTTCGTGGTGCCGTTTGGAGGGTTCCGTTTTTTATTTTTGGTGTTTTGCTAGCTGAATTCAGTGTTGTTTTGCTTCTCCTTTGCCTGTGTTTTGTTCGGTTGGTTTCTGGAATCGTTTGGCCGTTTCTGCATTATGAATTCAAGTAAGTGGGGGATGAAATTGGGGTTGAATGCTCACCCATGGGGTATTTTTGGAATTGCGTTTCTGGTTGAGTAAATGTAGAGTGTACTGTGATTTTTCCTGCTGATTTGAAAAGGCTATTAAGTGGTTAAACCCCCATGGTACTGATTTTGCATTCTGGAAACTACTACTTGTTGGAGCATAAAGATGTCACTGAGATAGTCAATTGCTTCGAAAGAGTCACTCGTCCTTGACAAAACACAAAAGACGTCGGCTTCACAATCACAACAAAGTCTACACATAACCTAGAAGCATAATCGACTCTGTCTCACCATTGCAATATTTAAGGAATGAACGCGTCAACACTTAAACTCCTCAATGGGCAGAAGGCGCTCAGTCGACTCCGAAGTTTACACCCAAAGACTGGCGCAACACCCTCAGCACGCGTCCGCGAAGTTAGTTCCGACATTCAAGGACTAACTCTCTTAGCCGTTGTACTTAGAAATAGTATAAATAGGAATGTAATTGTCAATTGTAAGTGCGCTTTTCTGATTCAGAAATTGTGAGAGATTAGAGAGAGAGCTACTTTCCGATTTAAAGAGAGAATTAGTACCAAATTCAGTTAGAGCTTATAGATAGACTCATTCTAGGTAGGACCTAGTTTCACTACGCTTATCATTGTGCTGATCAGAAATTGTATTGGGTGAGTGAGTGAAAACCATAAAGTAGATTTTATCTACGAAGTGGGCATTGTAAGTTGTTTTGTTTTGACTAGAAAATAAAATAACTTATTTTATGTATCTTGCCGAGTTCCACTGAGTCCTTCAATCTTTCAAGCATAGTTTCAGTTTAGTTATTCTGAGTCTGTCTTACATTGCAACTTCAAGAAACTACTTCCGCACACTTAGTTTGACTAAGTGTTTCCACATTATCAGTGCTACTGCATACTTAGTTCGAATGAGTCAAACCATCTCACAGACTAACACCTTGAGTTAGTTTGAGTCATCCGTTCGATCCTACACGTGGTATCAGAGCCTCGTCTAACTGACTGTCAATCAAACAGCAATGACAGACCTCTTTACCAATCAAAACAACAAGATGCACTTCAAGCATCCCAGGCTCACATCTACAAACTATGATCATTGGAAAAATGATATCGAGCAACACATCGAGTCGGTCAACTCCGAATTGTGGGAGATAGTCATTGGAGGAGATCTTGTAGTTAATCCAGATCGATCTACATGGACTGCGGTAGATCGAAAAAGGTATGAGCTAAACCGTCAAGCGTCTCGAGCTATCTACACCTGCCTGTCCATTCTAGAACAAAGAAGAGTCAATCATTGCAAATCCGTAAATGAAATCTGGACTCTCCTCCAAGCCACTCACAAAGGAGTCACCGAACTCAAGAAATGCAAAGCTCAAGAACTGCGAATGGATTATGAGAACTTTCTACAAAAACCTGGCGAGTCTTTGGATGATGTACTTGATCGTTTTTATCTATTAACAACTACTATGCAGGAAGTCAATATTCTACCGGATAGAGAGAGTGTCTTGCACAAGCTTCTAGACAGTCTTAGAGAAGAGTGGGCAGAGACCGTGATCTCCACCAAAGCCTGCAAAGATCTCTCTAAATAGAGCTGCTAGGACTTGGGATCTTACCTGCAGTGTAACACCCCTCTCAATAATCACGATATAATCTCTCACGTAGCAATAAATAAAACGTCTCGCAGCGGAAAAACAAATAACCATTACAAAACTCACTCGGGTGTCACCGGCCGTTACCCGCCCATGCGAGCAACGTAGCCAAACTACATCCAACTTCCAATACAAATAAACTGCTAACCGCAGTGATAACGAGAAACTCCTATACATCATACCAAGTCCATAACCATAAACATCGACAAGTGAGCGACTACCCAATCCTGAAAAATACATAACTTTACCATAAGACCATACACCATCTTCATTGTTATACAACATCTCCAATTACCCTGTTCCTGCTCTTCAGCTCCGACAATGATCAACAACCTGTAATGGTGTAGTATCAGCGATAGACGCTGAGTATGCCGGGCCTGGACCCTAATGGTCTTGTCATTTTAACCATCTTATTATTAGATTGGTTTCATGCTTTTCCTTTTTACAGTTATAATCAAAACTGAAGCATAAATGTATAATATACATAATCAACCATCCAAATATCCATAACCATTTAACCATCCATCCAATCCAAACAGTCATAGAATAAATCAAACAACATTTGTATATCGAACGTATCGAGTATCAACAATATATTGTACAATGTACAATCGTCGTAGCGTTACCATCCACTGTCAATTTATTTTAGTTTGGCTTTCAAGCCCCATCCATATGTACAATGTACATTCGTCGTGGCGTACAGTTTCCATAGTTAATTTACCTTAGCCTTGAAGGCTCCATCCAACCATCAACACACAATAAAATAACCACAAGTTTAACCGATGAACAACAAAGCGAAACAACGAGGATAATAAACAAGTATAAAGTCTCGTCCATGGTTTTGTTCGCCACTGTATAAGTCTCAATTGTTTTAGTTGTTCAGTTATACCTAGTGACAATGTCTCTGATAAGTGTCCAAATGAGCATGATTTATAGGTGTATTTCATATATTATATTAGCACTTTTCTTGCTCATTTCTCCACTTCGGTTAGTTTTCCTCTAGTTTATGTTTTATTATTATCTCACAAATTTATTGGTTTAACATGAGGAAAACCAAGCTGGAAGTAAAGTAGACGAAGAGACGAACACATAGACGTAAACGGCTCAGAAAACGGAGTCCAAACGAAGAATCTAGAGCCGGTCAAAATTCGTAGAAGAAATAAGCCTGTACGTCGTGAAAACAGGCGGACAAGAGACAAGGTGTAACCGCCCCTAAGCAGGCGGACATGAGACAGCTTCAACCGCTTGAAAGCAGGCGGACATGAGTGTGAGCAACCGCCCCTAAGCAGGCGGACGAGAGATATATGCAACCGCCTGACTACAGGCGGACAAGGTAGAGAGGCGAGACAAGAGGCTACCGCCTCATTCGAGGCGGACAAGGTAGAGAGGCTACCGCCTCTATATTGGCGGACACCAGCATTTGCAACCGCCTGTTATCAGGCGGACATGGAGGCGGACAGCAGTAGTTAGTCAGTCGCGCCAGTTTTCTTCTTCGCGTCGACTTCGTCCGTCGACTTGTCTTCGCCGACTTCTGCAACTCGTCCACTCGTCCACTGTCTGCAATTATCCATCTACTCTGCACACGTTCTGTCCCCTGCAATAAATGATCAATCAGTCTGCAAATCTTATCCAGCTTCTTCCACCGCCTCAATCCATCACGCGTCTGTTATCTTCATTTTCCTCTGCTGCCTCTTCCTTTCTCTATATAAACCCACGAGCCTTCTCCTCAAAAGGGGGGGAACCACGACCCATACAATCCATCACCGTACCACTTCACCACACATCACACGTTCATCTCATTTCTCTCCTCCCGCCTTCTCCATTTTTATTTCACTTTCCACCATATTCACCTCTAGTCCTACGTATACAAAATAGCAGAGCGAGCTGGAGTGATTACAGATGATTTCTATTACTCTTGTTTCTGTTTATCTATTTAATATGTTAGACTAGAATATTTATACTCGGGGAATGGTTATTATGTGTTTGTATTAATTGTGCAATATTTTTACTGGTTTATTTAAATACAGTTTGTTACGTTTTAAAGGTTATCTCGCACCTTTTTAATAAATGTCATGAGTTTATTAAATTGCTTTCCTAAGTCTATTTTGATCAGACCGTGATAAAAGATAGGTTAATTAAGACGTAAAACTGAGGAAACTTGTTATGATTTAATAAGTTAGTATTCAGTTGCAAATGTAATTCCTCAAATACTCCTCTGCCGTTTACAGGCATTTGCTTGAACCTTGATTAGAACCTTGCATTTTCAGGTAAACGAGTTCTTTTGAGTCTATGACTTAGACCTTAAGAAAATAACAGGAACCTTGCCAAATTATTAAACCAGTAGAGATAGCTTAATTATGCAGATTATAATAACCTGACCCAGAGTTCCATTTAATTTATCTATTAACTTAGTTTATTTTATCTTTCCTTTTTATTTATATTACAAGTCAATTAATCCCCCTCTTGTGATACGCTTAGGTACTATAATATGTATATTAGTCCCACGGTTCGACATCCGGTCGCTTACAATTCACTATACTACCACGACCGGGATTTGTTTGCAGCCCGACGTTTATTTTGAGATTTAATTTCTTTTCATTTAATTTTACACCAATTTAACCACTCACTTTACAACGTCTGCAGTCTCGTTAAAACGACATGTCTCTAGTTACCCATATATTATGGCGGGTCACCCACGGCAGTAGCCACTCCAACGGTAGAGTCTCCGACCAACGAGCCATTCTAGCTCACGGGAAATTTTCTTGATACTTACGGACCCGTACGCGGACATCCTGGTATCGTTTTTGTGATCACAACGCGCACCAAGAGCCACATCCTCTTGGCTTTACTTCCATTCCATTAATTAATTAATTATACCATCGCATCGCATTACCAAATTTTCTAACACAGCAGACTAAGGTCATTAGTCCAATCCGGAGTCTGTAAACTCTGGATCCAGTGCTAGATACAAGAGCGGCGTATAGAAAGGCCAATGCTCCGTATAAAAGTCTCAGATAACATGTATATGTTATTATCATAGTGCTACAACGTTTTACTTACGTTCCTTATATTTCATATAAGATAGCACCATAGCCGCTAGTTCGTTTTATATATATAGGTTCATATATACGAACCAATACTGTTAACTCAACAACAGTAAATGATAAGCAGCTATAAATATACAGTTCATGCATATTAATTATCACATTCAGACAAACAATCTTATCACAGATCACACAACAACATACAAGTTATATCAACCAAATCCGAGCCCAAGGAGCAACCTTAGGACAACTCGGATCAAACCCCTTTACATACCGTTCACCCTGATTGTATTACGGTGGAGTATGAATCAGCAAGATCCTATGCTCCGTGTAGTCCGCTAGCTCGTCGAGCGTCTTGTCAGAGGTACAATCTAAACGGTAATAAACTATAAGTCAGTCTCCATGACTAACTACATCGGTATCTCCGAATAATAAGTAACCCCGACAGTTCACCCCTGTTTTCTACAGTTGTTCGTTACGGGTTTCTCTAAAACAGTCGGTTTTGTTACTTATAACGCGTACGTCATAATATTTCAACTGTTAAGTTTAATTCACTATTTCCTTTTTAATCTTATCCACCATCTAGTTTAGGTACGTAACCCATAGTTGCATGTATGCATGCATGATTATATTATATTATATTCTTTTTCTTATTGTATCATTTATTTTATTGTATGCTCTTTCGTATTGTTTTATTTTCCCACCATCCTTCATAATTCGACATGTTGTATAATCCCTTTATCTTTAGCAAATAATATTTGCTTCCAAAACTCATAACTTATAGTTCGTAACTATATTTTTTTTAATAACCACCACCATTAAATCATAGGATTTCCAACCAAAATATATATCCACATTATATACATTACTCTTGTGTATGTATATATTTACCACGTAGGTAACTTCCATGAGTTAAATAAACTCTTATATTTTATGTTACTTTTTATCATCTTTTATTAGATGATTATTCCCATTAGTTGTATCATATTGTACAACTTATATTAAGATGATTATCCTAACATAAGTAACATTTTATGTTGTATAATTACAACTCCTAAGGTTTATTCAATAAATACCTTAGCTTATAAATCCCATTTTTTTTATAGTTTGTCACATTATTTTATGTGAGTACCCTTCCTTATATTAATTCCATTAAACCACCTTAATACCATATAATTGTCATAACATTTATGACATTGTAGACCATAGTCTAAAATTCATTTTCCAACTCTTATTAATTCGGTATAGCCCTTGAATTTATTTAAATTCCCTTTTGACCACATAACATCATGTAATGTTATACCAAAATACTAATACCATTTGATATGATATTTTTATTTCCTTTAACTTATAACCTATAGTTTTTATAGAAAACTATTGTATATTGCCTCATAGGCATATACTAAACCTTATACTTTTCCTTAAACCATAATTTCCTTTATTTACAAAATCACCCCTTTCTTTTTACCATGTTATATATACCATTTAATATAACATTTCTAACTTACAAAAGAGTATAACCTATGGTTATTTGTTGTAAATTCCGAACAGCCCTTGTGCTCTATAGTTGCCATTTGGCCCTATTTATAACATATAGTTCACCATATCATTAAAACTATATTTTATACACATAACTTATTAAATTCTCTTAATAATTCTAAAAATCACCAAATTCCACCAAAGGGTTATAAATATCCTTATTAACCCATATACTTTCAATATTTACCATTCCACCATCTATTTTTCTCCAAGGTGTCATAATGACATTATAACTATATATTACATATTTAGTTCATTTTAAATTCCAAAATCCACCAAATAAATTCCTAAAAATTCCTAATAGCCCATGGGTGTTTAAAATACCATTGTACACCCTTTATTTTTGGTAATAACATATTTACCACATATGTTATAAAAATATTACCTTAAGATACTTATCTTATTATAACACCTTAATAAGTTATTTAACTTATCTAATTTGGTCAAAACCTATATGGTCAAGGTTGACCACCTTAATATTTCCTTGACCACCAATTCCTTATAATTACGGTTTGCACCCAAACTTTCTAGAAATCACCATTTAACCCCAAAACTTTACAAAGTCTTATAAACTTTATTTTAACTCCATTTTACCTCTCATTTTCGGCCTTATTATTAATGCAGATAAACGACGTCATTGGAGAAGAATGGGCTAGAGTAGAGAAGAAGAGATAGATGCACGACAGAGAGAGCATAGAAGAACTGAGAATGATGAGCTTTTCTTATTATTCAGAAAGATACAGAGAGCTAGTATTTATATCCTATAGCCTCCTTTACCGCGCCAGATCATTACATTTATTTAGCCACATCAGCACTACTTAATATAGTCTTACATTCCCCCTCAAACTGGACTGGGTTATTGCACAGACCTAGTTTGCTAGTGAACAGAAAGGTAGAGTCACGAGTCAGGGGTTTTGTAAATCCATCGGCCAACTGAGATTTGGAACGAACAAAGCTGATCTTAACCTGTCCACTGATAACCTTTTCTCTGATAAAGTGATAATCCATCTCAATGTGCTTAGTTCTAGCATGTAAAACAGGATTCTTGGAGAGATGTAGAGCAGACAAATTATCACATAGGAGCAGGGGACATGTAGCTGGAGGGAAACGAATGTCTCTGAGGATGTAAGATAACCAGATGACTTCGGAAGTGGCTGCAGCAAGCGCACGATATTCAGCCTCAGTGCTAGATCTGGCAACAGTTCTTTGCTTCCTCGAAGCCCAAGAAATAAGATTAGCTCCGAGAAATACACACACTCCACTGGTTGATCTTCTGGTTAGAGCACAGCTGCCCCAGTCTGCGTCTGAATAAGCAACCAGATTAAGAGAAGACTTGGAACTGAGTGTGAGACCGTGAGTGGGAGTACCACTAATATAACGTAAAATCCTTTTAACAGCCTGCCAGTGCACTTCTCGAGGAGCAGTCATATATTGACATGCTAGATTGACAGCATAAGTGATGTCTGGCCTGGTCAGAGTAAGATACTGAAGCGCTCCTACAACGCTTCTGTACTTGGCAGGATCTGTAGTAGGAGACAGTAGAGTATCCATCCGATGGGTCATGCTGATGGGAGTGCGAGATGAATTAGCATTCCACAGACCTTCCTGCTGTAGAAGATCACGAGCATATTTGTGCTGACTGAGAAATAAGCCAGAATCAGTGAATTGAACTTCGATTCCTAGAAAGTAATGAAGTTTACCCAGATCTTTCAAGGCGCAAGCACTACCTAACTGAGCAATGACTTGATTAACAAGTTGAACGTCACTTCCAGTGATAACTATGTCATCGACATAGACAAGCAGTATAACAGATCCCAGAGCATTATGTCTAAAAAAAGAGAGGTGTCCGCTTGACTGAAACTGAACCCAAGTTGCATCAGAATGGAACTTAGCTTATCAAACCAGGCCCTAGGGGCCTGTTTTAATCCATACAAAGACTTCTGAAGCTTGCACACATACTGCTGTTTGGATTTCTCAACAAATCCAGGTGGTTGCTCCATAAAAACTTCTTCTGTTAAGTCACCATGCAGAAAAGCATTTTTGACATCAAGTTGTCGAATTTCCCAACCCTGAGTAACAGCAACAGAGAGAACTGTACGAATTGTAGGAAACTTGACAACAGGACTAAACGTTTCCTGAAAATCAATACCAGGTACTTGGTGAAATCCTTTGGCGACAAGCCTCGCTTTCAGCCTTTCTACAGAGCCATCAGCACGACATTTGGTTCTAAAAACCCACTTACATCCCACTACATTCATGTTGGGTTGTCTTGGAACTAGACACCATGTGCTGTTTTGATGAAGAACATCCATCTCCTCTTGTATAGCCTTAAACCAAGCTGGATCTTGTAAGGCTTGTTTAACTGTGCGCGGTTCCTTTGGAATAACAACCTGCTGACTGACATTTGCTTCAGTTTGGTGTCTTGTCTTAGAACGTGTAAGCATAGGATGGGTGTTAATCATCTGTGTTGGGTGCTGAGAGTCAATGGGAAGATCAACAACAAGATCAATAGCAGGAGCAGCAGACATCCAGACCAGTATCACAATCTGGATGAATAACAGTTTCAGGTTGAGGAGAAGTATCACTAGAGAGGGTGACTGCAGTAGGAGTAGTCTCAGGTTGCAGAGGGGAAGAAGTTTTGTGAGGCTCTTCGGCAATAGGTAGAAAAATAGGTAAATTGTTGTTAAGAGGATTGTGTTTGTGAGCATCTGAAGCAGTTTCAGGTGTGACGTATTCCTGTGGACTATCAACAAAGAGTTTGAAGGTAGTGATGAAATTTTCAGAACTGGATGAGAAGCTCGGGTTTACAGTTCTGTAAGGAAAAATAGTTTCATCATCAAAAACGACATGGCGGGAAATATAGATTTTCCTGGATGGTATATGATAACAGCGGTAGCCTTTGTGCAGATTGCTATAACCAATGAAAACACAGGGTAAGGACCTTGGTTCAAGCTTGTGACATGGCTTGTTTCGAAGAAAGGGAAAACATCTGCAACCAAAGGTTTTGAGAGATGAGTAATCAGGTTGTTTGTTGAAGATTTTAACAAAAGGTATTTGGAAATTCAGAGTAGATGAAGGCAGTCTGTTGATCAGAAAGACTGAGGTCATGAAGGCTTCAGTCCAAAAATGAATGGGTAGGTTTGAGTGATACAACAAGGTAAGACTCATCTCAACAATATGTCGATGTTTCCGCTCTGCAACACCATTCTGTTCAGGGGTTCCAGGACATGAGACTTGCTGAATAATTCCAAGACTGCTCAGCAATTGTGTAAAGGCAAGACTCATAAACTCACCTCCTCCATCACATTGAAAAATTCTGATTTTCTTATCAAACTGACATTCAATCATGCGTTGAAATTTAACAAAAGTTTGCAGAAAGTCTGATTTCTTCTTCAAAAGATAAAGCCAAGTAAAACGACTACTATCATCAATGAAACTACATAGTATCTGAATCCACTAGATGAAGCAACAGGTGCAGGACCCCAGATGTCACAGTGGACTTTATCAAATACATCAGCAGAAACTTTATTACCAGATTTGAAGGGAAGTCTACAGCTTTTTCCCATCTGACAACTAGAACAAACATTAGACTCCCTCTTCCAAGAGCTGACATCAATTCCTTGAAGTTGATGCAAACTCTGAATCATCTTGGAGTGGGGATGTCCTAGTCGAGCATGCCACACATCTGCTGTAGCTTTATTTGTTGTGCAGACCAGATGAGCTTCATTGAGAACTTTATCAACAGAATATAGTTCACCAGACTTTCTTCCCTTGATTAAGACTTCACCTGTCACTCGATCCTTTATATAAAAACCAGAGTCAACAAATTCAACCGTGCAGAAATTATCTTTAGTTAGACGACTAACAGATAATAAGTTTCTCTTCAGTTCTGGAACAACCAGAACATTGTTCAATTTTACTGAACCATTTTGACCTTCAAGCTGACTTTCTCCAGTATATTGTATACTTAGCTTCGAGCCATTGCCAACAACTACAGAGTCACTACCTCTATATGGTTTAGGTTGAATAATCATACCTGTGTTATTTACCATATGAGTTGTAGCAGCAGAGTCGATGTATAAGGCTGAGGAATCTTCATCAGTTGTTATGGTATTAAAGGCTTTGGGGAGACTCTCTTCTGTAGCAGCTGTATACGAGTGATCCCATCTGTAGAAGCAAGAGAGAGCAGTATGATTTGTTCTCCCACAGATTTGGCAGGGATTGACAACTGAACCTGATGTTGCACCAATCGAATCTTGACTCTTATATCCTAATTTTTGTTGATAGTAACCACTCCTTTGACTTCCTCTTCCACGGTAAGAATTTCTACCTCCTCTTCCGCGGTAGGAATTACCAGATCCTCTACCTCGTTGATAGTTATTGCTGGTGTGTTTCTTGCGTAACAGTAAACGCAGAATCTTGAAGATTAGAAGTTACCTCTTCTTTGTCATCTTCTCCTTCTCTTAGATCATAGGCTTCTATAGCAGCAATGAACTCCTTGAGAGTAGGAGTAGGTGTACGAGTCAGCATTATTGATCGAAGGACTCTGTACCTTCTTCCGCAACCTTGAGCGAAGATCAGAACCTTGTCATCTTCAGGCACAGCATGTTTAATCGCAGAGAGACTGTCGCAGACTGCTTTGAACTCCTTGATGTACTCCTTTATCGATTTCTCTCCAAGCTTGAGGGATCTGAGTTTTTGCTTGAGTTGAAATTCACGATCCTTTGTTGATCGAAGAAACTCATTTTGTAACTCGCTCCAGATAGCTTTAGCAGAGAGACAATCTATCACATGATCTACACAGTCTTCCGAGATGGTTGCGATTAACCAGGTCCTGACCAGAGCATCCTTCTCCTTCCATTTGATCAGATCTTCTTCTTCAATCGGTGGTTCTTTTCTATTATTTCAAGAACACGTACAGATTCAAGAAGATTCAACATTTGAGTTCTCCAGCTGAGGTAGTTGCGCTCTCCATTCAACTTGATCGTCGAAATGCCGATTAGCTGATAAAGATTTGACGCTGAAAGAGTGAAGCTGGATCCAGATTTGGAACTCGCTTTATCTGATGTAGATGTCTCTGAATCGGCCATGACAAGATTTTTCGAGAGCGGAAGTGAAATTTATGCTCTGATACCATGAAGAATAGTAGTGAGAATAAGAATGCAGATAAACGACGTCATTGGAGAAGAATGGGCTAGAGTAGAGAAGAAGAGATAGATGCACGACAGAGAGAGCATAGAAGAACTGAGAATGATGAGCTTTTCTTATTATTCAGAAAGATACAGAGAGCTAGTATTTATATCCTATAGCCTCCTTTACCGCGCCAGATCATTACATTTATTTTAACTCCATTTTACCTCTCATTTTCGGCCTTATTATTCTAAAGCCCCCAAATTTAATTTGATTACACCTAATACCCCATTTATTTTCGGTAATGCATTATACTACTTAAACTTAATTAAAAGCTTGTAAATGCATAAATAAAATGGCCTAAAATACATGGCCTTATTACAAACATTGGCTTGCAAAATAAATTACACATAAATGTCCCAAAAACACTTATAATTCTCGGCCTCACCACACACTTTCCATTTAATTACCAAACTTCCACATAATGTCTTAAATTTGACATTTATGTTACTTAATCACTTAGATAAATTTACTAAGCCATTTATTTAAACATTTTAAGGTCAAAAATGACCTTATTACCATGTTCTCTCACGGCAATTAATATAGAAATAGCTTAGAACATTTTAACTTAGCAAAGTTAATGTTTAAGTGATTTATACCTTGATTTAGCTTGAATAATTCCTTGTTTGAATTCGGCCAGCCTTAGATAAAATTTCCAAAGCTTCTCTTGCATGTTTCAAACAGCAAACAAGGCCTAGTTAGTCTCCAAGAAAGATCTAACCATAAGGAGTAATTTAATGTAAGATTTAAGGCAAAAATCACCTTAAAAATGCAAGGGAAGTTCAAAGTGGTTTCGGCCTGAACCAAACACACCACAAGGTGTTAGATCCACCATATTGACATAGGAAATAGTTAGATCTCGAAATGCTACCTTGTTGTTAGGTTTTACCTTGGAAAAATGCCTTAAAAGAGTGTATTTCCTTTGGATCTCAGTCATCCTTGCTCCAAATGGCTAACCAACAGATTCCACATGAAAAGGAGAAGAAGTTGAGGCTATGACCAAAGTTTCACAGCCGAAATTGAAGGGAATCAAAAGTTATGAGCTTAAAGCACATTTTTACCTTAAAATGTAGATTTGGACAACCTTGGTCCCTCTACTGGTCTCAACCGAGTTTAGCTCTTGTTCTAACCTTAGAACACTGAGAATAATCCATAGGAATTGATGAGCCACGAAATCTAGGTGTTGGTAGTGAAGAGATGAAGAAAAAGAGCTAAAAATGACATTAAAACACTTACATTAAGAGCTTAGGAGCTAGGTTTGCCTTCCATGATCAAGAACACACTTGAGAGCTTCAAAGGAAGGGGAGAGCTCGGCTGGGCAGAAGAGGATCGGACAAGGAAGGGAGAAATGAGTGGAAAGGCTTGAATTATTTGAAAAAGTAAGTTAATTTTCAAAAGTAAATGTATTAGGTAGGAATTATTGTCAATCAAGGACTTATGCTGCCTTCTCTTATTGCAGCCGATTTCCATGGTCCAAGTGGGTCAATTAATTGACCATTGACCATACTTGGTCAATTTGACTCATGCGGGCCCCACTTTAGGGTTTATTAATATTTTAATATTAAATTTGTAAAAATTCGTAAATTTCTGGAATTAAATTCCTAATATCATATAATATGATATTTTATTATATTTAAAGGTATTTATAACCTTTTAGCCCATTTAAAACCAATTTAGAAGGCGATTACACAAAAACGTGCTTTAAGGAGTTTTAGTGCACATTTTGTGTTGCAAGGTGTTTCTGGGCTTGGTTTTCTTTGACAACGGTTTTGTTGTGTTCCTTACATGATACTTGATCATGGTATTCAATTTTATATCATTTAGAGGTCATTTGATTTTTAAGGTTTCCTAGAGCACCTTTTTGCCCTTTTTGACCTTGAAGCATGTAAATGCTTTTTCTTTGTGTTGGAGTGTTGTCCAACGGTTATAATATGTTTAGTAATGTGTTAATATGCTTAGGACAAATTTTTAGGTCCTAAGTAGTTCATTTGGGTATTTATTTACTCTTAGCAGTCAAAGGGTGCAACATCTTGATTTGTGTTGACCACTGTTGTTCTCAGTTGACTTTTAAGGCATGTTTAGGCCTTAATTAATGTGATTAAATATTTAATCCATGCTTTAATAATTTGGGGTATTTCATGCAGTCTGTAGACAAATACAAGAAGATTGTCAGAAAGAAGTGTGGTAATGTATCTTCTTCTTCTTCTAGTAAAGCTATTATATTAAATGACCAAGTCTTGCAGGTTAACTCAACCTAGCACAGTCAAGAATGTGTCTATATCGCTGATAACTAAATCAGACAAGCTAAGGCTGAATTGATGGACATCATAGTCGAAGAAAGTGAGGCTGAGACTATAGAAGACTTTGTCTTCATAGTAAAGAATTTTCAGAAATTCATGCTTAATCAGCCAAATCGACAGAGTCGGTCGTTCTTGAATACCTCCAAACAGGTCTTCAACTCTGTCACCTGCTTCAACTGCAACAAACCCGGTCACTTCAAGAAAGACTGCCCTCTCCTTAAAAATCAGTTTACAAAACCTCAAGGGAGATCACTGATGGCATCTGTTGGTTGGGGAGACTTAGACTCTGACGACCAAGATGAGGAATCAAGCGGTCTAATTTGTCTCATGGCGCATGATACAACTGAGTCCATGATCCCTGACAACGAGGTAACTCACTCTCATCTTGAGACATATTTTTACCGTATATCTCCTATGGGTTTTATGAATTTGATTGCTAAAATAGTTTCTGAGACTAACTCTCTTAAGGCTGATCTCAACAGAAAAATCACCGAGTTAACTGAGGAACTCGAGATTTCAAAAGGGCTTATGTATGCTTTAAGAGATGAAACTGAGGAACACAAGACTATTTTCTGCTCACTTAGGCTAGATATGCAAGACTCTAGGCGACATGTTGACTCCCTTACAAAGGAGCTTGACAAAGTCAAGAGTCTTACAGAATCTAACCAAAGGGACCAAGAAGAGTCACTCACTCAGATTGACACTCTCAAACATGATCTCACTGTTTTTTCTCACAAATGTTGTGCCCTTCAAAATGAGTTGAATAGTTCTGAATCCAGAGTCATTTCCCTAAACTCTTCTGTCAAATAACTCACTCAAAAGCTGAAACAAAAAGAGCACACCCTCTCTCTCAAGCTAGTCAATTTCATCAAACAGGTTACTTCCTCTGAATTGCCTGAGTGGGCCAACTCCAAAATCAAAGAAGTCAGTCAGGATCGTGACGATCTCTGACGGAAAGTAGAAAAACTTTCTAAAGAGATTGTCAATTAAGATCTGGGGTTGGAACCACTCAATCCAAGCCCAAGTGGCACAAAGGTAAATTCGACATTCCCAAAATATGTCCAAATCCAACAACAAACCCAAGCGCCAACAACAAAAAGAAAATTTTGGTTCATGGTGGAAAGGACAACACAATATGTCAATCTTCCTCCTACCAAGATCTGCGGTTATTGTGGAAACCCAGGACATCGGGACAATGCCCGTGACAAATTAAATAGAGATCTCTCGTTCAACCTTAAATGCGTCAGATAGATTCTTGAAGCTAGAGAAAAGTTGAAACAATCTGGTTTGAAAAGGGAACCCAAGTACATCTGGGTTCCTAAAACTAATAAATGATCTCTTGTTTTGTAGGTGAAGGTGAATGAAGACTGCTGGTACTTAGATAGTGGATGCTTTCATCACATGACCGGAGATCCAAATCAATAGGTAAGGTTACTTTTGGAAATAACAACCAAGGTGAAATCGTGGGAGTTGGATTTGTAGGTAACCCCTCCAAATTCAAAGTTGATGGAGTCCATCTGGTCACTGGACTTCAACACAGTCTGTTAAGCATTTCTCAAATTTATGATAGATTTAATTTGGTACTTTTTTCATCTTCAGATTGTAAAGTTTTCGACGAGTGTATAGGGTCCCTAAAAGCCATTAGACGTAGAGAAGGAAATATTTACAAAATGTGCTTTTCAATCAACCCGGATGACCAAGTCTGTCTCAATGTTCATTCCTAGAATCAACTGATGTGGCACACCAGACTCGGTCATGCAAACCACCGGCTGTTGAATAAACTAAAAAGTAAGGACCTAGTTGTTGGTTTACCCGATACAAACTTTGACACAGACTCCGTCTGTGAAGCATGTATAAAAGGTAAACACACTCAGTCATCTTTCAAAAGTAAGTCAACTCTCTCTACTAGCTCTCCATTGGAACTGCTTCACATGGATCTTGTTGGTCCCATGTGTACTCAAAGTCGAAGTGGTAAAAGGTATATTTTGGACAATGTTGATGATTATTCTAGATGGACTTAGCTAATTTTTCTTTCTACTAAGGATGAAACCTTCACTGAGTTTGCCAAACTTCATAAAATTCTAATCAACAAATTCTCATTCACATTGAAAACCCTGTGAACTGATCAGGGAACTGAATTTTGCAACAAGTTTTTTGATGAGTTTTGTAGGGATAAGGGAGTTGACCATCAGCTCTCATCCGCAAGAACTCCAGAGCAGAACGGAGTCGTTGAACACAAGAATAGGACCTTGGTCGAGATGGCGCGTACCATGCTTATTGATAGTCAACTAGCTCCATCCTACTGGGCAGAAGCAGTCAATGCAGCATGTTATGTGCTTAATCGAGCCTTAATTCATCATTTTCTTCACAAGACTCCCTATGAACTTCTTCGACAACGCTAACCAAATTTCATTCATCTCAAACGTTTTAGTTGTTAGTGTTACATACATAAAATGGTAAGGACAACCTGGGTAAGTTTTCACCCAAAAGTGATGAAGGTATATTTCGAGGCTATTCTTCTAAAAGCAAAGCTTATCATGTCATTAATTTGAGAACTCAGTACTTAGAAGAAAGCCCTCATGTCAAGTTCGATGAGTTTAACAATGTTGGCTCATCTTCTGATCAACTTGACTTTGCCCCTGATGATTTCCTCACTGACACACACTTCATTACAGTTCCCATAAGCAGACTTCAGGACACTCCCTCCACCTCCACAAAAAACACCTAGGAAAAGAAAGCCATACCTTAAATGACACTGATACTAACCACATACCCGACCCACTCAATCCTCTCCAACTAAATTTTGACTCAACTGAGCACGATACACCCTCTCCTACTCCACATTGGAAATTTCAACAGGCCTCCGCACATCCTCCTAAAAATATTATCTTATATCCAAATTCAAGCATCCAAACTCGTCTTCAAGCCATGCAAACATGTGCCTTTGGTGCCTTTCTTTCAAGAACCAAACCAAAAAATGTCAAAGAGGCTTTACTTGATAGCGACTGGATCACTGCTATGCAGGAGGAACTTAATTCCCTTCAACGACATACTGTTTGGGAATTAGTCTATCGACCCTCGCATCAACAAACTATTGATACTCGATGGGTTTTTCATAGTAAACTTGATGATGTAGGGCAAGTTTACAGGAATGAATCTTGTTTAGTAGTACAGGGTTATAATCAAGAAGAAGGGATTGACTATGATGAGACCTTCGCACCTGTAGCACGCCTTGAAGCAATCCGCATGCTCATTGTGTTTGCTGCATTCAAAGGTTTCACACTCTATCAAATGTAAGTCAAGACAACCTTTCTTCATGGCTATATTGATAGAGAGGTCTACGTCGAACAACCCCCAGGGTTCACAGACTCCGTCCATCCCGACTACGTTTACAAACTATGTAAAGCCCTTTATGAACTCAAACAAGCTCCGCGTGCCTGGTATGAAAGACTCTCTTCATATCTCTTGCAAAATGGTTTCTCACGAGGTAAAGTGGACAAAACACTATTCATACTTCATTCATCACATGATCTACTACTAGTACAAGTTTATGTGGATGATATTATTTATGGGTCTACAAGTAACACCCTCTGTGAACATTTTGCTAACCTTATGAAAAAAGAGTTTTCTATGAATGAGTTAGGAGAACTTCGGTTCTTCCTAGGCTTACAAATTCAACAGGAGAAGGATGGGATCAAGATCCACCAACAAAAGTACATTAAGGAACTCCTTGGAAAGTACAACCTTGCAAACGTCAAAAGCATGTCCACTCCTAGCTGCACAACTGCCAAACTTGATCTTGATGATAATGGAGTCGGTGTAAATGCCACAGGATACAGAGGGATGATAGGGTCCCTTCTTTACCTAACTGCCAGTCGCCCGGATATCCTTCACACAGTCTATCTTTGTCCCCGCTTTCAAGCAACACAAAAATAGTCTCATCTCAAGGCAGTTAAACATATCTTTCGATACCTCAAAGGTATAAGTACTCTATATCTATGGTACCCTGTTCTCTTACTTTTGATTTATCTGGTTTTAGTGATTCCGATTGGGTTGGTTCCCTCCAAGATCAAAAGAGTACTTTAGGTAATGCCTAATTTCTTGGTCTTTGCCTAGTTTCATGGTCCTCTAAAAAGCAAAACTCCGTTGCACTCTCCACAACTAAAGCAGAGTATGTCTCTACTGCAGCATGTTGCTCCAAAATCCTTTGGATGAAACAACAGTTGCAAGACTACCACTTTACTCAAGCTCAAATTCTAATCTTTTTTGATAATAAAGGCACCATAAAAATATCTGAAAACCCAGTCCAACATTCAAGAACCAAACACATTGAAATTCACCTTCACTTCTTGAAGGACTGTGTTGAGAAAAAATTAATCCAACTTGACTTTGTCCCCACTGACGATCAACTTGCCGATATCTTTACTAAACCACTGCCTACAGCAAGGTTTGAGGCACTTCGCTCTGCAAGTGGAATGACTCCGTCTACCTAGGTGGTTGTATCTCCTTTCTTTTAGTGCAATCGTCAGCAGGTATGTCTTTAAGTTGCATTGAGTCAGTCCATGTATGTGAATAAACCTGTCAAATGTTATCCTTGCATCTCTCTTGGTTTTGTCACTACACGCACATGTCAGTGATCCCCAACTATACCCGAAATCCTCGCTCTTAATCTCTCGCGTATATCCACTATTACACGCAAAAATCCTGTACCTTCTACACGCCCGCAGCAGCCTATAACTAAGCCTACTCATCACTCAACCTCCCTCATTCTTTCTCCTGCTCATTCTCATTCCACTTTTTACCATGGCTAGCATCAACTTCAATGGCATCACTATTCCAAACGAAATTTTTCGAGATCCATTATGCCTCCAAGCATACCTTCAACAAATGGCCACCCTCAACAAACACCACCACCACCATCACTCATCCCCCACCAAAACAGAAACACCACCTCCACCTTCAAACACATCCTCCCCAAAAGACACACCACCATCAGCTGCCCCAACAGAGGTGCTCGACACAGATGTTGAAGAAATCACCCCCATCAAACCCCTTTCTCCACTAGCCAAACCTCGTTCACCGTCCTTACCACAGCAACCGTCAAACCCTACCACCCAAGACCCAACCCCAACAACAACACACTCCGACCCAGCAAAACAATCCCCTGCAAAATCCGTAACCCCCACACCACCACCCTTTCCCAAACCAAAACTAGAAAACGTAAGTCTACAACTAACCGTCCCACTATCAAACACGTCCTTCGCTCCAGCCAACAAGCTCCCCTACATCGTCACCCGCAGTTTCCTCTGCATCTGGTGAGTCTTCCCCGGTTCAAGAAACACAGCCAGCGACAACAGTGAGTCATGAAACCTCAACAGGAGCTACCTCAACACGTTCCCAGAAACCTCCAAAGCCAACTCGACGAAGTGCCAAGATTGACCCTTTCAACCAACACTACATGCTCTCCGACCCCGCGGCGGATCGCAATTTGGTTAAGGGTAAATATCTTGACTTTTCTTGGGCTTTATCCAATCATCTTGGAGAACTTGTCAAATTGTTGGAAGTTCAGGGCTGGACCCATTTTTTCCGAAATCTCAGAATGGTACTTGCAAGAATCTCTAGATTTCTATCAAAACTTGGTCATTCGTAATGGTTCTGCACAGTCCTTTGTCAATTCAAAAGCTATTTTCTTTTATCTTCCCAAAATTTCCGAGGTCCTTGGAGTCCCCCTTGCTGGTCTACAATTTTATGACAAAGGAGTCCTTCTTGATATTCCCGGAGTCCCACACACCAAAATTTATAGATTTTTCTCGTCAAAAAGAAAAGTGGGTTCTTCGATTCCAAGGGGTGATCTCTCTATCCTCCACCAACTCCTTCATATTCTTGTTATCAAAAGTATTGTTCCATGAAAAGAAAGAAATCAAATGGCAAATTGTCTTGATTTGTCCATCATGTACTGCATCCTCAACCGTCATCCTCTCAATTTGGCCTTCATAATTCTCAATCATTTGGCTCACTCTGTCGATACTCCCAAGCACTCCCTAGGCTATGTCTTCTGGCTTCCTAGGATATTTAAATATTTTTAGGTACCGCTGGAGAAATCAACCCCAGAGTGCATCGAGGAAGTGGACACAATCAACTTGAGGTACCTGAACAGGCTCACCTCCATCGACAAGACTCAGCTGCTGCCTCCTCCAACTCCCGCCACCACACCCCAGAGCTCCACCCCATAAGAAACGGCCAAGCAGGACAGATTCCTTCCACTCCAGGAGAAGATCGATCAATTGATCACTCTGGCTAGAGAGCTGGGCCAGTGCACCACAAAGATAATGAAGAGACTCATTGGTCTGGAGAAAGTAGTGTCCGCGATACAGGAGGCCATACTGGACCTTACCTCTACCGTCAACCCACTCCCTGCTAAATAGATAACCACCACCCCCCCCCCCACGTGCGTGTGTGTCTAATGCTAGAACTTAGGCTGGTTGGAAGTTCTAAACACTTTGTTTTTGGATTGTTCGTGGATACTAACATTAACTCTCTGTGACTGCAAGGCTTCCCCTTTGATGAAAGCAAAAGGGGGAAGCGGTGAATCCCATCTGGTGTACAGGCAACTCTAAATGCGTTTTGAATTGCTTTAAGTTTTTTTGCTGCAAGTTTATGTGGTTGTCAGATTGTTATACTTGCGCTTATTACTTTACCATGCTCTTTGATAAGCCGCAGACTTATCATATTTTATGCATTAGATTTAATATTATAATTATCTAAATAAAGTTATATATGTGTTGTTTATGTTAGATTATGCGTTAAAGTATATTATTTGTACAATCTTATGTTTTAGGTGTTTTATATACAAGGAGCGCATCTCTAGGCAGAAATTCCATTGAAGCCGGACTCGGTGCCGGGTTGGTTCTACACGGCATGAGCACAGAACAGAAAAGAGGCCTTGCCGGATGCGATGCCGGGTAAATGCTATCCGGCATGAGTATAGAGTCGCTTCGGTTAACCATACGACAACACATGTGTTCCACGTGATTTCCAACCGCTGCCGGGTGTGATGCCAGGTATATCCTACCCGACATATGTACTGTTTCACGCAGAATTGACGGTTTCGACCGTTAACAGTTAAGCACATTTCCCACGTGTGCCGGCTATCGATGATCCGACACGACGCCCGGCAAGAGACATATTAAAGCCCTATAAATAGGCCGAGAGTCTACATCAATGGGGACATTCCAACATTATATTACACTCCATTCCACGCTTCACTGCCGCCTCATTCCAAGTGTTGGTGTCCAAGGCTTTTCTACGGATCCATCCACAAGAAGAAGAGAAGATTTCCTTTTCGGGTTAAGGCTATAACCAATCTCCTTCTCCCTTATGTATTCCTTCTCTATTTAAGTGGGTGGTGAAGTAGGAATCCTTGTTAGGCTTTGGCTAGGGATGAATTCCTTCTATGTAAACAATATGATTATTTCAATACAAATTCAAGCGTTCATTAAGATTCTGGTTCTTATGGCAAGGGAATTAGTTGATCACTCATTCTCTTTATGCAAGTTCTACTTGAGGGGGAAAAGCCCAAGAGTAGGATAGGTTAGACAAATCTTAGTGGTCTTTAAACATTGTCTTCTGCGCTTCAGCGGGAGCAAGACTTGAGAGTGCGAGTTAATCCATCTTCCCCCATCTCCTTGTTCATTTCGTAGCATGACATATGCTCGATTTGTTAATGGGTTTTGAGTTTCTTGTTCGAAGCAAGAGAGTGGTTTTCACCATATGAACGTGCCGGATGCACTGCCGGGTGCTTCCTGTCCGGCACATTCAAGAATTTGAATATACCGTGCATCTGATGTCCGGCAGGACATCCGGCGCAATCATGTTGGTTGGTTAAGTTCGTGTCTTGAAGTTGCATTGCGTGATCATGTTGGTACTTAGGGTGGTTTAGTCCTAAACCTCGCATTTAGATAGGTTTTAGTTAATTATTGTGTCATTTACATCTCCCCCCTTATTATTATAGAATAGGCTTTTGCCCGAATTAGGACTAATTTTCTATAAGTCCCTTGGGTACGATACTCTCGGTCGTAATATATTTACACTATACTCCGACCGGGTTTTTATTTGCTACCCGTAGTAGAGTTGTAGGTTTAGTTTAATATTTTATTCTTCTTATGTATATAGTTTATCCTAACAATTTCTCTGTTAGCACTCTTGCTTGCTTGAATTATCTCAACAATCAAGGGGGAACTACCATGGAATCACTTGACTCTCACTTTATCTACTTCGATTAAGGGGGAACTTCGACATGGTCGGTTCCCCTAGGTCTTTGTGTTTTGTTTCTCAGGATCACCTCAATCGACCCACTCAAGATTCACGAAGGTTTGCTATCATCAGCAACAAGGGAGAAACTATTGGAGCATAAAAATATCACTAAGATAGTCAATCGCTTCGAAAGAGTCACTCGCCCTTGATAAAACACAAAAGACGTCAGCTTCATAATCACAACAGAGTCTGCACATAACCTAGAAGCATGATCGACTCCGTCTCACCGTTGCGATATTTAAGGAATGAACGCGTCAACACTTAATCTCCTCAATGGGCAGAAGGCGCTCAGTCGACTTTGAAGTTTACACCCGAAGACTGGCGCAACACCCTCCGCACGCGTCCATGAAGTTAGTTCCGACATTCAAGGAACTAACTCTCTTAGCTGTTGTACTTAGAAATAGTATAAATAGGAATGTAATTTTCAGTTGTAAGTGCGCTTTGCTGATTCAGAAATTGTGAGAGATTAGAGAGAGAGCTGCTTTCCGATTTAAAAAGAGATTTAGTACCAAATTCAGTTTGAGCTTATAGATAGACTCATTCTAGGTAGGACCTAGTTTCACTACGCTTATCATTGTGTTGATCAGAAATTGTATTGGGTGAGTGAGTGAAAACCACAAAGTAGATTTTATCTACGAAGTGGGCATGGTAAGTTGTTTTATTTTGACCAGAAAATAAAATAGCTTATTTTATGTATCTTGCTGAGTTCCACTGAGTCCTTCAATCTTTCAAGCATCGTTCCAATTTAGTTCTTCCAAGTCTGTCTTACATTACAACTTCAGGCAACTATCTCCGCACACTTAGTTCGACTAAGTGTTTCCACATTATCAGTGCTACCACATACTTAGTTCGATTGAGTCAGACCATCTCACAGACTAACACCTTGAGTTGGTTTGAGTCAGTCGTCCGATCCTACACTACTGAACTTGGTGTTGATTTGTTTAAGTTTTCGTGCTTTGTTGTCGCTCTATGAATTCTGGATTTTGCGACGTCCGGACATGTGTCCTGACTTATATGTCCGGACATGTCGTCTAGCGCGCCTGTGTTCCTCTCTATTTTGAAGTGTCCGGATTTCTGTTCTGTTATGTATGTCCGGACAGAGTGCGAGGACGAGTATGTGATTATGATTTTGGGCTATGTCCGTACTTGTAAGCCCGGACACAAGTTTGGACACGCCCAATTGAGTTTATGTGTTTTTACTCGCGACATGTGTCCGAACATGTAAGTTCAAACACATGTCCGGAATTCTTCGTATTTTCAATTTTGGACTTCTATCTGAACTTGCAAGCCCGGACGTAAGTCCAGACAACCTTCTGTTTCTGTCTTGGCATGTGTCCGGACGTGCAAGGTCAGACGCATGTTCGGACACCACTTCTATTTTTTCTAAATTACTCGTTTGAGCTCTGTTTTGACTTCCGTTTGGGAGATTTTGCTCCCCTAAGTGTGAATAAGAGTTTTGTACATGGTTTATGCTTATTTAATCACCTTTGATCAGTGAATTTGGATAAATGATTTTTGGGACCTAGTACTATGCTTCTAAGCCTTGGATAGTCAGGTCGGGCTGTCCCATAGAATGCTATGCAGGAATTCCTTCTGTTAAAGTCCCTTGGGGTTTTTCTTAGAACGTTTAGTGACCGATGGGTCCAATAGTTGTCTCTACGACTTCTGATGTGGGATCTATGGATCCATAGGACATTAGTGTGTGTCCTTCTAATGTGTTAGTGGGTTACTAATGTCCCACCCAGTATCTATTCCTGAAAGTCCGACTAATGTTTTGTTGTGATCTTTCGCTTTGCTTTGGAACTGTTTAGCTTCCGCTTATCTATTTGTGAACTATCTTGTGCTTCTCTCTGTTTTGCACAACTTCTGATTCCGGTTTTCAGTAGGCTTCCTTAAGGAAGTCTTCTGCTTACTAAGCTAGTGGAGCTCACTCCTTTATATATACATTGCAAATTGATCTCTTGGATAACCACTTCTTTCTTTGGAGTTCAACTTTATGCTTATGTTCAGATTCCATGTTGACTATACGCGATAGACATCTTTGACTTTGTGTAGCCTTAGGGCCTTTTCTTCAACATGTATATCATTTCTGGTTTTCGAAATATTGTAAACGTTTACTAAGTTAATATTAGCATTGAATTGGTTTGAGATCGGTTTCGATTAGATCCTTGCGTTATTATGTAATACATACACGGTGTGTAGCGACCTCATAACTAGGCCATGTTTAGGGTCGTTACACATTATCTCTGTTTATTGGTAACTACTTTCAGTTTTCTTCACCAACAAAACATGTGTGCCTTTATTGTATATTTATAGTTGAGAAGAAAGTTGGAATGGACCTGGATCAACACATTGCTAAACCCAAATCGAAGAGAAAGACAAAAGTGAGTTTGTTTTGGTGCTAAAATTAGCTTCTTTTTTTAATAAAGTATTCGACCTTTTTTAAAAGTTAAGTATTCGTCTGTTTCTGTATAAATTAAATGTTAGACTATTTAGATATTAACAATACAAATTTACAAAAATAAAGTATTTGATTGTATATATACTAAGTAACAAATAAATATAGATAAATATTTAATTGTTCAGATTCAGAGTATGTAAGGTAGTATACAAATCTGTAGAAACAAAGTATTCGACTATTTTGATACTAAGTATATGGATCCATTTAAATAAAGTATTCGATTGTTTATAATATGAGCATTTATAAATAAAGTATTCAACTATTTTTATATAGAGTTGTGATACTCCTATCTTTGATATCGTTGATATGGATGATTTATGAATGTTTTTTGTCTATGCTTGAGTTCCTGCAATGGATATTATATGAATGCTTAAGTGCTCTATGAATGCTTAAGTGATTATGATTTATGTTATAACCTTGTTTGTTATGTTTTGACCTTAATGGTTCATACTGTTGTTATTGGCTATGGCTTGATTTTATTGGTTGAATGTTCCGAGAATAATTAGAGCTTCAGGTCGAAGCTTTTCTTAAGGGGTGAATGAAATATCCCAAGTTTCTTAGGAATGATTTACCTTGCTAATTAAGTCATAATAAGCTATAAAGCACTGTTAAACCTTAGAGTATTAACATTAATACCCATAGGACCAGAAATGTCCTTAATAGCACTCTTTGTAATCTTTTGGAAATATTTAGCTAGAAAACACCAATAGCATTATGGCAACCAAGCTAGTAGGTGATGTAGAAGCTAGGTTGTGTAGTAGGCTAGCAAGTAGGACATCCTAAGAACGAGGTGACAAGTTAGCAAGCAAGTAAGACGTCTTAAGCATGAGGTGTCAAGTCAGGTTTGGTTAACACTAGGTCAATAGGAGCCTTACACCTAAGCAAGCTAGAAGGAGGTGGCAACACCTCATTTGTAGCATTTTGGCTTAATTACAACCACACATCCTTTTCCTCCATCTTAAGTAATTTAATTTCCTAAGCTAGTTATATGGTCCACTGAGCTTAAAGCTAGCTTAATAAGGACAAGGCGGCCGCCCCCATCCTTAGCCATTCAGCCATGACTTGTCAAATTGGTATTAGGCCACATTTAGGTCCAATAAGAGCAAGACAAGCCAAAGGCTGCCGCCCCCATTCTCTTAAATCGACCAACACCACTCCAAAACACCTAATTCAGCTCCTAAAACATTCATCTTCATTAAGAGAGAAGGAGATCAAGAATAGAAGAATCCTATCTAGGAGAAAGAAGGGTGGCCAAGAGCAAGGAAGGAGGAGGATTGTGATTACCTTCATCTTTTTCCAATCCTCGAGGAGCTCAAAAGTTGTCTTAAGGTGTCTAAATTCTATCAAGCTTTCCAAGGTTTTAAGGAAGGCTTTCTTCACCAATATTGAAGTAACTTCAAGACTACCATCCCTTCTCAAACCTATGTGTTTTCAAGGGTTAGTTTTCCTATTTTAATCTTCCAAATTTGTAGCTACTTTAGAGCATAAAATCATGGAGCTAGAAATATGTTTTAAGGAAGGAAAATGGTTCTAAGAACCCTCGTCTTGTGGCTAAATGTGTGGGGGTAATTTGGAGGGGTTTGGGCATGTTTTATAAGCTAATCTAATCTAGGAACTAATCTAGGTGTTTGAAGTAATACTATGACCAGAAGAAGGTAAAGATAGTTAAAGAATGAATTCTTAAGGAAAATTATGTCTCAAGACTTATACTTGTTAACCTAAATTGTAGGAAGTGTTCTAGGTGTGATAATCAAATAGTTATAAGCTAAACTAGTTTTGTTGTTTTTTTAAGCTTTTTTTTTGACCCAAAGCTATGTAAGGTTATAGATAAGAATACACCTTAATCTAAGTAGAAGTCATGGTTAGAATTAACTTAGGTTTGAAGGCTATGTTTGACGAATGGGTTATGTATTCTTGGCTATGTTTCTGAGTATTAAGCTATACATAAATAGATATAGATTATAGCTAGTTTAACTACTAGATTAATTTGGTTGAAAGGTTTATTAATATGATTGAATTGGTTAGTAATTATTAGGATGAACTTGACCTTGTTGTACATGAAATATTGCTATGAAACTGATATGGCTAAGTGTTACTATTATAATTGAAATAGTTGTTGGTTTGTTGGATGAACATGACTTGGTTACAAGATAAAAACTATGGTTGTATAATTTATCAAGTGGTTGTAGTTTATGGTATTTAAAATGGCCAGAAGTGTTGTTATTCTATACTATGCTTTATGAACTATACTTGAACTCTTATTATCAGTGTTTCGCTGATATGATGTGTTATGTTATGCACTTGTTTATAATTAGTCCATGATTGATCTATTAAGAGGTAAGAAGAACATTAAAAGTAAGATTGAATTTGGAGGTGGATATGATATGGCCATATTGGAACTTTGGCACTTGTTGTGTTATTATATTTTATTTCAGCTCATGGTATGCCGCATGCTCCATGGGACACTTCATGGTTTCCTACTATATATTTAAAGGTACTATAGGGGTGTGCATATCTTTGAGGGCCTGAAGTGTGGATGGTAAAGGTTGGATCACCTTCAGGATAAAGGTTTTACCCTAGACATGGTTTATATGGAATTGGAAGATTAATGGCTAAGAAAGGTTCATAAATTGGTTAATAACCTTGTTATGCATATCTGGTTGTCTTGCTGCTATTATTGTGCTTTGAAATGATTTGAATATGATTATATAATAAAAGGTTACTTTGATATGCTATTTTCTTGATGGTTGCTTGATTTTATTCAACTTTGCTGATTTTTGGCGTTACGTTCTGTGATTGTATGACTGACCACATGTACAGGAAATGATGGTGCTTCTTCTTAGACACAAAGATGTTCGAGAGTGTGGGGCTGAAGGGATTAGAGACCATCAGTACGTTTGAGATTTTGTTATAATGTAATAAGTTAAGTTTGTAACCATTATGTAATTTTGTTTTTGACAGATTTAGAGGAAAAATGAAAAAGAATACCAATCTTCATTCAATTGAGATTTTCGACTTAGAGAGTCGATTAGGGTTACAGAAAGAATATAAAGACGAGAAAAGAGAGAGTTGTAAAACCAGTACTGAATAAGTGACTGGTTAAACGAAAAGGAGAAACCCGGTCCAGACTAAACACTAAGAATACAAGTGGACCGGTTCACAGATTACAAGGCTTTGGATCCTAGTTACAGAATATACTAAGTACAATTACAAGAGTAAAAGTCCTAGATACAAACTATAGAAATCCAACACCCCCCTCAAAAGTACAATCTGTACTGAGAAGAATTGTGCGTTTGCTCCTTTTCTGTTTTCAACCGGGATCACTTTGTTCCTGCATTCCAAGAGAGTTAAACAAATTCTGATAACATTTACCTGCCAGAGCTTTAGTCATAACATCAGCCAGCTGATGTTTGTTGGATACATATTGCACATGTATGAGACCTTCTTGCAATTTCTCGCGCACAAAATGGCAATCTAACTCGATATGCTTTGTGCGCTCATGGGAAACTGGATTCTTTGCTATATGGACAGCAGCAAGATTATCACAGCTTAAAGGTATGGGAGTAATATTTGTAAGACCTACCTCATGAAGTAATCTGCTTAACCAGCTCAACTCACTAGTTACTTGTCTCATTGCCCTGTATTCTGCTTCTGCAGAAGACAGAGCAACTGAAACCTGTTTCTTTGATTTCCAGCTTAGAGGAGACTTACCAAGGAAGATGTAGTAGCCAGATATAGATTTTCTGGTGATTGGGCAGGAGGCCCAATCAGAATCGCAATAGGCCACTAGATTGAAATCATCCTTTTTATTAAAAAACAGCCCAAAACCCGAGGTTCCCTTAACATATGATAAGGTGTGATATGCTGCCTTAAGATGGTCTACAGTAGGAGATTGTAAAAACTTGCTAAGGTATTGGACAACATATGAGATATCCGGTCTAGTGTTTGTGAGGAAATTAAGTTTGCCCACTATGCATCTGTAATGCGTGGGATTTTCTAGTTTTGATCCGGTATCTTTGAGGAGTTTTAGGTTTATTGGGATGGGAGAAGCCGTAGGTCTGGAATTCTCCATTTCAAAATCCTTTATTATCTGTCTTGTGTACTTCTGTTGTGACATTATCATTCCTTCATTTGTTTCAAGAAACTCCATTCCAAGAAAGTAATGGAGTCTTCCTAGGTCTTTTATTCTGAACTCCTTGTTAAGTTGATGTTTCAGACACCTTATTTGCTTTGTGTCATTCCCAACAACAAGGATATCATCCACATAAATACCTAGGAAAATAGTGTTATTTTTGTTTGTTTTTATGAAGAGAGAATAGTCATTTTGGAATGATGAAAGCCCAGTTTTTCAGAAAATTTAGGTGTTCTCATACCATGCGTGAGGCTTGCTTTAGACATAAAGGGATTTGTGCAATCTGCACACCTTGTTTGTCCCCATGGACCTTAAGACCCTCGGGAATAGTCATGTAAACTTCCTCATGGAGATCTCCATGGAGAAAGCATTTGTTTAATCAAGCTGATCAAGAATCCATCCCTTTTTATTGCAATTCTAATAGGGCTCTAATAGTGGTATGTCTAATCACAGGGAGAAGGGTTTCCTTCATAGTCCTCAAACCATTGTTTTTTAGTTTAAACCCCAGACATAGTCTTGCTTTTAAATCTCGCAAGACTCCCATCTGATTTGAGCTTTGTTTTGTATACCCACTTGCAAACTTATCGCGCCGTTTCCCTTGGGAAGGTCTGTGACAGACCATGTTTTATTTAATCTAAGGGCTTCAAAATTCATCACTCTAGCTTTGACCACACCTGGGGTCTTACTAGCATTCTTATAGTTGTGGGTTCCTCTAGGCTGTTGATTTGATCAAGAAAGTGCTGGAATCTTGGAGAGAGACATGAGACGATTGTTCTGTTGGGGGTTGGTCTGTGAGGTTTGGAAAGTAAACTCTCCGTAATTGTTTGGATTCCCTTGATCTAGTCTTTCACTAGGATGGAAGAAAAAATATCCTTTACTGTTTGGACAGAAGTACAAATGTAATCTACATATTTTGAGGGTGTCTATGCACACGTGTGGATCTCTAACAAACTATACCTCATGTGATGGATCTGTTTTGATTTGAGGATCTGGTTGATTTGATGGATCGTTTGATTGAGGGATCTGTTTGGTTTGGAAGTTGTTCCTCACTATGGTTGCTAATTCTTCCTCACCTGCTTCCTCTCTGATTTGGGTATTGTTTTCTGGTTGAGGATCACTTCAGGGGAATGAATTTGTGTAAGGAAAATATCATCATTGTCATCTTGGCTTATTAGAGTATCTTTCCACTGTTTTTCTGTTAATGGTAAATATCCTCAAAAAATGTCAAATCACGATGATCTTAATAACATTTTCTTCTAAAGATAGAACCTAGCCCTTTAGTGTTTTTACAATGCCAGGTAAACAAAGGGAAGGATCTTGAATCAAGCTTTCCCCTGTTAGGATCATATGCTTGTGATGTAGCAGAGACATCCAAAACTTCTTAGATCCTTGTAGTTTGGGCTTATGACCATAGAGTTTTCGAATGGGTTTTGTTTCTATAGCTTTGCTAGGGAATCCTATTATTATATAAGTGGCCTTGTTGTTCAACACAAAAACCCCAAAAACTTTTGTCTAAACCAGATTGGAATAGAAGAGCTCTAGCAACCTCCATGACATGCCCTTGCTTTTTCAACCACCCCATTCTGTTGGGGTATAAGGGCAACTGGTTTGGTGTATTATTCCCTATCCTTGAAAAAATCTATTCCCTCTTGAAGTTTTCCTAACTCTCTTGCATTGTCACTTCTCACAATCTTAACATGTTTGTTCATCTGTTTCTCAATTAGAATAATGAAGTTTCTGATATGATCAAAAGCTTCTGATTTGAGTTTAAGAAGTTAACCCAGGTGGCCCTAGTGTTGTCGTCCACTATGGAAGAAAATACTTATGCCCTTCCCTAGTCTGGGTCCTCATGGGACCACAACATCTATGTGAATCATTTGGAAAGGTTCAGCAGTCTTTATATCAGAGAGACAGAATTTAGGTCTCTTACTGCGGGCCTTAAAACAGACAGAACAAGGTAAAATGCTAGACTCAGAATCAGGCAACATGCTTATTTTCAAATCTGTAATCTTGTTCAATTTTCTAAGAGGAATATGACCTAATCTCTTATGCCACAAAGAAACTCTGCAAAAATTGTCATCACATACATTTGTACACACAACAGAACTGCTTAGATTTCTAGCAATGAAATTACTCAAAACATCCATATCAAGAAGGTATAGCCCAGATACTTGAGTTCCTATTTTCTGGAAAATCTTTTGCTTAGAATCCTGCAAGGCACATAAATTTTTATAGAAAACAATAGGTACTCCAAGTGCCTCAACTAACCTCGATACAGAAACCAGATTGAATTTAAAAGATGGAACATGCATAATTCCCTTTAGGCATTTAACATTCCTTATCAACAGATCTGCAATTAAATTAACAGGTTTCTTGTTTCCATCGGGGAGGGTTATCTCCCTTTTGTCTCTCAAGAATTCATGATTTCCTAGCATATTAGTGTTTCCACTTATATGTTCAGTAGCACCCGAGTCTAAGATCCACAAATTTCTCAATTTATCCAGAATAGATTCACAATCAGAGATCAGACACGACAAAAAGTTTATTCTAGGTTTAGGTATACCTGAAAATTCTCCAAAGGTTGTCTGGTTCATCGTAGGTTTGTGATTATGCAGATAGTTCATCAACTGCTCCAGTTGATTAGCACTAAAACCTTGAATGGGAGAATCTTCTTTGTCTGCGCCATGCCCTTTCTTTTCTTCTTCTATGGCTGAATTGACTCTTGGTTCTCTGACCTTTCTGTTATCGTCACTAGGGAAACCGACCAAGAACCTGCAATCATTTTTCATGTGCCCAATCTTTCCGCAATTCGCATATTTTGGAGGTTCTTTCTTTCCTGGGGAGGTGAATTTGTTGGAACTTTTCTTCGTACCAGTCTTGGGGTTTGCAGCAGTAGAAGCCCATTTCTGTTTGTTCCCCGTGTAATTTTGCCCAGCATCTCTGGAAAATAGAGCGACTGATTGCTCTTCTTTCTCTTTTGCATCTGGGTTTTCACGTTGCTCTTCTTCTTGAATTATCATGGAATACGCCTCTTCTAATGACGTGTTTCCTTCATCGCCAAAATTTGGCCACGAATGTGAACATAGGACTTGTCTAAACCCATTAAAAAATGGATCAACTCCTCATCTTCTTTTCTTTTCCTTTGATTCTGCTTCGCTTTACAGGCCGAACAGCAAGAACACGTTTCTTCTGGGAGAGCAAGTTCATATTCTGCCCGTTTCTTTCACCTCAGTCTTTCACCTCATGTATCGTCACGACTCTCCCCCTTGCTTCAGGTTAACAATCTGATTCTTGATATTGTGCAGCGTCGTGAGGTTCTTCTTCTCGAATCTCCGGCACAACCAGTCCCAGATCTCCTTGGGGTTGTCGCAATACGTGATACTTCTTCCGATGTTCGGTGCTAGAGAGGCTATTATCCACGAACAAACCAGTGAACTAGCTCGTTCCCAGGCTGCCATTCGCACCAGATCTTCAGCGCTTGGATGTTCCAAAGTGCCATCGACGAACCCTAGCTTATTCTTGGTTCGAAGAGCTCGTCGAAAACCCCATTTCCAACTGAGGAAGCCTGTTCCTGTGAATTTGGTCGTCAGAACTTGCCCCGGCTGTTCGGTAGCGTGAACGTACAACGGATCTCCCGCGTCGATTGTTGTCGAAGCTGAAGCTGCGATTCCTTTCCCTTTCGATTCTTTCCCCGCATCGTCTGTATTGTGATCCTCACTCATGATTTACTATTAATCGAGCCTAAGCTCTGATACCATGACAGATTTAGAGAGAAAAATGAAAAAGAATACCAATCTTCATTCAATTGAGATTTTCGACTTAGAGAGTCGATTAGGGTTACAGAAAGAATATAAAGACGAGAAAAGAGAGAGTTGTAAAACCAGTACTGAATAAGTGACTGGTTAAACGAAAAGGAGAAACCCGGTCCAGACTAAACACTAAGAATACAAGTGGACCGGTTCACAGATTACAAGGCTTTAGATCCTAGTTACAGAATATACTAAGTACAATTACAAGAGTAAAAGTCCTAGATACAAACTATAGAAATCCAACAGTTTTAGGTATGTAATGTGATTAAGCCTTAACATTCACAGAGGATGTGAATGTGGCGCCCCGCTAGTTTTTAATACTTCTGCTATCACGACTTGTATACATATATATATATAAAAAAGATGTAAGAATTTTTGGGTGTTAAAAGAGTATACTACAACTATTATACAAGTGTTTATCAAGTATTCGACTGTTTTTTAAGTAAGTATTTGACTGCTTTTGTAACAATTAAGTATACAAGTGTTTAAATACTGAGTATACAAATCTACAGAAATAAGTTATTCGAAAAGTATGCAAATCTAAAAAATAAAGTAGTCAACTATTTAGATACTAAGTGTACGAATCAATATAAATAAAGTATTCGGAAAATTTTCACCGAAATACCATTTGTAAAAAAAATTACTTACGGTGGTTTTTTTTTTCAAAAAATACGCGGAAGTGCCAAAACGATGCAAATAAACTGCATCAGCTTAATCCATCTCGCCAAAAACCGCATCAGATCAACACACTTATTGGTTATTTTTGCCATAAACCGCACCAGCCAAACGCATCTTTGCGATAAAATGCATTGGCCTGATGCAGTTTATTTTGCAAACGGTCAAGTCTGAAAAAAATCTCAGAATTAATCTGAGCCGTCCGTACTCCGTGATTTCCATGATTTTGTCGGAAGATTATCCACAAATTTGTAAAGAAACCACACTAGGGCGATGCGGTTTCTGGCAGCCAAAAATCCCTATAAAACCCCAACCTACGGAAGCTTATTTCATTCAACCACAAACACAAATAAGTTCATTTCAATAACCACAAATCTCCTCTGAAGTTGTAGAGGTTAGTATGTTTGTTTTTAATTTTTATTCCTCATTTTTTATGTATATTAAATATCTTTGTTTACTAGGTTTCATATATATATATATAAGTACTTGTTTAATTAGTTATGATGAAATTCGTAATTAACTACGGTCATTACTGTATAACTTGTTATTCTTCAAATTAGGTGTACAAAAAAGTTAAAATAATATGTAGACATCTAGTTAATGGTTTACATTAATTTTTGTAAGTTTTAGTTGCTTAATAATATATATATATATATATATATATAATTCTTCATTTATTATTGTTATTAATTTATAATTAGTTGTTTACCAAAATAGGTGTATAAGTTAGCAAGACATGTAGTTAATGATTTAAACATATTTTTAAAATAATTTAGTCGTCAATATCTTAATTAAATTCTTAATTAATTATGGTCATTACTTTATAGCTCGTGTTCTTCAAATTAGGTGTATATATTAGTTAAAATAATATATAGACATCTAGTTAATGGTTTACATTAATTTTTGTAAGTTTTGGTTGCTTAATAATATATATATATATATATATTTCATAATAAATTTGTGGTTATTAATTTATATTTAGTTGTTTACCAAAATAGGTGTACAAGTTAGATACAAAATATGTAGACATGTAGGTAATGGTTTAAACATTTTTTTAATATTTTAGTCGTTAATATCTTAATTAAATTCATAATTAATTATGGTCATTACTTTATAGCTTGTTATTCTTCAAATTAGGTGTATAAATTAGTTAAAATAATATTTAGACATCTAGTTAATGGTTTACATTAATTTTTGTAAGTTTTAGTTGCTTAATAATATATATAATTCGTACTAAATTTGTGTTGTTAAATTTGTTATGTTTAGATCTTCTAAATTGGTTGGTAGTTAGCTAAAAATGTATGGACTTGTTTTTACAATTCAATATTATTTTTTTTGCATTTAGTTTATTGTTCATTATGTTTTGTTGCTTAAATTTTAAATATTTTTTTGTTTGTGCAGATCTAAACTACCTTACTCGCCCGGATCTTAATTTCGCTTGAAAGAATGGCATTTCCTTATACAATCTTTGTTAATGCCCAACTATCATACACGAAACATGGAAGTCTCTACTTCCAAGTCAATCAACACACCAAAACCTTTTATCTTTGTGAAGTTGACGATTTCACCATCCAAATGTTAAAATATCTATCATAGAGGCCATCCGTCAATTGAAGTTTAGATTTTCTGTTACGGGGATGACATATCGGCAGTTGTTCAGCAAGAAGCCATTAAAGTTTGCAGCACTTCAACTAGAAACTAATGAAGATGTTCAGGTAATGCTTGGTAACTATAAGTGTTGTTGGGACATCTCCCAGTGCATGGACATTCATATAGAAATTGATGGTGATGATGACGATGACGATGGCGAGTATGAGCCTGTAGAGGATAAAGATGTTACATCAGATGGTGAAATTGAACTCATCCCAGAAGAATTTCTTCACGGACCAGATGAAGATGGCGAAAGTAGTCAGCATATGCCAGATGCTTCATTTTATCATCACGTGGAATGAGATTCCATCAATGCAATGCAATCAGATGTGGATCACCATGGTGTCCCAAACTGGAATCCTGTGCAAGAGTTTGATATAGGTCAAGAGTTTGATGATAAATAGAGTATGGTAACCGCTGTCAAGGAGTATCACATTCGCAAAAATCTGGATATTAGTATTGTCAAAAACTTGAGGAAAGCATACGTTGTCCAATGTGTTAACCACGATGAATGTCCATTTTACTTAAGGGGCGTGTTGTTGAATGGTGAGAGTGAATGGAAAATTACAAGACTCATTACCCATTGTTGTGCTCCTACAGATGATGGACAAGATCATCAGCAGATGAACTACCATTTCATTGCTGAAGCCCTTCTACCTTATATTAGTCGTAACCCGGGTATGAGTGTTCTAGATGTCATTGAACTGATCTGTGGCCAGAAAAACAGAATAATTTCTTACAAAAAGCTTGGTTGACAAGATGTGACGCGATAGGAAAAATCTATGGAGATTGGGTTGAGTCTTATAATCAGCTACCAAGGTTATTCATGGCCATCAAACATCTCATACCAGGTTCCATTGTTGCTCTAAAGATAGTTAGGGATTTCAAGGATGACACACAAACAACCCAAGTGAAACAATTCCAACGGTGTTTCTGGGCGTTTGGTCTGTGCATATCTACATTCAGACACTTCAAACCCATGCTGTAGATAGATGGTACACATTTATATGGTAATTTCAAAGGCAAGCTTCTGATAGCGGCGGCGCAAGATGGTAACAAAAAATTCATACCTATTGTGTTCACTATTGTTGAGTCTGAAGACTTAGCTAGTTGGAAATTCTTTCTCAACAAGGTGCGACTCCATGCGATAGGTGAAAGAGCTGACGTGTCAATAATTACGGATCGTGCCTAGCTATCATAAGTATCGTCGAATCAGATCCATATTAGGAACCCCCCATGGCTCATCACTGCTATTGCATATGACACATTGCATCAAACTTCCAGACAAGGTTTCACAATAAAAATAATGGAATATCTCATTAACACAGATACTATAATTTATTGTTGTCATGCTTCATTATCAAACTTGTCCCTAACATCTCTTACTAATGATGTATTGCGTTGTATATAGCTTATGAGTTTAGGAAGCATCACGTTCAAAGAAGGTACGATCATCTGCTATCTCAGATCCCTAGCATTGAACGCTTATTCCATGACCTTCCATTTGATAAGTGGTCACGAGCAATGACGATGGCAAAAGATGGGGCCACATGACCATAAATTTGGTTGAGTGCATCAATGGTGTACTGAAAAGTGTTCGTCTACTGCCAATTAGTGCAATTGTCAATAGCACACTGCACTGCACAAACTCGTCACATATTTCAATGATAATCTTGATACGTACAATGGTCAACGAGTTGCTGGAGCGTCGTTGTACACAGACTACGCCACAACCAAGATTGAGGAAGATCGAAGACTATCAAACAGTCACAATGTTAGGGTTTTTGATGCAGTGAACCAAGTGTACGAGGTTGAGGATTTTGGATCTGTGGCTTTGAGAAGAAACAAGGGAAATTACAAAGTCGATTTCAGCGACCTGACTTGTGAATGTGGTGAGTGGCAAGCATTCAAATACCCATGTTCTCATGTCATGGTTGTATGTTGCAGAACATGGTTGTTGTGGGACAATCATGTGCATCGTGTTTATAGGCTTGAGATAATGATTGAAGCTTATGGTGGTTAAAATTATAGGAACAACTATGGCACCCTCGTCTACACGAGTATTATAGTATGGTTGCCAGACCCACTACCAAAATAAAATTTGAAAGTAATTAAAAACTGATGGCATACAGAATAACAATGTCACTAATTGCATTATTTAAATTTAAAAACCTGTTTGTTTGTAGGTGGGACTGGAATCGAATCAAGTATGTTACGAGCGTCCCATATAGACACCATCGAAACGTGTGGACTGTCCCACCTACACATGTTAAACAATATTGAGCATGTATAGAAATGTATAAGTAAAATTAGCTGACAATACGCCTTACCTATGCCCATGTATCTGTGCATTAGAAAGGCCCCTTATGGGAACTGGAAAGAATGTGGGAATTCGAGAATATGCCCACAGTGTTGTTAACTTCATCGCCGCAATGACGTAAGGAGTGTCGAACTGGATAGGATTGCACAAACCACGATACGTGTGTGCCAACACTACAGAACCCTAGCTTAATTGGCCTACTTCTTCAAAGTCTCTCAACAACTCCAAGTATCCACAGTCCATCATATGACTGTCTTGAGTCGGTATCAACACTCCATCAATGAGCCTCATGGGGAATGCCCGAGTATACTGTTGGTGCACCACAGCTGGCTGTCTAGAGAACCAGTTATAAAACCCGTCAGGCACTTCAAAATTCTTGTGCAACCATGACAAGGAGATCTTGTGACCCCTAATTGCGCTATCCTCTGGTTTTTTTCTCAGCAGTTCCAAACATAGGTCTGCCACAGGTAGGTTCATAGGTGCAATCACCCCATCCTCATCAACTTTCAGACCGAGTAGACAATGAACATCCACCAAAGTAATCGTTGCCTCACCAAATGGTAACATAAAGGTGTGAGTTTCAGGCCTCCATCTCTCAACTAAAGCACTAAATATGGAGTTATATGCTTGAACTTGAAGAAAGGGTGATCTAAGAAAACCAGCATCTCGAATGTAATTATGAATAGTCAAATGTGGAGGAGGATCTACAACAACATTCCTAGAATGCAGTCTCCTTTCGGTATATTATTTATTTCTCATGATCTAAATTACACGACAATAAAATAAAATGATGTTCAAAACTTGAATACAAAAGCATAAAACAAAATATCACAAAGTTTCATATGCACTTTACTTATCGGGTTATCCAAAAAAAGTGCTGCTGAAATATGGGTAGTTTGGTATGTGAAAAGACTTGCGTCTTCTGGTCCCACACCAGGAATTCTCTATGGAATGTGATAAGTGGTGAAATAGTGCTCTCTCAAGGTCTTTACTCACCGTCATTTTACTTGGCGCATGACTTATTTCACTACTTTATGGAGTATTTTTGTGTTTATTAGTGATCTTATACTTTTGGCATTTTCAAATAGGTAAATACTCATTTGAGTACATTTTGAGAGCTTAATCTGAGAATGCATCAATGTTCGAGCACCTCGGGAAGGATGCCAAGCCAACGGGAAGCATCGGGAGAATTCCGGCACAGAAGAAGGACATTCTGGGGCCGACCGACCTTGGGACCGACCTTACAAGGTCGGTCCGACTCTGTCCAAGCCGTCCCAAACACATGGAATCGACCAACCTTGCGACCGGACTTGCAAGGTCGGTCGAGCTTTAAAACCTGTCACGTGCTTCCGTCTAAAAGAGTCCGACCGACCTTGAGACCGACCTTGCAAGGTCGGTCGGACGGGATTTTTGCCCAGAATTTTCTGTTAAAAGACTACATTTTGGGGCTTCCTTCCCCATTATCCAACACACGACTTCAACCCTAAACGACGAGAGAGAGAGGCGAAAATAGAGGAGAAAGAAAAAAAGAAAAAAGGAGGAAGAAGAAAGTGAAGATTTCTACCTCCATTAAAGCTTGCAAGCTCCTTTAATGGCTAATTCTTCCTTCTCCTTGCTCTTTCCTTTAGCTATGGCTGAGTAGTTCCATTTGTATCCTAGGATGAGGGTTTGAACCCATTTTGCTCATTGAATGCTAGAAACCTAACTCATTTGTTACTCTCGTTTTATTTCCTTCAATATCAATTAATGCACTAAATTGATCTCTTATTGCATTTATGGTGGTTCCATTCAATATTGAGCTTGAGTTTGGAACTAGACCAAGAAGGGAGTAAACCCTAACTTTTGCTTTCTTGATTTTGGAAGTGAATGCTTGGGGCTATTGATTAAGAGTGCTTGCTTAATGCTATTTGATGACTTGAACCTCCTTTAATTAAGGGGTTTGATTATTAGGTAAGAATTGGATTTCCCATGATTTGGGGATTCATGAGCTAAACTCTAATAGGCACTGAGATGATGAGTTATGGTTTTGAAGTTCTTTGAGTGAATTAGGTGATTCCCACTATCCTAGGGTACTCTCCCCATCCATTCCATACACAAACATTTTACTGTTTTTATTGTATTTCAATTAACAAACAACCAAGCTTGCCTCTGGCTAAACCCCCATTTTTACTGTTTATTCACACTTAACTATTATACCGAAGCTTGGGATTTAGAATCCAATTTCCTTGTGGATACGACACTTGTTTTATTGCAACGAATTGGGTACACTTGCCCATTTTAGCTAGGTTTAATTACTATGATTGTAATTTTCCCAACAAGTTTATGGCGCCGTTGCCGGGGAAATTGATTATTCAATTTCCCTTGGTTCGGTACTTTAGTTTTTGTGCATTTAGTACTTTTATCTATTTTATTATTGTTTTTAGTTTGTCTGTATTTTTACATTCCTTCTACTTAAGCATTTGGTGTTGGTGCGGTTTAGGTACCTTCTGTTTTCTCGGTGTATGCCAAACACTTGAGCCAAAGGATCTCCACTTGTTAGTCCGAGACCCGAGCTCGAGCGCTCATTGTTGAGAGCTATCCGAACTGTGAAAAATTCAATCATGGCTGATCTAGACCAACACGGGTGTTTAGAAGATAACGGAAACCAACAACAAATGGCTCTTAAAGACTTCAACCAGCCGGACACCGAAGGAGACCTTCAGCCATAGTCCTACCGAAGTTGACACCTCAAGAGACCGGACAATGGGTATTCAAGACCGACTACATCACTACTGTCCGGGATTTAGGAAAATTCAGTGGAGCAAATCCCGATGAAGCTCCTAACCACCTAAGTCAATTCCTCGACTTTTGCAACTCTTTTGGTAGAACTGGAAATGTTGGTGAGAGGATACGCCTGCAGCTCTTCCCTCACTCACTGTCCGACGCTGCATCAAGATGGTATAGGAGCTTACCGTCAAAATCAATCCATACTTGGGCACAAATGGCTCAAAAATTTCTTGCCAAGTATTACCCCACTAGTAGAACGAGGCAATTAATTGGAGAGATCAATACCTTTTGCCAAGAGCCGGGAGAGACGTTGTACGATGCATGGGATAGATTCAAGGACATGTTGATGAATTGTTCCCACCACGGTTTGGACGACCAATCACTATGCCTATCATTTTTCAACGGTCTCGACGACTCGAATAGACTACTTGTGAACTCCTCATCTTGAGGAAGCTTTATGACTAAGTCACCCAAGAGGGGATGGAACTCCTAGAGGTGATTACTAGTAACATAAGGCAATGGTCTAGGCCAAAGGGGAGAGCACCAAGAGCAGCTGGTCTCTTACATGTTGAGCGCACCGTCCACCTTTCCGCTCAACTATCTTCACTCACCAAGATGGTGGAGAAGATAGCTATAGCTCAAAAAGAAACAACAAAGTCTATAGCTTCTTCATCATCACCCTCTCCATCTACTTCTACTTCAATCCAAGAGGGGTGTGCAATTTGCGCGGGTCCTCACGAGACCCACTTTTGCGAAGGCAAGGTTTATGCCGATCCACGTGAGGATGTAAACTTTGTAGGCAACCGCCCCGGATACAACTACAACCAACAAAACGTCCCATGGAGGAACCATCCAAACTTCTCATGGAGAAATAACGACCAAACCCAAGGGAGAGCTAGTAATGCTTCCAACAATCCCACGGGCTACCGGTCACAAGGGTCGTCTCAAATGTCCAACCCACAAATGGGTTACCGACCACAAGGAGCACCTCCGGGCTTTCAACAACAACACCAACCACATCAACAACCTTCCCCATCCACGGATGCCAAGAGCAAGCAAAAGCGGCTGATTTGGATGCTTTTAAAGCAAGCCAAGACGCCACCAACAAAAGGGTGAAGCCCAACTTGAAAACATCTCTCAACAACTTGCTCAAAGACAACCGGGTGTTCTTCCAAGTCAAGCAAAGCCCAATCCAAGAGAGCAAGCAAAAGCGGTAACACTAAGGAGTGGGAGACTCCTTGATCTGTCATGCTCACCTGAGGACATGGAGTCCCAAGAAGATGAAGCTCAAGAAGAAGAGCAAGAGATTGTTGAGGAACCACCACCTCCACCTAAGGAAGTTTCCAAGGAGAAGGAGTCTCCTGAACCTTCTACTTCTACTACTCTTGCAAAACATCTTCCCCCTCTTCCCTTTCCCAATAGACTCAAAAAGAAAAATTTGGATGAACAATTTGGGAAGTTTCTAAGCATTTTCAAGAAATTAACGATTAACATTCCTTTTTCTGATGCTTTGAAACAGATGCCGATTTATGCTAAGTTCATGAAGGACATCATAGCAAACAAGAGATCGTTGGAGGAAGCGGAAACTATTCACCTCACCGAAGAAGTTTCAGCGGTTCTACAAAGAAGCCTACCTCCAAAGCTTGGAGATCCCGGTTTACCTATCGTTCCTTGCTTTATTGGTGAAATTGACTGCGGTAGTGGGTTATGTGATTTAGGTGCTAGTATAAATCTTATGCCTCTCTCCACTTTTAATAAGCTTGGAATTGGTAAATGCACTCCCACTCCCATGCAATTGCAATTAGCGGATAGATCTTTGGTTATCCCTAAAGGGAAGGTAGAGGACTTGGTAGTAACTGTTGGTACATTTGTTTTCCCAGCTGATTTCATTGTGATAGATATGGAAAAAGACCAGAGAGTGCCACTAATTTTGGGCAGACCTTTCATGAGAACTGCTAGGGCCCTTATAGATGTGGAGAAAGGCAAAATAATTCTGCGACTTCATGATGAAAAATTAGAATTTGACATGTCTAAAGTAGTGAAAGACCGTCACAGGCTGAGGTTGTTTTTGCTATAGATGTCATAGATTCAATTGTGCAGGATCACTCTCTCTCTCTCTCTTGTTAAATCTGATGCCCTTGAATTAGCTTTGTTTGAGGCTTGTGTTGAACAGGAATTCCACCCAGAAATGATTGAAATGGTGGCTGAGTTGAACAGCAGATTTTCTGGCTATAGACCACGCTATCCGCCACCCGAACCATTGGAACGAGCTGCTCAGAAGCCGTTGCCCTCGGTCGAGAAGCCTCCCACTGTGGAGATGAAACCTCTACCCTCTCATCTTAAATATGCTTATTTGATTGATCCGTGTTTTCTACCTGTTATTATTTCTGCACCCACCAGATATTCATGGAAGATGACTACAAGCCGTTGGTCCAACCTCAGAGGAGATTAAATCCCAATATGAAGGAGGTTGTCAAAAAGGAAGTTCTTAAACTCTTAGATGCGGGGATTATCTATGCCATCTCCGACAGCAAATGGGTCAGTCCCGTGCAAGTGGTCCCAAAGAAAGGGGGTGTTACCGTCGTTCCCAATGAAAAGGGTGAGCTGGTGTCTCAGAGGACTACCACTGGTTGGAGAGTCTGCATCGACTACCGGAAGCTGAACACCGCCACCAGAAAAGACCACTTCCATCTCCCGTTCATTGATCAAATGCTCGAGAGGTTGGCGGGACAAGACTATTACTGCTTTTTGGATGGATATTCGGGGTATCTCCAAATCCCCATAGCTCCTGAGGACCAGGAGAAGACGACATTTACATGCCCATATGGGACGTTTACCTACACCCGGATGCCTTTCGGGCTTTGCAACGCCCCGACCACATTTCAGAGATGCATGATGGCGATCTTCTCCGACTTCCTAGAAAAAAGCATTGAGGTCTTTATGGACGCCTTCTCCATCTTCGGCACCTCCTTCGACGCTTGCTTGGACAACCTCGACGCTATCTTGATCCGGTGTGAGAGACAAATCTTGTGCTCAATTGGGAAAAATGCCATTTTATGGTAAAAGAAGGAATTGTCTTGGGGCACAAGATCTCTTCAGAGGGTATTGAGGTAGACAAGGCTAAAATTGAAGTAATTGAAAAGCTACCTCCTCCAACATCAGTGAAAGACATTCGAAGCTTCTTGGGTCATGCCGGTTTCTACAAAAGGTTCATAAAAGACTTCTCCAAAATCTCAAAGCCTCTCTGTGGCCTCTTGGCCAAGGATGTTAAATTTGAATTCACCGAAGAGTGCCTTAGTGCCTTCAACACTCTCAAACAGTGCCTTATATCTGCGCCTATCGTGGTTTCCCCCGATTGGAGTTTACCGTTTGAGATCATGTGCGACGCCAACGACTATGCGGTGGGGGCGGTCCTTTGTCAGAAGAAGGAAAAGATATTGAGGAGTATCTACTACGCTAGTAGAACTCTCAATGATGCCCAAAAGAATTACGCCACCACCGAAAAGGAGCTGTTGGCTGTGGTTTTCACCCTCGACAAATTCCGATCCTACCTCTTGGGCAGCAAGGTTGTGGTACACATAGACCACTCAGCACTGAAGTACTTGTTCAACAAAGGTGATGCGAAACCTAGACTTCTCCGATGGATTTTGCTCCTGCAAGAATTTGAGATAGAGATCCGGGATAAACCGGGTGTGCAAAATGTAGTAGCTGATCATCTGTCGCGAATGGAGGTCCCTGATGATGGTGTGCCAATCAATGAATTCTTCCCAGACGAGAGCATCTTCATGATTTCAGAGACCGGAGACCCATGGTATGCGGACTTTGCAAATTATTTGGCAAGGGGAGTGGTCCCACCGGAGATGACCTATCAACAAAGATAGAAATTCTTCTCCGACGTCAAGAGGTATTTCTGGGAGCACCCTTTTCTTTTCAAAGTTTGTGCTGATGGGGTGATCCGGAGATGTGTGCCCATGAGTGAAGCGTAGGAAATTCTGATTCACTGTCACTTGGGTGAAGCCGGAGGACACCACGGTCCGGCACGAACAGCAGCCAAGGTTCTTCAAGCTGGGTTTTTCTGGAAAACCCTTCATAAGGACTGCCACTCGTTCGTTGCCTCCTGTGACCAATGTCAAAGGCTTGGGAACACCTCACGCAAGCATGAGATACCGCTCAACATAATGATAGAGGTTGAGCCGTTTGATTTGTGGGGTATCGATTTCATTGGCCCCTTCTCATCTTCTTGCTCCAACTTGTTTATTCTTGTGGCGGTCGACTATGTGACCAAGTGGGTTGAAGCAATTGCAACCCCGACAAATGACGCCAAAGTTGTGATCAAATTTCTAAAGAAAAATATTTTCACCCGGTTCGGGGTACCGCGAGCCATATTGAGTGATGGCGGGTCTCATTTTTGCAACAAACAATTTGAAGCGCTGATGAGTAAATATGGAGTGAGACACAAGGTTGCCCTTCCTTATCACCCTCAATGTAATGGCCAAGCTGAGGTCACCAACAGAGAGCTTAAATGGATCCTCCAAAAGACAGTCAACTCCTCAAGGAAAGATTGGTCCATGAAGCTCGATGATGCATTGTGGGCATATCGGACCGCTTACAAAACTCCAATCGGTATGTCCCCGTTCCGGCTTGTCTATGGGAAGGCTTGTCACTTGCCGGTTGAACTAGCGCATAAGTCATATTGGGCGGTGAAGGCCCTCAACTATGACCTCAAGAGCGCCGTGACAAGAGACGGTTCCAATTGACCGAGTTAGAAGAGATTCGGGAGGAAGCCTACGAAAATAACCGCATCTACAAAGAAAAGGCCAAGAAATGGCATGATAAGATGATTATGAAGCGGGAGTTTCACGAAGGTGACCGGGTTCTCCTCTACATCTCAAGGTTGAAGTTATTCCCCGGGAAGTTAAAGTTTCATTGGGCTGGCCCTTTTACTGTCACAAAGGTCACCCCTTATGGAGCTTATGAGCTGAAGAATGTCAAGGGGGAGACTTTCATGGTCAACGGTTCCCGGCTAAAGCATTATCATGGAGGAGACATACAAAAGGTTGAAGCTCGGGCTCTTTACTTAAGAGACCCTCCAGGTTCCCTCTAACCCTCACTATGGTCTATCCAAAGACCTTAAAAAGACGGGCAGCTTTCCGGGAGGCAACCCGGACTATTGGCACATTTACCTAACATTATTTTCTCATTTGAGTTATGTTAGTTATTTGCTTAATCTATGCTTAATTTACTGTTTGTTCTGGTTGTCTTTGCATGTTGAATCTGTTTTTGATTGATGATAAGTGTTGTGGGCAAGAAAACAAACATTTTGGGGAGATTCTGGTCTCGACCGACCTTAGGACCGAACTTGCAAGGTCGGTCGAGACCCAGATTTCAAACCCGCCAAGCTACTAACTTGGACCGACCTTGCGACCGAACTTGCAAGGTCGGTCGGACAAAAGATTTCAAACCCGAAACATTCTGGAATGGACCGACCTTGCGACCGGAATTTCAAGGTCGGTCCGGCTAAAATTTTGAAAAAAAAAACAAAACGATGCGTTTTGAAATTTTTTTTTAATTTTGTCATCTTCTTCCTTCGTTTCCCCACCCGACTCCCGCACACCCCTCTCGCCCTTCCCCCTCCTGCTCTCTTTTCTCTCACGCGTCCTGCATCACCACCACTCAACAACCACCGCCGCCCTGCTCGCCTGCCACCCCCGACCGCCACCACCGCGCCTCACCCCTCCGACGTTCACGCACAAACAACCCCCACCCCCACTGCACCCGATGCCACAGCCCACCATCCCCCAATCCCTAAACACTTCAAATTTCCCCCAAATCGCCCCCTTTCCTAATTACATCGAAATTGTGTCAAAACCTTGCCATTTTTGCTCTATTCCATCTACAACTCATCAAGGTATGCATTTCTAGCCTTCACGTGTTAATTTTGAGAATTTCTACCATAGTTACACTTTGGGGCTAATTACTTGCGAATCAAATAGAGCTTATACTGACAGTTTGGAATTTTTGAGAATTGGCAATTTGGAGTATTCATAGACATTGATTCTAGGGTTTGTGTGGGAAATTTTGGGTGAAATATTGGGACTTTGGTGGTTCTTAGCTTAATTTAGTGCTCTCTGACTTAATTTGAATAATCTTTGTTTAGCACTTATGCAATTCTGTTTACAATTATGCTAATTGATCTGTGGATGTTGTTGGATGCCTCACTCCTAATTGCACCTTCATTTATTACATTTGGTGGTTACGGGTTGTAGTTGCCTAAAGTGTAAAACGTGGATGAATTGGTAATGTGCATGGTGGGCTCGTTCTCAGTTTGATTGCATTTGCTAGTGGTATGCTTAGTGTGTTGTGGCATGGCAAACCTTTTGCATGAATTTGTGGAGGTTCTTAGAACCGGGGATAGATAGAAAAACAGGGGGGACTCTGGCAAAATTTTTCCAAACAACCATCGTTTCTTTTGCTCTTTCCTGTGCTTCTTGCTTCATATTTTGCCACTTCCTTATTGTCATCTTAATTGTTTTCTAACACTTCACTGGTTGTTATTTTTGTTGTTTCTGTTTTTTTTGTTTTTTTTCTTTTTCTTTCTTTGATTTACAGACCAATGACCCATCAATCACGTCGCGTTAGGAGACAAGTTGCTGCCCCTGAACCAGAGCCCGATTTCCTTAATGCACTTATCGACGACATCTTCGTCAGTGAAGATGCCCGTAGCTGGTTCACCTCTCCAAGACGAAGGGAGATCGTTCAGGAGCGCATTGTAGACCCAGCACTCGTGGAAGACCTGCAGTTCCGGCCCTATCTCGTGGCCATCGGGTGGGGCTGCCTGCTTAACATGGGCGAACCATATTCCCCTCGTCACATCAAAGAATTTTACGCCAACGCTTCGGCCGATCGGAGGTCGAGGGAGATCACATCCTTCATCAGTGGTGTGCCCGTAGTTATTCGGAGGATGGACGTCCACGCATTCTTCCACCTGGCACGGGACGACCTCCAGCACTCCAAATGCATCCACCAGGCCGACCTCAATGCCAGCCAGCGTCACTACCTCAACACCCTCCCGGTTCAGACGCGTCGTAAGAACCAGGAAGGGATCGACGTCCGGCTCACCATGACCCCAGCGATGGTGGATGACCCGGTTAGACGAATCATGCTTGCTCTCATCCGCCACAACCTTCTACCTAGAGACAGCAAGGATCTCAACGCCACGGACTGCTACTTGATGGACTACATGGTGGCGCCGGACCCCGACAAACCCCTCTCCCTCTCCGATCTCATCATGGCCCACCTCTGCCACATCGTTGAGAAGAAGGATACCCACCACTTGGGTTTTCCACACTTTTTACAGAGGATGTTTGCTCGCTTCGGAGTCGAGCCCAGAGCGGGGGAGGTGGCGACCTTACCTATGGATCCTATCTCCGCCACCTCTCTCAGGAAGATGGGCTTTGTTCGTGAAGACGACGGGTGGTACAAGGCAACCGCTGAGCCTAACAGAGCAGGGGTGCATCCTCTTCTTCCGGTGCCTCCACTTCTAGTGCTGCACCCGGTCCGTTCCTCGCCCTACCTCCTCCACCACCGACCGGAGTTGTGACCCCCAAGCAGCTTGAGGCCTTTGAGCGACAGATGGCTGAGCACAGGCGCCTCATGATGGAGCACCAGCGCCAGATGGACGCTCACATGCAGTACCTCCGCGAGCAGGTGGCGCGTGGTGGTGCTCCTCCCCAGTAGCCATCTTCGGATCCCGGGATGCCCTGCCTTTGTTTCTCTGCTTATTTCATCTATCTTAGAATTCTCTTTTAGGCTGTTAGACTTCGTTAAGATGTTTGTTATGTTTGTTCTTTACATTTCCTTTACTTTCACATTATCGTACTGATCCTCTACGCTATGATGTTTTACGCACTTCATTGACTACTCTGCTATGGGACTCATTTATGAGTCCCCTTTTGATTATCTAACTATGGCATTAATGCGAATTCTCTGGAATGCATGTTACGCCTAGTTTCTTTTTGGTTTCGCATTGTAGATATATCAACTGCACTGGAGAACACCCAAAAGTGAGTTAGGAGAAATTTAAGAGAACCTCTTGTCAATTTTTCCTAGGATCTTCGACTCTTCCTGTCGGAGCTAGCACTTACATGAATATGCACACTAGTGGGGGGGACCCAGCCACCAACTCATCTTTATCAGGGGAGTATTAGCTCTCTAACCTTTTCCAATCTCTATAATGCAACACTCTTTTTGCTTACTTCTTGCCTAGTGCTACATAAAGGTCTTCTGTTTGTTTTTCCATGAGCTTTTCTTTTAACAATGAGGACATTGTCCCATTCAAGTGTGGGGGAAACAAAACGACCTTTTCTTTTATTGATGCACTGCTCAATTTTCTCATATATATCTATAGCTTCCATGTAGGAGTTATGTTTAGTAAGCAAGTTTTTCCTAGAATTCTTGGAATTTTCCACCGAACTTTTTTTTTCAAAGGTTCTCTCTTGAGGAGCACTTATGTGCGGTGCAATCATAAATCCATTTCATGGTGAATTTTTTATTGCTTAGGGGTTCTTTCTACCTTCTCATCTAGGGATTGCTAAGGGGTGCTTCCTTGTGAAAAAAATGTCAAAAAAGGACCTTGAGAGACACCATAGGTAACCAACAAATGAGAGTTGAGTGTTCATTGAAGCAAGGCAAAATGCCAAATTACCTCTCCTCATCTCTTGTTGCAAAAGTGAATCAAATGCAAATATCTATTTTTCCTTTTGTTTTTCCTCAATGCCCATTTTTGAGAGAAGTTGGCCATGGTAAAAGATCTCAAAGTTCCATAATCTGTAAGAACTCGGAAGCACTCTAGATCATACCCCGAAACTCTATATTTTCATTTGCCCTAAGTACACCCATGTCATCATGAGAAGGTTGGTTGCACTCCTCTTGAGGTTTTTCATAAATTTTGCTCACTTGAATTCAAGAACTCATCTAAACACTTGCTTGCATTAAATGTTCCTTCTTTTCGTGGGTCCTTAGCTAATTTTGCTTGAGGACAAGCAAATAGATAAGTGTGGGGGAGTTGATAAGTGGTGAAATAGTGCTCTCTCAAGGTCTTTACTCACCGTCATTTTACTTGGCGCATGACTTATTTCACCACTTTATGGAGTATTTTTGTGTTTATTAGTGATCTTATACTTTTGGCATTTTCAAATAGGTAAATACTCATTTGAGTACATTTTGAGAGCTTAATCTGAGAATGCATCAATGTTCGAGCACCTCGGGAAGGATGCCCAGCCAATGGGAAGCATCGGGAGAATTCCGGCACAGAAGAAGGACATTTTGGGGCCGACCGACCTTGGGACCGCCGACTCTGTCCAAGCCGTCCCAAACACACTGGAATCGGCCGACCTTGCGACCGGACTTGCAAGGTCGGTCGAGCTTTAAAACCTGTCACGTGCTTCCGTCTAAAAGAGTCCGACCGACCTTACAAGGTCGGTCCGACTCTGTCCAAGCCGTCCCAAACACACTGGAATCAGCCGACCTTGCGACCGGACTTGCAAGGTCGGTCGAGCTTTAAAACCTGTCACGTGCTTCCGTCTAAAAGAGTCCGACCGACCTTGGGACCGACCTTGTAAGGTCAGTCAGACGGGATTTTTGCCCAGAATTTTCTGTTAAAAGACTACATTTTGGGGCTTCCTTCCCCATTATCCAACACACACGACTTCAACCCTAAACATACGAGAGAGAAAGAGGCAAAAATAGAGGAGAAAAGAAGAGAAGAAAGGAGGAAGAAGAAAGTGAAGATTTCTACCTCCATTGAAGCTTGCAAGCTCCTCTAATGGCTAATTCTCCCTTCTCTTTGCTCTTTCCTTTAGCTATGGCTAAGTAGTTCCATTTGTATCCTAGGATGAGGGTTTGAACCCATTTTGCTCATTGAATGCTAGAAACCTAACTCATTTGTTACTCTCGTTTTATTTCCTTCAATATCAATTAATGCACTAAATTGATCTCTTATTGCATTTATGGTGGTTCCATTCAATATCTGAGCTTGAGTTTGGAACTAGACCAAGAAGGGAGTAAACCCTAACTTTTGCTTTCTTGATTTTAGAATCGAATGCTTGGGGCTATTGATTAAGAGTGCTTGCTTAATGCTATTTGATGACTTGAACCTCCTTTAATTAAGGGGTGAGATTATTTAGGTAAGAATTGGATTTCCCATGATTTGGGGATTCATGAGCTAAACTCTAATAGGCACTGAGATGATGAGTTATGGTTTTGAAGTTCTTTGAGTGAATTAGGTGATTCCCACTATCCTAGGGTCCTCTCCCCATCCATTCCATACACAAACATTTTACTGTTTTTATTGCATTTCAATTAACAAACAACCAAGCTTGCCTCTGGCTAAACCCCCATTTTTACTGTTTATTCGCACTTAACTATTATACCGAAGCTTGGGATTTAGAATCCAATTTCCTTGTGGATACGACACTTGTTTTATTGCAACGAATTGGGTGCACTTGCCCATTTTAGCTAGGTTTAATTACTATGATTGTAATTTTCCCAACAGAATGTCATCGGGTGGTCTCTGTACAGGCACACAACATTTCAAAGTTTACAAATAACCAGATTTCAAACATATAAATTAGTGGCAATAATTAATTATGAACTTTATAGTTAATTAAACAACAAAAACTTACAAAAAATAATTTAAACAATTAACTACATGGCTACATATTTTTGTAGCCAACTTATACAACTTTTTTTAATTAAAAATAACTTATAAATTAGTGCTAATAAAAAATTACAAAATTAACAATTAATTAAACAACTAAAAACTACAGAAAAATAATTTAAACAATTAACTACATGTGTACATATTTTTTTAGCCAACTTATACAACTTTTTTTTATTAAAACTAACTTATAGATTAGTGGCAATAATTAATTATGAATTTTATAATTAATTAAACAACTACAACTTACAAAAAAAATTAACAATTAACTACATGTGTACATATTGTTTAAGCCAGCTTATAATTTTTTTTTTAAAAATAACTTATAAATTAGTGGCAATAATTAATTACGAATTTTATAGTTAATTAAACAACTAAAACTTACAAAAAATAATTTAAACAATTAACTACATGTGTACATATTTTTTTAGCCAACTTATACAACTTTTTTTATTAAAACTAACTTATATATTAGTGGCAATAATTCATTACAAATTTTATAATTAATTAAACAACTAAAACTTCCAAAAAGTAATTTAAACAATTAACTCCATGTGTACATATTTTTTAAGCCGAATTATACAATTTTTTGATTAAAAATAACTTATAAACTAGTGGCAATAATTAATTATGAATTTTACAATTAATTAAACAACTAAAACTTACAAAAAATAATTTCAACAATTAACTACAGGTGTACACAATTTTTTAGCCAACTTATACAATTTTTTTATTAAAACTAACTTATAGATTAGTGGCAATAATTAATTACGAATTTTATAATTTATTAAACAACTAAAACTTACAAAAAATAATTTAAACAATTAACTCCATGTGTACATATTTTTTAAGCCAACTTATACATTTTTTTGATAAAAAATAACTTATATATTAATGGTTATATTTAGTTACGAATTTTACAATTAATTAAACAACGATAACTTACAAAAAAATAATTTAAAAAATTAACTACATGTGTAAATATTTTTTTAGCCAACTTATACAACTTTTTTAATTAAAACTAACTTATAGATTAGTGGCAATAATTAATTACAAATTTTATAATTAATTAATCACCTAAAACTTACAGAAAATATTTTAAACAATTAACTACATGTACATATTTTATAAAGTCAAGTTATACATCTTTTTTTGATTAAATCTAACTTATAGATTAGTGGCAATAATTAATTACAAATTTTATAATTAATTAAACAACTAAAACTTACAAAAAATAATTTAAATAATTAACTACATGTGTACATATTTTTTAAGCTAACTTATACAATTTTTTTTATGAAAAATAACTTATATGTTAATGGCAATAATTAATTACGAATTTTACAATTAATTAAACAACTAAAACTTACAAAAAATAATTTAAAAAATTAACTACACGTGTACATATTTTTTTAGCCAACTTATTCAACTTTTTTTTATTAAAACTAACTTATATATTAGTGGCAATAATTAATTACCAATTTTATAATTAATTAAACAACTAAAACTTACAAACTTATAAGTATATATTGAGCTATAACAACAAATCAACATAATATTAAGCTAACTAAAACTCAATCTACGCATTATAATTAATTGCAAAATTTAATTAACTAATTAAACAATCAATTAAATTATGGAAAAAATATATACTAAAACTTAATGATTATAATTAGCTAGTATAAAAGTGAAGAATTAAAATTGAAGAGCAACATACTAACCTCCAGAATTTTGGATGGGATTAGAAGAATTTTGAGAGATTACTACACATTATAATTAATTAACTAATTAAACAAAAAATATGCTAAAACCTAAGGATTAAAAGAAGTTAGGAAAAACAAAAATAAGAAATAAAACTTTAAAAACATCATACTTACCTCTAGATTTTCGTTTGGGTGTAGAAGTGAGAGTTGGGAAAGTAGAATGGCAAAGATGCATCGGTCGGCAGCGTCTTATGTAGACAATTTCGGTTGTCATAAACCGCATTGCAGCGGTTATGGTTTATTTGCAAGATTTGCGGATAACCTTATCCGAAAATCACGAAATCACAGAAAATGGATGACCAGGATAGCAGTGAACGGACGGCGCAGATTGCACCGCAGAATGAGTTACGGATCGCGACCGTTTGCAAATAAACCACATCAGGCCGATGCATTCTATCGCAAAGATGTGCTTGGATGGTGCGGTTTATGGCAAAAATAGCCAATAGTGTGTTGATCCGATGTGGTTTTCGGCAATATAGATTGAGCTGATGCGGTTTATTTGCATCGTTTTGGCACTTCCACGTAATTTTTTTTGTAAAAAGGCCACCGCAAGTATTTTTTTTTTTTACAAATGGTATTTCGGTGAAAATTTCCTTTTCAGATATAGAGTATACTAAAGTTAGTATACAAATGTGTAAAATGAAGTGTTCGATTGTTTAGCTATAAGTATACAAATCGGTATAAATAATGTTTAAATGTAAAGTAGACGAATGTTTACATTTTTAGTTTACGAATGTTACTAATTATTTTTGTAACTTTTATACCCCAAACCTAAGTATGTTAATTAAACATCAAGTTATGATGTAATAAGGCTAAAACATGCCTTAGAAACATTGGTAGACAATCTAAACCAAAGAAAATACAAGGAAACGTCATAAGAGCAATTTAAGCAAAAACATGCTCTAAGCTTGGAGTAACTTTGATTAGCACCCAAATATAATTCTAAGACCTTATTAACATGCTAATGGACATGTTAAATCAATTACCAATGAAAACCAAGCTCAAAAACAAGCTTAGACACAAATTGTGCTTTAAGGACCTTTAAAGCACATTTTTGAAAAATTGTCTTAGAAACGGGTTTTGAGTGGCTAAATGCCCATGATTACACCTTAATAAACATGTGTACTAATTATTATCACATTAGAAGCCTAAATCAATGAGAAACCAAAAAATTCACAAATTTGTGCACTAATTATGAATAGTACCCAAATAGTGCCCAAATAAGAGGGGGGCCGGTTTTGAGAGGGTGAGTCACCATTACATGCCAGCCATGCTAGAAAAGAAGAAGGAAAAGAAAAAAAATGACTATTTACCTTTATTAAGTAAATATCTCCTTAAAGCCTTACCTCTCTCCTCTCTTCTTCATTCCTTCCTTTCCCCACCGCATTCTCCTTCTTCCTTATGCTCCAAAACTGTGAGTGCAGCCCCCATTCTTGCTCCACCTTGTCTTGCTCACCAAATGCTCATTTTTGCTCCAAATAAAAAACTAAGCATAGATTTCTCTTAGTTGGAGCAAGCCCTTTAGTTCTATCTTTTCAAAACTGGAAAAGCTCAATTTTAGTGCCATGGGAAAACTCCATTGAAGGGGGAAAATCAAGTTTGAAGAGCTCCTTTGCTTCTCCATTCATTCAAGGTAAGGAAAGTGAAAGAAAAATCAACTTTCCTTCCATTTTGCTTAATGTCCGAAAATTGCCTCTCATGGAGTCTTGTTTTACTCCTTAAACTATCTTTGTTTCAATCTCCAAAGACTAGAAGAAGTCTTGCCTTGCTTCATTATCAAAGCCCATTCCAAATTTCAAAGGTAAACATCCATTTAGTGCATTAAGCAATTCTTGTAAACCTAGGAAATGATTCCTTAAGTTAAGGTGCAATATTTAGCACTTATTACATTATTTGAATGTGGATTAGAACATTGGCAAGAGAATTAAAGCCCTTGGCCGATTTATCATCAAGAAAACCAAAGGAGGAAATTGAGAGGAAAGCTTGAAAAACAAGGTAAATGTCTTACCTCAAGGTGGTTTATTGTTTAAGGGGTGGTATTTAGATAAGTACTAAATGTAGCTTAAAGCTTACATTATGTAATGGGTTATATAACCTAGGAAAAAGAATTTAAACAAGCTTGTGAACTTGTGACTAAGGAGCCAATGGGAAATGAGTTAGTAAGATAAGCTTAAGATGGATTTTAAGAGCATTATAACTACTATGAGATTGATGGGTGTAATTGCAGGTTGAAGGCTATTATATGTGGGAAATTCAGTGTTTAGTTATGCCATTTAAGGCCCTAAGAGCCATGTCATTTAAGGGCCTAAGAGCCATGTCATTTAAGAGCCTTAGTGCTATGCAATTTAAGATTATTGCACTATATTGAGTTGGTTATGAATGGTTTGGATTTGGTGAGAAATATCATAAGGAAAGGATTTGATATGTGTGTGTTGATTAGGGGAGAAAAATTATGCAAATGGGCATGATAATATACTAGAGGAGTTATGGCGAAATTTGAGTAGAAAACAAAGTGTTTTAGTGGTTGTTGTGAATTTAAGTGACCAAGGATTTGCTAGGAATCATTAAAAGAAATTTGAGGGGAAATAAGTTAACAATGGTGTTCTTGAGGATTAGAATGACCTAGAGTTGTCTAGGAGGAATTAGAGGTTAGGAGGGTGTATTAAACACACCAAAATCATGGTATGAGGAATGTTGAGACTTGTGCAAAAATCTGTAGGAAATGATGTATAATACCTTGTGATGATTTAGGCATGATCTAGTTTGTGTAACCTTCATGGTATTGAGTGGATTTGAGTGATGGGATGAAAGTTGTCTAAGAAAGGTATAGCATGGTCAAGGTAAATGAAGAACAATGTTAAGGTGTTAAAAAGACGGCAAGAAATGTATATGTAGGTACAAGTTTAGGAATGATGAGTAGTGAGTGTAAAGGAGAGGAAATTATGCAGGGAGATGCAATATAGCTTTGGGAACCTTGAGAAGTTTGAGTAAAGGAAATGGGTGTGCATAATGGTGCTTGAGGAGTAGTTAAGATGGTTGTGAAGAAACATTTTGGTTATTTGAAGTCTTAGGCAAAATTACAAGTTGGAAGAATAAGGGGTTAAGTGCTAAGTGTTAAGGATTTAGAGAGAATTTGAGTAAATGGTTAAGGAGTTTGATTGTGAGTGGATTAAGAGGTTTGGTGGATGGTTTAAGAGGGTGTTAAAGTGCTAAAATGATTTTAGAACATGTTGGGACACTTGTGGTAAGGTTTGGAGTGAAATAAACACTTAAAAACAAGGTTCTGACTTCAACCTACCTTAGGACCGACCTTGGCAAGGTCAGTGGGGCTAGAATTTTTGAACGGGGGAGCACACTGACTCCGACCGACCTTGGGACCTACCCTGCAAGGTCGGTCGGCCCTTAAAAAAATTAAGTTTTAAGAATCATAAGAGGCATTAGTGGTAAGCCATTAAGGGGGTAATGATGATTAGAAACATAAGCATATAAGGACTTAGAAGATTAAGTTAAGTAAAGGATTTAAGTGTTTAAGGTTAAGTTTATAAGAACTTTGTGATTAAGGTTAGGGAACATTGGTGGTTAAGTAAGTTAGGTTGATTGGAAAAGTAATTAACAACCTAAAACTGAATGAATGTTTTAGGACTTGAGTATTTGGACTCCGGAGGAGAGTAAGCAACCGAACAACCGACGGTGTACGGTATTGTTTTCTTGTAGCCTGCTTGCTAACGAGGTGTCCCTCGGCTTGTGTGCTATTTGTTTATGTGTGCCGACTAAACAAGATAAAGCATGCAACCGGTATATTATGTTGTTGTGATTGTGATGCACTAACACAACTTACCTTGAGAACTTACTAACAATGTTTAGTAAAGAATTGTGTGAGAATAAGGAACACTCCCAAATATTGTTTTATTAGTAACCGAAAGTGGTTAACTAACAAACATTATCTTTAAGACTTATACTAACTAGAACTTGGGGGAGTGAGGAATCCGGAATGGTTCGGTCATGCATGTGTTAAGTAGGAGGTTGGTATCCTTATCAGGTTCCGACTTCCAAATATGACTTGTCTTCGGACTCGTCGCCTAGAGTAGACATATAGACTCGGTCACCTCGATTTCTGTTCGAGGTGGGAGGCATTACTGAGATGGTGGGGTGGGATCTACCTAAATCCCTACTAATTCTAACAAATATTGTTTATGTAAACCAATGGAGCTGATAACTCATTGGTTAGGGTTACTTTGACCCGACAAGATAAACAATGAATTAAGGAACAACCATTCTAATTAAAGAACGGTTGTCTTAATTGAGATAAGATCTGAGATAAGATTTGAGATACGATTTGAGATAAAGTACAACCAATTCTAATTAAAGAGCGGTTGGTACATTGGGACTGAGATAAGGATTAAGATTGAGGTAAGATAAGAATGGACTGAGATTAAGAGGTATCATAATTTAAGGAGTTAAAAGACTAACTCACTTACTAAGGGAACGCTTTTAAGTCGTACATTGTGTTTGAACTCTGATTGTTCATATGTGGCTTGTTGTTTATTGCACTTCTTATTTATATTGTGCATCTAATCAACTTCATGCTATTGACAATTAGTCTTTGTAGCCCCGTTAGCTTGGGGGCTATAAGAGAATCGTACCATCAAAGGTGTTAACCCCCTCGGGGGCAACTGTTTAAATTTTGCAGGTGAATGATAGAAGACGACCGTCCTGAGAGTAGGATCAGGTAGAATTACTTCGGGTTGTTTCCCTTTTGTTATACGAGTTGTGCATGTACACTCGTTTAGTAAATGGTATGAGGTGTTAGTAAGATGTAATAGGATATGAAATATTTGTACCGAGGATATGTATTGGTTAAGGTTAAGTATACATTGATGTTCGGTATATTCGGGTCCATCAGACCGTAGCTAGATCTTGGAGTATTTAGTATGCCTAGTTAGTCACGTGGGTGACTAACGGCGGTAACACCAACTGTTGTAAGAATCCCACTGTAATGTCGATATATGTAAATGGAGCTTTACGAGTTATTGTCAGTTTATGAGTTGGGGTGTTACAGGATGGGATTAGAAGAATTTTGAGAGATTACTACACATTATAATTAATTAAAAAATTAAATAACTAATTAAACAAAAAATATGCTAAAACCAAAGAATTAGAAGAAGTTAGGAAAAACTAAAATAAGAAATAAAACTTCAAAAACAGCATACTTACCTCTAGATTTTCGTTTGGGTGTAGAAGTGAGAGTTGGGAAAGTAGAATGGCAAAGATGCATCGGTTGGCAGCGCCTTATGTAGACAATTTCGGTTGTCATAAACCGCATTGCAGCAGTTACGGTTTATTTGCAAGATTTGTGGATAACCTTATCTGAAAATCGCGAAAATCACATAAAATGGATAACCAGGATAGTAGTGAACGGACGGCGTAGATTGCACCGCAGAATGAGTTGCGGATCGCGACCGTTTGCAAATAAACCACATCAGGCCGATGTATTCTATCACAAAGATGCATATGGATGGTGCGGTTTATGGCAAAAATAGCCAATAGTGCGTTGATCCGATGTGGTTTTCGGCAAAATGGATTGAACTGATGCGGTTTATTTGCATCATTTTGGCACTTCCATGTAATTTTTTTTGAAAAAAGGCCACCACAAGTTTTTTTTTACAAATGGTATTTCGGTAAAATTTTCTTTTCAGATATAGAGTATACTAAAGTTAGTATACAAATGTGTAAAATGAAGTGTTCGATTGTTTAGCTATAAGTATACAAATCGGTATAAATAATGATTAAATGTAAAGTAGACGAATGTTTACATTTTTAGTTTACGAATGTTACTAATTATTTTTGTAATTTTTAATCAACATTTTTTTTGTAGTAGCTGAGTAATGAAAATGACCCAAAACCATTTATGTCAACTTGTAGAGGTTCGACTGCCTGCCTTATTGACTTGATCCTGGGATTGAAGAGTGATCCTATGCGGCTTCTTAAGAAAGATGCTTTGGAAAAGGTTGGATTTGGTCCATTACTAATGATCCAAGACCGTGCTGTCTAGATTTAAGATGCAGTTATGTGCTAATGCTATACTAAACGACGGGAATAGACTTGCTGATTATTGGAGAAATGAACTAATGTTGTACAAGAAGGATGCAAAGAACGTGAAAAAAACGTTAAGGGGGTGCTAGGCATGTCATGTAAAACTTTACGATGTTGTGTAGTTTGATATCAGCAGATTGTTGTAGTGCTATATGATAGAACAAATGGAACGTATGTGAATGCCAACATCCTTATTTTTCTGTAAAATGTGGTATATGATGGAGCAACTAGATCGTATGTGAGTGAAAGTCATTTGTTTAACCACGATTATGTTACATGTATTTGGAATGTTAGTGATAAGGTGAACTGAGTTATGTCTTGTCACAGAAGTATATGTGAAACACCTAACTCCGAATGAATCATAAATAAGAAAGTTAATAAATAATGACTAAGTATATGTATATAAAGTGTGTTGGTAGTATGATATATAGTTCAGTAATAATCTAATTCATACAGAGGAATTTTTATTGTTTGTAAGTAATAGCTTTCAAAATTGGCATTTCAATAGTAGTTGAGTTGGTATTCGAATATAAAGTTGACTGGTATTTCCTTTTTATATAAAGTTTTGAAGCCGAGTATACAGTCGTGATCTAATTTATATAGAGAACTTGTTGGTATTTGAAATCATTATTCATTTACTTATTTACCCGCTGGCATTTAAGCATTAGATGTCTAATGTGTAAGTATGTGAGTTTATACTGACTTGGCATACGAACAGTAATACTACAAAAATACACAATTATAAACTTAAAATTGCTATGTAGCATCAATATGAAGAAATAAAAGTATTACTTCCGCTATATTGTAAAATGAGAAAAAATAAAATAAAATAAAAGTATTATAAGAAATAAATTTTTAGTTTCCCAAAACATACATTTGAAATACTTAATAAGTACTATATCAAGTATTTATAATAGTATATTGAAGCACTAACGTCTCCTACACGCGTGACTATTAAACTCCTTGTAATTATCTTCTACAATATTAGAAAATGTGAAAATATTTAAATATGATTAAAAAATAATGACAAAAGTAATTTTTTAGTTTACCAAAACAAACACACCTGAAATACAATATTAGTACTGTATCAAGTACTCATATAAGTATATTGAAGCACTAACATCTCCTATTCTCAAATACTAAATATCACGTGATTGTTAAGCTTCCCACAATTATTACTTCTGCTATATTGGAAAACATGAACATATTTAAATATAATAAAAAAATTATGACAAAAGTAATTTTTTTAGTTTCCCAAAACATATACACTTCAAATACCAAATCAGTCTTATATCAAGTACTCATATAAGTCTATTGAAACACTAACGTTTCCTACACTCATATACCATATATCACATGAATTTTTAGTTCCTTATAATTATTACTCCTACTATATTGGAAAACATGGAAATATTTAAAAATTAATCAACATTTTATAATTGAAAAACTTTTTAGCTTCCCAAAATTAGGGTTGTCAATTTCAGGTTTTGGGTCGGGCTAACTTCAACTCGAACTCGATCTGCTCATGTTTCACCTCAACCCGAAACCAACCCGAAATGGGTTATGATTTGTCAACCCGAAACCGACCCAACGACCCGAAATCGACCCAAAATCAAAATATTGTACTATCAATACAAATTCTACACAAAATCATCAAGACAACATAACATAGCATATAAAACCATTAAATATAAATGGTTACATGATTAATATATTTAGTATTATGATGCATAAATATAAGAATATATATATTTTTTTCAAAAATACTTTCGGGTTGCGAGTTGAAATCGGGTTGACAAATTAAACCCAAAATCGGCCTAAATTTTTAACAACCCAACTCAAACCTGATTTAAAATTGTTTTCAGATTGAAAATTACAATCCAAACCCAAATTGTTACACATCAGTTTCAAGTTAAATTTTAAATTCATATCGAGTCCTATACAAAATATTAATCATAATCAATCAAACGACTTAAATAATCATTTATATAATAAAAAAACCATTTAACCACTCCAGTCCACATTTGCATTGTTTGAGACCAGGTCTGAGGCCTAGCGGCCAAGCCCACATTATTCGGCACGGGGCAAAGCCTAAGCCGGCCTACCCTCCTTTTTCTTTGGATAATTAACAAAAGGAGAGAGAGAGAGAAGAACGGAGGAAAGGAGTATAACAGTAGAAAGCAACAAGAGAATTGATTGAAGCAATCGAGCAAAGGAGAGCAAGGAAGAAAGCGAGAAGAAAATCTAATCTTTTGTGTTACGCTTCTGTCCGGTGCGCATCTCCTGTTGAAGGTTCTCAATCATCATCTGTCATCAGTTCTATGCCTGCAATTTCTGGTCTTTAAGATCCTTCTGCTTTTTTTTTTTCCTGTTCTGTTTTTGCCTTAACGCAATGATATGTTGAATGGGAAGCAATATCCTGCTAAATGATCGAGAAGAAAACTATTATTAACTTTCGCTTTTCTCTGTCTCTCTGACTATAGGAATATCGAATTATCGTTCTTCTGTTTTTCATGTTCGGGGCCGATTGTTTGATGCTTGTACTGTTTGCGGAGATAAGATACCTAGAAAGAAAGGCGTTTTCTCCTTTTAGTATCTCTGCTGTAGTATCAACATCCACGGAAGTGATTTTTCTATTTGTGGTCTATTTCTGACATTTGATGTTGACTTACCGGAACCAGCAGTTTTTATTAGAAAGTTGGTGAGTATATTCTTGTTCTCTTGACATCGGGCCTTTTGATTGTTTTTTCTTATAGAAAGTTGCGGATCATGGCCTGATTTGTTGCTAGCTAGTTACCACTTCCCCTGAAGTGAATTGGTTTTGTTGGGTATTTTTGATGCATATCTACCTTAGCCATCATCTTAGAAGTACAAGTAACAACTGTACTGTAATTGATTGTCCACTCTCAATGTTATAACCTCTGAACCTGTGCTCCTTCTGAATTGAACTTCCTGCTGTTATTTATTTTACTTGGCAGAAATTCAACTTGTTCTCTTGAGACATGGCGGTGAGCTCTTTCAAGATTGAGCATGATCTTGGTGAGCCATATCTCAGCTGTTAAACTATTGAACCTCCACGGATTTTCAGTTTTGTATAAGCTGTGGTTCTGTTTTTCAGAGAAAAGGCGTGCAGAAGCTTCAAGGATCAGAGAGAAATATCCTGATAGGATTCCGGTGAGAACAAAGTGTTATGTTATTGTCAGTTCTGCTAATTGCTTCTTTTTCTTCTGCTGTACTTTGTTATTTTGTCCTTTGATGGCTGTCTGTCCTTTAGTCATGCATTTGAGTTAATGAATCGATTTGAGGGGTGCCCATCCTTAAATTCTTCTCCAATGGTTGTCTTTTCGCTAGTCAATCTTATACTAGTATTTAATTGCACATCGCATAATCTGTGTGGAGTGACTTAGGGATAAAAGGAAAAATAAAAATCTGTGTGGGGTGATAGATGCATGAAGAAAGAAGGTTTCAGTGAATCAGTATCAGGTTATGGTGTGCTGATGATAGCTTCCCAGCTGCTTCGTCAGCATTATAAATGTAGTTTATGCCCTTCATGCTTTAATCCAATGGTCAAGATTGGTTTTCTTTCTGCTTTGGGTTATTAAGAATTTTATGTCATGATTTTTAAGGTCATTGTGGAGAAGGCGGTGAGAAGTGACATTCCAAACATTGACAAGAAAAAGTAAGTATTATTCTGCCTTATTGCCACTTATATGGCATTTGTTTAGACATGCTTTTTGTGTTATGCACATTTCATGTCAAGGAATATGCTGCTACTTGATTGAGTATCATGAAATTAGCTAGTGGTCACGGCACAGGAGGATGATCTATTTATCGAAATGCTGGATATATTTTGTTTTGACCTCTTTCATTCTGAAAGTAGTGGCTGCGAAAATATATTCTATTTTGGCTCTTGATGTGGTGAATGTTGGTAGGTATCTTGTGCCAGCTGATCTGACTGTTGGACAGTTTGTCTATGTTATCCGGAAAAGAATCAAGCTTAGTGCAGAGAAGGCAATTTTCATCTTCGTGGACAATGTTCTCCCTCCAACTGGTAAATGTTTGTTTGTTAATCATTATATCTGTTTGAGTTGTTTATTGAGGACTAACAGTTTAACCACGGTGGAAGAACCAGTCATTGATCTTCAAACTAACAAAGTCAAGAATGGTGTTTGACTGTTTGGTTCTTGCAAATGCAGGGGCCATAATGTCTGCAATTTATGAGGAGAAGAAAGATGAAGATGGGTTTTTGTATGTAACCTACAGCGGGGAGAACACATTTGGTCATCCAGTAGTACTCGTATAGGGAAATGTCGCTTGCGTCTTTAGTTATCGTAGAAATAACGTGTGCCCGCCTGTTTCCTTATATCCTTTTCATAAGTTTTCATTTCTGTGTACAGATGATGTGGTGTTTGTATATATCTACTTGTGTAAATTTGCTGTTATCTTTGCATCTATCTACTGTACACATTTGCTGCCTCCGTAGCGTACTGATGAATGATAATTTGCTCAGAACTTTAACTAGTTGACTTTTTTATTAATCGTGTGTTTGGCTCTCGAGGGTTAAACTAATTCGTCCTACTTTTTTTTAAGGGAAAAATAGAAACCAAAAGAGATTGTCTATTCATGCATTGAAGTTAAACCCGTAAAAAACATCTCGATCTCCGTCTTAAACACAATGTAGTTCTTCCGCGCCGAAGAACACAACAACAGCCAAAAAAATGATGATACAACAGGCACATCGAGATAGGAAACTATACCTCAAGCTACCATTTCAGATGATCATTATCTACAGGCTGCTCTTCATGGGGACTGCCGGACTGGGCATCATCACAGAAAGGCTTATCTATCTCTTCCCTTTTGGCGAGCCAAAAAGCAAAGCTTCTGGAACTGGTCCAACCAAGACAGATAGCGATCTTGCGCATGTGCCGCTTCTCGAGGAGTCCATTTCTTCTGGCAATGAAATAGCCATGCTTACTTGGCAGTGTAATATCCATCCATTTTTGGTGTAGAATCACCTGACACGATCCTCCTCAAAGCAAGTGAGCATTGATTAATTGAATAACGTCCTTATCCTCTGGTAGAAACAGCTCTCAATAAGGTGGGCTCGTCTCTTAAGTATATCGGACCTCGCATGCTTGCTGCTCAATAGACGGGGGAAGAATCGCCTTAACCAAACCTGGACGGAATCGTGCCATACTGAGATTGCTCTGCCCTTTCCCACCCAATTCCCTTTCTGACAAAACGGGACAACTATCCTGTCAGATTGTGAAGGTTATTATGAAGTGTTAGATCCAGTTCGGTAAGAAACATTAATCTTTAATCCAAATAAAAGACTTTATGAAATGGATGTTCGGTACAGACATCTTAAAACTGTCTTTATGTAACAATATTACTGAAACACCTCATCCTCCTCGACAACTTTCACCTCATCTTCTTCAACCTCTATCTCTGAAACACCCCTCTCTGAACTCGATCGGTAATCTTTCGCCTCATATTTCATAAAGAAATTTCTACTCGAAACAAGCCGACCACATAGATCAGACCTGGGAAACTATATTGCATCTTTATTGCTTTTATCAACGGTCCTTTAATTTATGATTAAAATTTGCAAGGTCGATCACTCTTCTTT